>OX244265.1:5125000-5725000 GCA_945867215.1 Epinotia demarniana | reverse complement strand
AACAAAAAAAATGTGAAATAAAATCAGTATTACGGAGAATTCGGTCATGATGCGTTAGACATGATAAAAATTGGGGATAATGACATTAGGGCTACAATGAAGATACGGATTTGTTATTTTAGAGACAGATAATAAGGTGTAGTCATTATTTTAGAGTTCAAAACATTAGGGCTAGTGAAATTAGGTAAGAAATTCTTAAGGCTCATGCAGGGGAACCCATCAATAAACTACCACTATACTACTAACTATAATACAACGTGTTTTTTTGACCATCTTGGAGCTGAAGCCCTATTAATCTGATTCGCACGCACGCTTACATGCACGCCAAGGTAACATTTCAAAATGAGACTGAAAATTAATATCTCAAAAAATGAGGAAGCGCTAGCTGCAACCATCTTAACGTTGCCGTTGCTAGTTAGAGAGCGAAAGTGCTACAGGTCGTGACGCCGCGAACCTCTACCGTCATTATAAATTAAATTTGTTCCATATGAATGTAAGTTTTGCCAAAACTTGGTCAGAATATGCCGCGTCTTACTTAGATTGTGTGATTATTTATTATACTTTTTTTCTATTTTACTATTTGCAATCCTCTTTCGATAACATCTCGCTTTTCTATTTGGTGTTAACATCCTGATTACCTAGGAACGTTCACGGTCGGCTCACTCTGGTAAATGTGAGTGCCTTACCGAAGCTACTAGTGGTCTCCCGACAGTGATGACACCCATCGGCGCTACCGCAACGTCCCGTATCTGCGCTTGAAGGATGAATAGATCCAACTGCGCGGGGTCAATCCCGCAACGCTGCCCTTGGCCTAATAGCCTACTCAGCAAGCTGAGGGTGCGATTCATCTGCAAGTTATACAAAATCCTCTTAACACGTCCAGACCCTACAAAATCTTTAGCACTGAATGTGTATTCAATTCAGCAGCAAACATTATATACCTTTGCCAGTGACGGAGCTTTGTAAAATTTTTTTACGTGAGAATAAAAATTACACATTAGCCGGTTCCTGGCAAGAAAGTGTCAACTAGGAAGAGAGGTTTGACGGCTGGGTAGTTATAAAAAATGGCTACCTCGTATGCTATACAAAATAATAGCAACGTATCTCGCCAATCGACGTGGTCATGTTCACAACACAGAATATTGAAACCATTTCAAATAAATATATTATGTTAGGGTTGCTAAAAGTGCAAGCATTCAATACATTAGAAATCCGTCGTGATATTTGATCCGAATGGTCTAGGCAAACTTTCCGCGGCTTGGAGAAGATTCAGACTGCATTAGGTTTCATTCAATCTAAAAATAATTCTCTATTGAACAATCTTTCTCAATCAAGTCTTTTTTGTTTGATTTTTGTATCCAATGGGGCATTACCTATAGCCCCACCCCATCCCTTTTTTACAAGCTTTATGCCCTGTTAGTATGTATTCATGTATGTATGGGACAAATCTTGCAAGTTAAATTTGACCCATTCCCGGTGACCGATTGAGCTGAAAGCTTGGGGAAAAGTATAGTTTGGATGACAATTCAATATTTAATTATGGTACCATCGAGCTGATCTGATGATGGAGACAGAAGGTGGCCATGGGAATTCAGTACTTAACTGACGACGTAACCCCGTTGAGTTTGGGTTCGTTAGAATCGTTTCAATGAGTAGTTGATGATAGTATATAGAAAAGACAGAAAAGTACAGTCGGCAATAAAAGCTTGCACCCAAAATTAATTTTTTGACAGAAACTTATTTCGAGTGGGGTAGGTGTCATTAAAAACTAACGGAATCGAGCTTATGCCGAATACTCCAGGCAAAATACGGTTTTGAAAAACATTAATTTATAATAGCGTTTTTTTTGTTGATTTCATTTCAAAGCGATATTCTAAGATGCTTTTTTCAAGAATCCGGCAAGTTTTCCACCCGGAAGTAATTAAGCATGCGTTGTCTTTTTTTGTATGATTTATCGTGAATATTATAGAGCAAATGTAAATGAACCAAAATAAAGACAGAAATATTTATTAATATATTTTCTGACTGTCCAGTACCTAGTTAATTTATCGTTTATTTGATGTCTGAAATTTTGTCGGATTCTGTCGCTGGGTGACTATTTAATTCATAATATATCCGTTACACAGAAAAAAAATACCTATTATAAATTATTTCCAAAATTGTTTTTTTTTTCCATAAAAGTTGTCAGTTCATTGCCTGGACTAAAGTGCAATACAGTTTTGACTGTTCGATTCCGGCCTGAAAACAGCACAAATGTGAACATACCTGGTCTTGAAGGCACTGGCATGGCTCCACAAGCACCAGCAAGTCTAAGAACAGCATTAGCGTTCTATTCGTCTGTCTTACTATAACGTTAGCGATCGATGAACCTTGAACACGTAATAGTATATTATAGACATAAGGCTTCCCCAAAGAGTGCCACATCCACCGGTCCTGTGCCACCCGCTTCCAGCGGACTCCCGCGACCTTCACCAGGACATTGTGGGAGGTTGACCCACGCTGCGCCTGCCGAAACGTGGTCGTAATCGAGAACCTTTCCGCCATTTCCGCTTTCATTGCCATTGGGCAATGGTGCTTCTATGGTGGTTCTACGTGCAAGCTGGCCCACCCTCTCCCACTTAAGGCGGTGCATTGGAAATTATCGCGTGCTTTGAAACGCCGTTCTGACTAGAGAAACAATAACGTCTAATTTTAGATATATGATTCTTGACAATATGATTGTTCACCTGATTTTATCGATACATGATTGCTTAAAATTTCCTCTATAGAAAAAAACCAAAGTTGGGTCTGTATTTTCCTTTTTTACTCAGCCTACTCAAACGATGACGGAGAGCTAGCGACCAAATCGGTCATGTGGCTTCAGCTGTATTGAAACTCCGTTAGCTACTTCCCTGGACAACCTTTTCCGATAATCTTCGTGCTGGCAGGCCGCGGGCGGTGGGTGCGGGTGTAGTGGGGTTAAGAAAAAAAAGAAAAAAAATGTGGGATCAGCGACTTTTTTTTTCAAACAGTTGCTCTGTACTCCCTGTGCACCCAAATTTTTTTTTAAATCGACCGGGTGGTGGGAAGGGTTTGCCAGCGTTAATTAAAAAAACCAAAATAATAATAATTTTCATGTGGGCTCAGCTGTATTGGCCTTTTTGTGACTCCAGATTAATTAATAAGTAAGCCTCAAAAAAATAGCCATGCAAAAATATCGGTGGAAAGGTATCGAAAAAAATGTTGAAATCGTTGGATTTTGTTCGAAAATGTGCTGAGGGGAAGGCAAAAGCTCACATAACTACTAATACTTGTGACAATGGTATCATTTGTACCATTGTAGGTTAGGTTAGGGTTAGCTTGTGGACCTTAAGAGCGGAAATAGGCACCTCGCGAAGCGGTGTGACGTCGACACGCTGGCGGTTAGGTTAGGTTTAGGTTAGGTTAAAATAATTAATGTGTGTGTGAAAAAAAGAAATATCTTATAATACCTTATAATACCTTATACCACTAATACTTACATACATACATATGTACATTATATCCATTCAACGTTGTATCAAAAATGTATTAAACTATTTGAACATTATACGCCTTGAAATTATACTGATTGTTGTTATACCAAAAGTTTATTATGTACCTTGAGTGATTATATCCAATAAAATTATATTAAATGTTGTTACATCCAGTGAAAATATATCAAAAGTTGTTATACCATTCATTACACACCCCATAGATAGGAGATGTTAGTTAGGCAGAGTTCTAATTGCAATACGCAATGAATGGTAGGTACATAGC
Organism: Epinotia demarniana; assembly: GCA_945867215.1. NCBI lineage: Eukaryota > Metazoa > Arthropoda > Insecta > Lepidoptera > Tortricidae > Epinotia > Epinotia demarniana. Next base: position 5,721,223 of record OX244265.1, on the reverse strand, counting down.
AATGGACAACCTTTAGATCTAGATTAAATTTCCGACCTCGTTGTCGATATTTCCTAGCGGAACGGCAGCGCGAACGTTGTCTCGCAGAAAGTACCTGCTTATTTGACCGTTGTACTTTACACTCGTTTAGGACCCAACTGTGTATATACTTGCTAGCAGATGGACAGATGTTTGACCTTCTGCAAGAATATGGATATACGACCTTCTTCTGTGTAGTTAATTATTACTATTTGTTTCTTTTGTGTATAATTGCTTTGGCACTACCTACTGTAATGCTGTGAAGTTGTATGGAATACTAAAATAAATATATAAATGTATAATTGACTAATCTCCGATACATACCCAAGCCTGTCATCAAAATGTGTAGTGTGATCAGTACTTCCACCAACAACAATATGAAGAATAGGAGTAGGAGCGGCCCATGCATTTTGTCTACCTGGTCCACCATGTCGCATATCATTTCGTGGCACCGGTTGATGTGGCGGATACTTCCTAAGTCTTCATCCATAGGTTCCGTATCTGTTTGAAGAAAATATTTGGAAGAATTGTTCTTACACTCTTAATACGTTAATCCGAATTCATTAAGGAGAAGTCAGGGTGTTTGCCACATAATCATAATAACTGGCGAAGGCACTCGTTTTTAAAGACGCGGCCGTATCAAATTATTGGGCTACTGCTTGCTTCAGGTTCTTTCGGACCCCAAAGTTCTGTAACTGTTTTTAACCAATGTCATTGCATTCAAGTTTCATTCGATTCATTCGTCGCCGTCACCGGTGTAAGGAGTCTTTTGGGAGTGGCTAATAAAGGCGCTCAAAGCGGACGTCCATACAGGGATCAGTTAACTTGCTTTTTGATAGTCTTCTTTTTTGCTTCTTTAATTGTAACGCCTGAGGCAAATTAATAGAAATGTCAGCATTGTCACGACAATACGAGTATTTCAGCTTTCCCGAAAGCTTCAAATTATTTCATATCGTTTTTTAACTAAATATGGGTCGTTTACAATTGACATTGGAGTGATTGAATTTTTCAGTAAATTTTAGTCACTATAGTTTTAATTCGTCGATTTTTGAGGCTATTAAAGTATTAATAAGGCCTTTGCCCTGCAGTGGGTCACTCAATAGACTCACAATTTTTTTTTCCGCAGTTAGTTCGGAAATGGAATAGCTGTCAATTCCAATCGTATTTACCCCAGGAAAATTACGTTTTTTTTCGAACATCAATTTATAACAGCGTTTTTTTGTTTGTTTAATTTTCAAATGCTATTCCAAGATGCCTTATCCAAGAATCCACCAAAATTTCCATCGGGAAGTAAGTATATAAAAATAAATGACACATCCATTATGTTTTTTGTCTGATTCATTTATTATTCTTGAAGTGCTCCAGTAAATTAACCAAAAAAATTTAAAATATCTATTAATATTTTTCCTCTTTTTTCAGGAATTGGTTAAGTATCGATTTTTTTGATGACTAATATTTTGGTGGATTTTGTGTCTACGTAAATACTAAAATGATAATATATCAGTTACACAGAAAAATGCTGCTGTTATGAATTATTTCCAAATTTCCATTTTTTTCCTTACTAATGAAAATAAAGTGCTTGGGCTAATTCTAATCGCGGCTTTATAATACGTACCTTTTGAAGAGTTACCAGATACCTTAGCTCTCTGAGGCAACTCTCTCAGGTACAATTTCACCTTGATCTCCCTCGATGGCATATATCGGGCTGTAACAAGATTGCATGGATAATATTGTCTCCGACCCGAGAAATTTTAATTTGAATTTCGTTGACCTGTGATTGTTGCTTTTTGACTTAAAATTATCAAGCACACATGACTCGAACAAAAATTAGGGCTTTAAATCCCAATATCTCGCAAACGAATCACTGATTTAAAAAATGGATTTTAGGAAGCATCCTCGCTTAAAGGGGAGGTACCATAAAAAAAACTAGTTTTTTTATACTGTTGTGTCGGCGTGATTGATTTATATACCCATGCCGAATCACAGTTTTCTAGTAGTAATGGTTACTGAGCTAAGCCGAAGACGGACGGACAGACGGACATGGTGAAACTATAAGGGTTCCTTGTTGACTATGGAACCCTAAAGACCCATCATTAACTTGTTTTATACGAATGTCTTTACATTCGTATCTCTTGGAAAAGAAAGCGTATGGTATGTAATGCAGCTTTATACGATTGATATATTTATTTTAAGTATTACCAGTTTTGATACTTACTTAGTAACAAATCCTCCAGTTTATCATTGAGCAAGGCGAGTGTTAACTTGAGCTCCAGTATCATAGCGCTTATCATTATACGAACGATCATCGCCATAATACCCTGGTAATATATCACTGCGTACAAACCTATGGAAACCACCGTAAGCACTGCAAAGTGGGGAGAGAAAAAATAACGTGTCAAATCGAGCTATAACTATTGGCTCTGTGAACTGTGGTACTCACAAACCTGTCTTTAAAAAAAAGGAACAAGTGACGGCGTAAAAATTATATACAGGGTTTTTCTTAACCGTCTTAGAGCCGAAGCCTAGTTAATGCATACATTACAAAGAACTCAAAACAAGGTTGTTTTTATTGTTTTTCTTTTTTAATGTAATAATATTTTTATTTTTTTGTCTTAATATTAATTTCAATCATCCGGCCGAGTGACCGAAGTGACCGCTAGCCGCCTTCTTAGGTATGTAGATAGGTACGAACTCTAACCGGGTGAACGAATTCCGAACCGCGCTCCATTTTTCAAATTTAATTACCTTTTATTTCTAAAAACTTAACTTTCGATTCGCTTGAACAAACATATTTTTTTTCACGAATAATTAGTACATTTTTCGATATTTTAGGTGGGCTTCGGCTCTAAGACGGTTCAAAAAGCACGTTGTATAATTAACAAACCGGTTCACAAAATTTCACGAGAATCGGTTGAGAGAAATGCGATCTGTAGAGGAGAACAGCCGGACAGCCGGACGGATACTGGTCAGACGAATGATTTCCGGCTCAAGCTGAAGCATAGAACTTGCTCGTTCGGTAAATAGGGTTGTGGACACCAACTTTCTAAAAGGAAAAAAAGTTTTAAGCCGGGGTATGTTCCGTTCCTTTCCTGCAAAATGCACCTTCATATGAAACGATTGTCATTTACTATGACGCTGGCAGATTCTGACGTGACTATTTGCGAGAGTTTTCTCTCCTAACTAGCTATGTATAAAACGGTTGTAATTTCGTAATTCTTTGAGATATTTGAATGGGGTTACCGTCACTAAGCATATTTTTTTGCCTTCTTTCTTTTATAGTAGGTAATAATAGATTTTGAGTCTACACCCGTATTTAAAAAATTCATTCGTTCGTATTACATTATCAAACTACTATACGAATCGGATTGGACTTTGGAGGTGACAGCTTTGCATACATCAAAGCTTATATGAACTGTCAGCATTTCCCAAACTGGTCGCGGTCCAATAATATTATGGGTGAGTTACACGAAACCGTCTGTAATCGTAAGCGGTGTTCGTTAAAATCTGAATGTATGGAACGTTTGACAAGTTTCTATGGACTGACAGCTGTCAGTGCCATATTTAACGTTGATCGGTCTGTAATCGTAAGTCAGTGCAACCCGCCCTATTACTACACATTCTTATACGAATATAATATCTAGTCCTTAAACAGTGAGACGTTATAATTTAACCTACCGTTTCCTCGCTGATCACCAAGATGGTCTATCCAGGAAAACAAATCTTCTGTCACGGTTAAAATGTGCCAAATGACATATACGATAAACATTTTATTGATCGATCCAATATATTTGATTTTCGACGCGTCGTAATCAAAACTGTTTTTGATCTAGAATGAAAGAGCCGGTAAAAGTAAATAAATAATAATAAAAATATTTTCACTTCTCATGCTCAAAAAGTGCATCATATTAGACTTGGCAAGCGGGGCTAAAGTAGTACATTGAGCCCCTAGGAAAAATATGTATACATATTTATGATATATAAAACATTTTAATTTGACCACTCACAACAGTTCAATATTATATCCACCAATCACAACTCTTTAAAAAAACATTAGTATTTGCTATCTATTAACCAGAATACAGCTAGACATTAAAATCGACCAATCAGGAAACAGAATTCATTTCAAACATTGGGTGTTTTTCAAGCGTGGTTAACTGCATACATGACTCATGTATGCAGTTAACCACGCTTGAACGTTTCGATGGAGCTATAGTCGGTCAGAGGCGTTTATTTTTTTAATTATTGTAAATTAGGGAATGAAAAACTCCTAAAGTTTGAATTGAATTCTGTTTTCTGATTGGTCGACTTTAATGTCTAGCTGTATTCTGATTAGTAGACAGCAAATACTAATGTTATTTTAAAGAGTTGTGATTGGTGGATGTAATTGCATGACATAAGCTATGAAGATTGAGCGGGATAGACTACGCCGCTATTAGACGGTCAGAGGCGTTTATTCGTCTTGTGAATATTTTGTATTGTATCTGTGTCAAAACAGTTTATTAAAAAGAATGGCGCCAAATTGAACAATCTTTTCGCCTTGGTATAATTGTTGATTGTGGATGGATAATCTTTGTTTTTACTATTTTCTCGCAGTCGAAGTGAAAAGTAGAGTGTATAACTCTGGTCTAAAAGCCATATTACCCCTCCACTCACTCCTCACTTCGTTCGGGAAAATATCCATCTCGTGGTAATATGGCTTACTTTAGACCCTTGTCATACAATCTACTATTATTGCACTACAGTAATTGTTACACGTAACATAGGCATTTAGTTTGTACAAACAGCTCTTAATATAAGTGGTGGAGCTTTTTCGTCCCCTAAACTGGGTTTGAACCTGTGCAGTAAGGGCCCGAGTTCGTCCAAAATACAAGTACAAACTAATTGGACGTCTTTCAGCTGATTATGATGATGATGAATTGGAGATATGTTTCAAACTATGAAACGATAGCAATAATAAATTCAACTGGACACAATTGACTAAAGGATAGTTATGCTGGCTCTGGGAGCTCTAGGACAAGCAGCCTGTCTTTTTTAAGACAATGTACTTGACTAAAGATATCTAGATCACTAACGAACCTTTTCACATAATTTCACCGAAATCCTTCATACTAATTCGACGGTCTCAATTAAAAGAATCGGATCTGCGAAACAGCTAATTTTCAGGAGAAGCAGTCAAAGTTTTTCAAAGACAAATTGTATGGGTGAAATTGTTTATTAATGGAATATCGTTATTAAACTTCGAAGGTGTGCTTATTAGTAGGTTATTTATTACTAGCCGTTGAACATAGGTACTTACGACGGTCCCAATTAAAAGAGTCGGATCTGCAAAATTGTGATTTTTGCTTTTCAGCGGCTTCGGTCGTAAAAAACACAAAAAATTTAAACCACATTCACAGATTTTCGTTTTTCTCAATACTTTTCGTGAAAACCAAGATAAAAATGTCGGATCTAAGAACAGATGACATTTAAAAACGTCGGTTGTGACAGTTCCGACATTTTTACGGGACACACAGTAAATACAAAGTGTCGGATATGACACATTCTACTATTTTACACGGAAAAGTATAGCGTCTTTTTTGTTGTGTATTTTATGTAATTTACAGCATGTTAAGTTATCAAGTAAATTTTCTTTGTATTAAATTGTTACATAAGAGTTTCCGTGCAACAATGTCAGTTGTGCCAGTAACGACATTTTTGGAGTACATTTTTTGTCGGATGTGGTACGTCCGACATATTAATGTATACAATTTCCAGACAAGAATGGCGTATGTGGCACTACTGACAAAAGATGCTTAAGTTATTCCTGTTAAAAACGCAATATGGGAGGTTTTGTATTTTTTTGGAAAAATGGCTGAAAAAGTACATGTACCTATGACGTTAAGTCTGCTATTTGTACTAATCGTTGTGTGGAAAATCAAGTAATAGCTTACTGCGTTTAGGTCCATAGTTGCCAGTCAATTTTGTTTCTATAAAAGCGTAAGGATTCTAATGTATGGATTGTTTACCTTTTGGGTTTGCCGAATCAGTGATTTCAGTGCCTGGAGTTTACCCGAGGCAGCCCAGCCGCCGAGTACGTATGATGCTAGTCGAAGTGCCAACCCCCCGACCCCGAGGACTTGTACAAAACACGTTCCGCTGTTTTGGGCACACTGTGTTATGTTATCCGCCAATATTGCTCTGAGAACTTGCACTGTCAAGACTAGAATAACTGAAAAGTATTTCTTAAAAACAGGATAACAGGTTTAGTTCATAAAAGTGCGTACCTAAGTGCGAGCCTTCAAACATAGTTTTTATGTTCAAAGACATTCAAATATGTGGGTGGATTCACATTCAAGCAGTAAGTACCTATAGATGTAGCGAATTACTAAAGCGGCATTTAATAAATAATAAAATAAAGTAAAAAGCCTTTATTAATTCTCTACAAAATTACATGACTAGCTTAAATTAAGAAAATAATTGTAATCAAATATGAATTGAATCTGCTGTATAGACGGTTCTAATTCCTTTGCATGTAATAGAATGCGCTCCGGCCCGGCCCGTTCGGTGAGGATCGTACATTAGGGTACGTACGTACTGTGCGGTTGCCTGCCGGCCGTCCGGGTTGCGGTGCCAGCCGCAGTGTGGCCAACCGGACAGTACGTATAGCGACCGTCATGGTTTGCGGTCGAATCGCCAACTCTTCATAAGCTTTTTGACATACGCTACGAACAGAATATTCTGTGGATTTTGAGTTTCAGACAGATGGTCTGTCTTGTTTTTGTAGCACTGTTTAGTAATTAAAAAAGTATTAATCATTAAGTGACACATATTAATTTAGCAAATGTTAAAAAGATTTAATGTTAAATTGTCATTCGGGGGTCGAAGTTGCGCCACGTCCGTAGGAATTACCCATCGCTACCCTACACGTGACCCCTGGGTGGTGCTAAAAGTGCAACAACCTGGCAACCGTACTGTCTTTTCCAAGATCTCACGGTTCTAAATACTGATTTGTCATACGATAAATAAAGTTTGCATCCTGTTTTTTACGGCATGACACCAAAATTATATTATAAGTGACCAGACTCTAGTAGAAGATCTGAAATGCCAGAATTTAAGAGACCTTTATTCGATTCCTGACTTAAAATGCATTTTACTCTGCGAAAGAATATTAAGATTATAATTTAATTATCTTTTTATATTGTAATTAACTTTTAACATTTTCGTGCCCAGCAGCAGGCAAAATAACACTGTACGAATTTAATTTTTATCAACATTCGATTGATTGTATTCTAGTAAATAATCAATTTTGATTTGATTTGCAGTGAATCGCACAGCGCTGCGACCGTCCGGCTATCCGCCAGCCTGTCTGTCCTATCCCTGTGATCAGTCGGGCCGCAGCAGCGCTTCGATTGACCGGAGCGGATGGGTGGCAGCCGCATTGCAGTGCAAATAGGATAGACGGTTTACATACAATTTGGGCTTCGGGTTAGGTGAAGGGCCACCCGCAGTGCGGCTAACCGGACAGTGCGTACATAGCCTTAGTCCCCCAGCACGCATTGCGTTTAGCCAGGTGTGATGGCCTCTTAAGCTTACCGGTGAAAATGACGATCATTCGCTGTAGTTTGGCGAGTGTAGATGACACCCTGAGCAGCCAGCCGGCGCGCGTGGGTCTCAGCCGCGCAGGCGTCACGCCCACCGTGCATGCGATCCACAACACGACGCGAAGTGACTCCGGGACCAACACTTCCGCTATATTTTAAAACAAGTTTCGGACAAAAATTTCATACATTTTTGGTACATTATTTTATTGCTGACTGTACTTTTTTGCACAGTACTCGTTGAGTCATTCTAAAAGGCCGAGAAACGACGGGTTTATCCTATGTTAATTAGGAGTCCTATGGCTCTCTCTCTGACTTCTCTCTGTCTCCGTCTATCGTTGCCATTAAGTAGGTATGCGAAATTTCAGCTCAATCGGATAACAGCAAGCGACTGAAAAGTGGGTAGCTAATTTAGAGACAATCAAAATTAAAGAGTGCTTGAGAAACGCCACAAAGAATAGGTATATATTTATATATACAACACCACAAAAGAAAGTTGAAATTGACTACACGGAATAGATTTTAGGATACCAAATTTTAATCATACCAAATTCAAAAATAACTTTAAAATAGTACAGCTGACAGTACACAAAATTATAGTACATCAAAATGAATTAAAGAAAAATGACAATGAAAATAATGAAAATTGATAGTTGAATAATAGAATCTCACTAAGACATACATTTCTTTTGACGTACATGATATTTTCTAGAATTTACTGGGACGCAACTGTGATAATGTGAACTTTTATCTTAGGGAGACACGAGATCCTAACTGATAAATAGATTTTATTGTCCTCTTTTGTAGTTTGTAGGACAAATATGGTTTCAATGTCAGCGACTTTTCCCGAGAGCAATATGCCATATCACATTACACTATTGAAGTAGGAAAAGTATACAATCCTGGCCGTCTCACCATCAGTGAATTGCCTTATTCGTTCTTTCTATTTGCTAACATAACTATAAGTGGACCCCATTGCAGTTTATGATTTATCGTTACACCTAGAAAAACCGCACTATGGGCGAATTCAAGTCTCACCCTTAACTTCATCTGGTCACTGCAACAGACCTTAACATTAGGAAGCGTGAATTTGATACTTTTAGTTTTTTTGCTGTTCAGAAGTAGGTTGATGGTTACAAACTGAGCTTTATAGTGAATTCACCTCATCAAAATTGTTTTGTTTTCGGCTCACTTCAATATGATAGGGCAAATAATTAACCGAGAATCGAACCTTGAGGGACTCCTATCGTGATAAGACCCAGATGATTGTACTCTGTTTACCTGCACTTATTGCTTTCTATTAGATATGTAAGATGTGATAAGAGATAGAGCATTGTTCTTTACCCTGTAGAAACTAAGCTTTCGGATTAATATACCATGCTGTACACACTCAAATTCCTTTGCTAGGTAACAAAAGATTACAAAGGCATTCATTGACATTTCCCATGCATTACAAAAGGCTCGTAACAGTGTTACTCCAGCATCTGTTGTAGATCGACCTTTAGTGAACCCAAGTTGATTTTTATTAAGCAGTTTATTTAAGTGAACATGGGACAAGAGTTGTTACAGTAATATATATTTTTTAAATTTACTTAGTGCGGGAAGTATGGAGATCGGTGAAATGGGTTGGGTCTGTTCTTTACCCTGATTTTAATAATAGTATAATTTTGCTGAGTTCACATTCACAATACAATTGCAATATTATACGAATAGTGCAAGTTAAATAAAAGGTTGTAAAATGACCAAAGACCTGTTGGGCGTTCTAGGTCAGGAAAGCCAGGCGTTCTGAAGTGTCGGAGGCCATAAGATCCACTTTGGGTCGATGTGCCATAGTAGTAAGTAAGTAAAATAGAGAATGCAGTCGGTTATATAATTTTTATTACAATTTGACATAAATTCCGAGATAAAGGCGGAAAAAGTGTAAGTAGATATACTGTACATACAAGGAACGACGTACCAGCTAAGTTCCAAACGTCCGGGAATTATTTCTGGTTGGCGGTTCGTTTCATAACTTTCAGCAGGATCACTGTTCGTGTGGGAACACTGTGATTCTATTATTCAAGATAGTTGTTAGTCTTGTGACATCCCACAAAGTAATAGGTCAGGTTTTCTCAAATATTTAATACAAGTTTTGATTGCCAACTGTACTTTTCTGCATACCGTCATCAACTAGTCATTGAGACGATTCTAACGAGCCGAAACTCAGCGGGGTTACGTCGGTTAAGTTCTGAATTCCCATGGCCACCTTCTGTCTCCATCACCAGATCAGCTCGATGGTACTATAATACCATACTATTGAATTGTCATTCAAAATTTTTGCTCAAGTGGTTGAAGTTAACTAGTTCAACATTCAGTTCAAAGATTTGTCCCACACTAAACTAACAGCTCAAGTTAAATAAAAGCTTTTTAAAATAAAAGTGACAATAGGTTTCGAAACCTTAACTACCTACTTAATTTCAAGCACCAGATGTGACAAAAAAATACAGTTTCAAAAGTAAATGAAAGTCGTATTTTAAGTTTTTCTACTTATTTTTTAAATAGGTACTAATAAGTATAATAAAGAATAATACATACCGTCCTCGTCATAACTGTTTTTCCGTGGAACTACCATATTTTTACTCGACATTTCTCACCACTTGCCAGATTTTTTACATAAGTTTTTTGTATAATTAATTTTTAATTTGTCATATTGTTTATTTCTAGAAAAGTTTGTACCAATTGAGTACACCACTTTTAACTTTCCTCTATTGTAACCATTTTTTTATAATTTATTTGGAATATATTTCAGATTTATCAGAATTGAGAAACTATGAAGAATAATAATGTTCATGCTAATAATGTTCATGAAAAAAATTGGTAACAAAAGAGAAAAAATGAATGACTTAATTGAGGTGGTAAAAAATTACGAACTGTTTTAGGAATTATAATAAATGATTCCGATGTTTTAAAAAGGCTCCTTTCAAAGTGCGCGACTGTGTTATGGTGACACCGGCCACATTCGAGGTACCTATTAGTCGGGTCGGTGGTTTAGTCATTGAAGAGTACGACTATCCGCCTTCTGGCTGGATCAAGGTATTCTCATCCTCTCTGACATAAATATTAATAATTTTATTTTATTTAAAATCAATACGCATGAAAGAAGTGGGTGGAAACCACTTGTATAATGTGATTCAATAGTTAGGTACTTAGAATACAAGTACGGTGAGTTTAATACGAGACGGTGGTCGATGATGAATTACGTTTTAAGTTGAAGGCATGTTGTTATGTTGTACAATTATTTGTTTACTTTCGTAAAAACGTTGGAAATAATGAACTGACTATTAAACAGCAATTTGGGCAAAGTTACCGAAATATCTAACGATTCTTTAATATGTTGCTTTGATTGACTTGTGTAAACAAATGTTTGTTGTTTCAAAAAACCTGATAAAAACGAGAGCTTACCCTAATTTCTCGTTTTTATCAGTGTTTTTTACTACATCGATGTCTTAACAATTAATCAAAATTTTGTTACATTGCATAGGTAGCTAGGTACTTTGAGAGTAGTCAGGTTAGACCAGTGGAAATCGTTCCATTTTAGGTAATTTAAGGCGCCGTAGGTTCATGGTCTTCTCTTCCTCTCACTGGACATAAGCGTGAGCGAGATGGAAGTGCGTGCTCGGAAGCGTGGATATCATGTTTTTTAATTTTGATTTTTAGGTCGTTTAAATAAATTATGAATTGTGTTCTAGAACCGGGGAGCGGCATACCAGTGCACTTCGAGTCTCCTCGGGCACCGGGCCGTCCTTCCGGGTCATACCACGCCACCGCACCTGTCACCCCCGGGTCTGCACCGCGTGCGGCGCGATGGCCACCGCTGTCGGGCCAAACCGAGCCTACACCGCCGCCACCGCAGAGCCACGCCGAGCTGGAGCCGCCGACGACGAGCCACGCCAAGCTGGAGCCGCCAACGACGAGCGACGCCGACGTGGAGCCGCCGACGACGAGCCACGCCGAGCTGGAGCCGCCGACGACGAGCCACGCCGAGCTGGAGCCGCCGACGACGAGCCACACCGAACCGAAGACGCCAGCGACGAGCCATGCGGAGCAGGGGCCGCCCACGTCGAGCCCCACCGCGCCGACCTCTCCCCCCGCGGCCACCCGGCCGTGCCGCACCGTGCTGTACACGGACCAGGTGGGCGCCGGCCTCGGAGCGCTGCTGGCGGGCCACTTGACGCAGAAGGTGACCAACAACTGTCTTCCAGGGGCCTCGGTTGATCGTTTGGCATCATGTATTGCCGCTGACGACTTCGATTGCGTCTCTACATTGGTAGTGTTCATCGGAGATACCTTAGGATGCACCGAGCGGGACATCACCAAACTATGCGAGACTTTAATTGAAATTGACCAACGAGGAGTAAGCAAAATTATTTTTTGCGCACTGCCCTTCTCAGGGACCATGTCGGAAAAGCAATGTAAAAAAGTAGATTATTTCAATTCCATATTCTTTAGACTATCCATGTACAGCCATACGATTTCGTATTTTGACACTAATAAATTTGTAAAACATTTCGTCCTGACGCGTAAACGTACCTATCTACCGAGGAGGTACTTGCGCGATTGTGCTAAGCTGTTAGCATACAATATTGTAGACTCCGTCGTGACTAGCACGATGACTGATAGTTGTAAGGCGGACCCCGTGTTACGTTTTAGTAGCGTAGGATCTGGAAGGGAGCCGGAGCCGGCGGGTAATTTAAACTGACCACTCCGACAACGCGTGCTTGTGCTTCCACCGGCTCCCAACCCCTTGATAGCTGTAACACTAGTATTCATAAAGACAGTAATGTTATTAATATGGTACACCAAAATATACAGGGATTCCCTAGTAAGGAACTTGAAATTGACTTGTTTATACAATACTCAGATATCCATATTCTTTGTATAACCGAGCACTGGCTTAAGGGTCATGAATTAATGTTTAATTTTAGCAATCATAGCATAGTAAGTTCATTTTCTAGAAAGTCATGTAGGCGTGGAGGTTCGTTGATAATGGTAAAACACAATTTGAAAAGTAAAGAACGTAAAGATATTGTTGACAAATCCATCGAGCGCCAAATAGAACTATCTTGTGTTGAGTTGGATCAATTCATAATTGTATGCGTATACAGACCCCCATCAGCGGATTACAGACTATTCGAGTCAGTTATGGATGAAGTGCTCAGTAGTATTTTCTTAAGTACTAAATGTGTTATTGTGTGTGGTGATTTCAATGTTAACTTACTCGAGAAATCGCCCCTGTGTGTGAGTTTAGTGAATACTTTTAAATCGTTTAACTTAGTGAACCTGTTTTGTGAACCTACTCGAATTACAGCAACCAGTGCAACATGTATAGATAACGTTTTCAGTAATGAGGATGCAATTAATAAATGTATTATAAACAAATTAAGTTCTGACCACTGCGGACAACAAGTCTCCTTCAGCTGGAAAACGGACGAAGTTCCACGAGACACCATGTGCAGACCTATTTCCGAAAAGAGATTAGATTTATTCAATCGTAATATTGTGAAACGATTACGTTATCTTCCATTTACACAGGAAAGTCCTAACCGTTTGTGTGATCATTTGTTTAACTGTATCAAAATGGAATTTGATGCCTGTTTTAATTTAAGGAAAATTCAAAGCAAGGTCAAGACTAAATTTAGCGACTGGGCTACCCCGGATATTCACGAGAAAAGACGCCGTCTCTACGACTTGTACGATTCGAGAACTATTGATAAGAGGCCGGAATTTCTAGAGTATGTTAAGAACTACTCGAAATCTTTTAAGTTAATGTGTGTTGCCGCTAAAGCCGATTACTTGTCAAGAAAGATTCAGAACTCAAAGGATAAGGTTAAAACTGTATGGCAAGTTATCAACACTGAAACTGGGAAACGCAAGATAAGAGATCCGCACTACAGCCTACGAATTGATGATACTTTAGTAAGTTCTGACCACGAAGTAGCGGATCATTTTGAGCGGTTCTTTTCTAACGTACCCGTTGAGACCACGAAGTCTTTAAACTCATCACCAGATGTCGCTGAATCGTTATTGAAAGCAAATATAACGGAATGTACAGAAATCTTTAGATTCAGTCACGTGACCCCAATTATTCTTATAAAAGCGTTTAAATTGTTGAACTTAAAGAAGACTGAAGATCTTTGGGGCCTTTCAGTCAAAGTATTACATTCCATTGTAGAATCAATTGCACCTTTCTTAGCTAATATTTTCAATAAATGTATTGATACTGGAGTATTTCCTGACCTCATGAAAAACAGTAAAATTATCCCGTTGTTTAAATCAGGAACGAAAACTGAGCCTACCAACTTCAGGCCAATATCAATACTACCGACACTAAGCAAAGTTTTTGAGAAGCTTATTCTCCATCAGCTTATGTCCCACTTTAGTTGCAATAAACTGCTAAATACTAACCAGTTCGGATTCACTAAGGGTCGCTCTACCACTGATGCCGGTGTGGTACTAATTAAACATATTTTTGATGCCTGGGAAGAGGCTCAAGATGCTATTGGAGTGTTCTGTGATTTATCAAAGGCATTTGATTGCGTTGATCACGAGAACTTAATCAGAAAGTTGAAACATTATGGAATTAAAAACGGTGCTCTTGATCTTGTGACATCGTATCTCTCGGAGAGAACACAACGGGTGCCTGTCGTATCGCATAATGTTGATCGTCCTAAAATTTTTTGGCCGAGAATGTTTTGCATAATGTTGAGTGGCATACTACTTATTTAGCCTATTCATTTTTGCGCATACACATTTAAAAGTCCTAAAGTGTGTTTATCCTAATATTGATTACTCGAACATCGAATTACCTAAAAAGTAATAGTCCTAATTTTCATTGTTATAGTAATTATTTTGCCTATTGTTAAACGTGCTAAAATTAAACCACCTATACTATTTTTTTCCTAAATTTTATACTATTTCTAAACTCTGAGCAGACCCGACCTACATCTAGATAAATAAAATAGGTTCGTTATTTGCCTTTGGCCCCTCAGAGCAGAAATAGGGGCCCCGCGAAGCGGGGCTCCGTCGACACGAAGGCGAGTTATTCAAGTATTAGGCAATTCTTAGCTGAGGCAACCTTCATTTAGATCATTTAGATAGGTTCGTTAGTTGCCTTTTGTCCCTTAGAGCAGAAATAGGGGCCCCGCGAAGCGGGGCTCCGTCGACATGAGGGCGAGTCATAAGTTCTTAAAGTATACGTACTTACGTACTAAATAGGAAAGATTAGGTAACCATAAATAAAACATTTATTTTTACTATTTGTAAACTCTGAGCAGACCCGACCTACATCTAGATAAATAAAATAGGTTCGTTCGTTGCATTTTGCCCCTCAGAGCAGAAATAGGGGCCCCGTGAAGCGGGGTTCCGTCGACATGAGGGCTGGCCATAAGTAATTCAAGTATTAGGCAATTCTCAGCAGAGCCAACCTTCATTTAGATAAATTAGATAGGTTCGTTAGTTGCCTTTTGTCCCTCAGAGCAGAAAAAGGGGCCCCTCGAAGCGGGGCTCCGTCGACATGAGGGCGGGTCATATGTTATTCAAGTAATAGGCAATTCTAATAGATATGTATGCGTAACAAAATATATGCACAACATTTTTAGTACATTAAATATTAGTAACATCAAAGTTATGCACATCAATCATTCTAAAAAAAAACCTTCGACGCAATAAACATTCGGACAATAAATATTTAGGACAATCGATATTAGGAACAACAATTTCGGCAAATAAAAAATATGCACAACAATGTTTATGCAATTCGATATTCGGCACAAAGTTGGTATGCGACAAAATATTCGGATCAACAATTTTATGCCACCCGATATAGACCCGGTCTGTGCATTAACAGAAAGTTAATGATATTAATTCAGTATTCCAGAGATGTGTAGGATTTGGTGCCCGAACCAGATTGTTCCGATAGCTCAGTTGGTAGTAGCGACGGGCCATGAATGCCTGTGGTCGCCGGTTCGAATCCGGCTCGGAGCATTAAATTTTTCAATTTTTCCTTTCACTTAAAAATTTATAGTAAAAATAAATGTTTTATTTATGGTTACCTAATCTTTCCTATTTAGTACGTAAGTACGTATACTTTAAGAACTTATGACTCGCCCTCATGTCGACGGAGCCCCGCTTCGCGGGGCCCCTATTTCTGCTCTAAGGGACAAAAGGCAACTAACGAACCTATCTAAATGATCTAAATGAAGGTTGCCTCAGCTAAGAATTGCCTAATACTTGAATAACTCGCCTTCGTGTCGACGGAGCCCCGCTTCGCGGGGCCCCTATTTCTGCTCTGAGGGGCCAAAGGCAACTAACGAACCTATTTTATTTATCTAGATGTAGGTCGGGTCTGCTCAGAGTTTAGAAATAGTATAAAATTTAGGAAAAAAATAGTATAGGTGGTTTAATTTTAGCACGTTTAACAATAGGCAAAATAATTACTATAACAATGAAAATTAGGACTATTACTTTTTAGGTAATTCGATGTTCGAGTAATCAATATTAGGATAAACACACTTTAGGACTTTTAAATGTGTATGCGCAAAAATGAATAGGCTAAATAAGTAGTATGCCACTCAACATTATGCCAAACATTCTCGGCCAAAAAATTTTAGGACGATCAACATTATGCGATACGACAGGCACCCGCACAGACCATATTCTAATCGAATGTAATGGTCATATTTTGTTTTGTTTTCCTTTACTTTGTGACATTTAGTGTGTTGTTATATCAGTCCTTAATGTGCAAATTTTAAATTATTATTGTGTTAGATTATTATTCTTTTATTGTAAGATTATTATTTTTATTGAAAATTACCCTTTGACATGTAAAAGTGCCCTTGTGGCCTATTTGCAGAATAAATAATTTGTATTTTTTTTTTGTATAAATAAAAAAGAATCCACAGTTCTTTCAAACATGGTATTGCCGATTTTAGAAGCCATTTTAATAGTTTTAGCTTTTGTGCATAATTTGTTACAAATATTGTGAGTGTATTTTAGACCCTTTTAGACCTGTTTTCGTGATTTTTTTCTATAGAGCGAAAATTGCTAAATCATGCTTCGAATCACTGATCTCGCTGCAAAAAAGCCTCAAAATTACTATTCGTATTTTTTTGAAACCATAGTATTATAAACAGAGGCATTATATTGTTTCAAAAACTCTGTGTGCTTAACTTCGCTGAACCTACGGCGCCTTAAAGTTTAATATTTGGGGTAGGTACTGGTAGATAATAAAACATGTTTTGTTATTTTTATTTTGACGTGTATTATCTAGCAAAAAAGTGTCTTAAAATTTATTACAAAGGAAATTTCAAATTCTGTGTTTTTACAAACTGATACCCAATAATTATTTTCTATATAATATATCCGAGTGAACCATAGTTAATGTGGAGAAAAATGCAGAACGCTTCTTTAAATATATCATGGACATACTGTGCGCAAATATTTTGTTAGGTAAAGACAGTACTTAATTTTAGTGATTATTAATTAAGATATAGGTATTACATATATAAAGCAAGGTAGCATAAGGTAGCTATTTAGTCGCACTATCTTGTAACGTTAATCGTGTCTTATCAGATTTTCTATGTAATTGTTTTCAGTGCATAACTTTTTTTAGATTAATCATCTAACCAGGATCACTTTTTATGTAACTTAATAATTGATATTAACATATAGATGATACAATTGAAGCTCACGTACGTTCAGATATATTTCTAAATTGAGTTAACATAAAGAAAGTAGTAATAGCACCGCCAAAGATCTGAAATAAAACAAATTAGCAATTAGACAATAGTAATTAAATCAAATAATATAATGTACCAGTAAAACAATCTTTTTGTATTACGATGTTATTATACATTTAGTTAGTTTAAAATAAAACCGCAATTTTGAAATAAAAAGTTAAGCACCATGCTCTATCAATTTAATATATGGTATAATTTTTAATAATTGAAAGAAATATGAATTGAATTATCAGGTAGTTCTCAGAGCGTGTCCATTCAACCGCTAAGTGTGGGATTTGTCCTCAGTTTTGTGCACCTTCGTTTTATAATTTTATGAATAGCTTTACATTATTTGAAAGCCAATAATCAAACTCCCACTTGCCAATCTTCTTTATTTTTCGAGATACATTTTTTTAAAGAGGCGGTCAATGACCTTTAGAAATTGTATATATATGATTATTTTCGAAAGTAGTAGCAGTAGTAGTCTCATGTTTTTTTATTAGCTTTTAAGCATTGTTTTCTCTTATTTGTGCAAATTTCGGCTTTGTACTGTTGGTAAATAGGATGCTAAAAAATATTAATTTTTTTTCACAAAATAATTTATTAAAAAAAAGGTTTGCAATATTAGCATTTTTAAATATGTTAATTAGATTTATATCAATTAGGTTTATAATGACTCAAAATTTCAACAATTAATCTTAAGGGAGTGTGGATTTATGGCATTTCTAAGTTTTTTTCAGATTTCTATGGAAATAGGGTTGTCAACAAAACTATTATTATGAAACCAAAAACCGCTGCTAAAAAACTTGAAATTATTTATTAGGTGCAAACGGTACTTCTCAGAACAGTTGCTTAAATTATATACGGCTCAAATCCGATCGTGTATGTAGTATTGTTGTCACCCTTTGAATGGCTAAATTATGTATCAAATGAATTAAACCGTACGAACAACACTTTCCACTTTAATTAACATGTATACATGTAACTTTTACTAGGAGTACCATATACTGTCACTCTTCTTCATCGGAACGAATGAGTATTTCGTCGCTGCAGAGAGTTATATTTTCGTCATTCTCAGTGACTAACATAGTAGTCACTGGTTCGGTTGGCTTTAGCAGCGATAAAACTTTTGGAGGAATTGGTATACGTTTTCGCTTATCCATTCGGCCATTTAGAGATAAGTCAGATATATAGGGATCTGATGATTCGAGAGCACGATGAAAAAGGTCAAGAATGGTAGACTCACGACTTACTTTTCTTGTATGATGCTCTCGATCGTATCTCCAGAATTTATTCCGTGATTCACCTGCCTGCCCGGAGAGCATTCCTATTGGCAAAGGACTTGCTTCGATGATTTGCCAACCATGTGTCAGTATTTTATGCATTGTGACTGACATATAAAACCAACTGTATTTTTTTACATATTTTTCAGCCACAGATGCACAGAGTACACGAAATTTTTCACTATCTATTGGCAAACCACTCGAAAACGCAACCAGTATTGTGTGAAAGTCGTCCACTAGCCATTCGTCTATGCCTAAAATGTTAGCAAAGGTTTTTCGATTTTCATCTGCGAATGCTGTCCGAGCAGTGTTTGCTTGTCCCTGAATTTGGTCGAACTACATCTACTAAGAGAGATAGTTTAGCCTGGATTTCTAATTGTATTTTTTTTTCCTTTGATCCATAATACATGCCGCTTCTGAGTTTTTTGATACCCTCCAAGTGCTGACAGCGGGGTCATTTTTGTAGCCTAAATGTAGTAAAAACTCAAACAACCGTATCCAGGCATGCAGTGGACTTAGACCATTAAGTTTACACTCTTTTTGTTTACAACGTCCAGTTTGTTAAATTCAGATGCTGTGGCCCCACAACAAGCGCAACGTAATTGAGAACTAGTATCAGTGATGATGTTATAAACTTTGCCATCTATGATGGTTAAATATAACTTCACGTCCGCAATCACGCTGTGTCCTGAAGTGGTTTCAGCATAAAACGACGTGAGTCCTTCTATTTCTTTGTTCTACTCTCTCTTTTTCGCTTAGGACCAAAGTTTTGTTTTCCGGGTAATATTGAATCTTTATTGGGCGACAGTACCTATAAGATTGAGGACTGGGATTACTCCATAGAACAAAACCATCTGATGTTTTTAAAATCAATGGAATAAACGTAGTTGCAAATAGGCAGTGTTCATCGTCATTACTATTTGAAAACTTTTGTTTGTAAGCAGACTGACCTGTGGTTCCGTCGAAGCTCCAAGAGCCCTCTAACCTACATTGAATTGTATCTTTATTATGTTCCTTACAATATGCTGTGATGATGCTGTCGTTTGATTGCACAATGCGTCGAAATGTGTGCAAAAGTAAATTGAATAATGATACAGATGCTTCTTTTTCTTTGACGATTACATCTTCTTCAGGGTGACATAGCTTTTTTGCTGCTTGTACTTTATAGTAGGGTGGGAAAGGCTTAAACCCTCGATGCTTCAAATCTTGCTGCATAGAAGTGTAATCGTCCACGGTGAGCTTTTTCTCGATAATCATAGAAAGGGCGTCTTCGGGGCTCAGCGGTTTAGTTTCTGACTCAGATCTTATCAGATTGGCAATTTTTTTTGCGCGAGTAGGACTTTTCAAACATTCCTTTGCCACAAACTCAAACTCGTGAGCAATATTTTTCCTTAGTTTCGTGCCTCCGTCGTCAGTTACAGTTTTTGATGCAAGCTTAATAATTTTTGAACTTGGTTGATCTTTAAGTAACTGCTCAATGTTTTTAAGCACATGGCGCTTTTGGCGTTCACTTTCACCTTGTTTATAGCCTGAGGTAGATGGAGCACTTAACGAGTTATCGATTACTGAGGATGGGATATTTGGGTAATTTCCATGCATTTGGCTCATTTTTTGATCCTGCTCCACATATACCTCTTTTGGAATGTTATTACCGGTCAATTGATCCCGCTCCATAATCACGTCTCTTGAAATGTTACTATCGGTCAATTGATCCTGCTCCTTAAACACCTCTTTTTGAGTGGGATCTTCGGTCAATTGATCCTGCTCCATAATTACCTCTTGAGTGGGCATTGCGGTCAATTGATCTGAGAATATAATTTCGAAGGGATGTGATAGCCAGGCATGATATTTTTTTACAAAAGAAAGGCATGTTTCGACGGCACTGTAAGTATAGCTTTTCACATTTGTGGGTGAATTTCATAACAATGTCTTTCAATCTATTGCTATGCAAACAAATCCCATTAGGAACCCCATTCGGGTACAGGAAATTGATAATGATATCAATTCGTTCTGTAATATCTAAATCCATAGGCCTAGTTTTTGTACCATATGATTTTGCTGCTGCGACTAAAAGTTTGTAAATGTCGAGTCGGGTTGCGCTCTTTCGTTCAACATCTCCTAACAATAATGCAGGTACTCCCGGAGGCTGAAAAGTATCTGCATTTGCCACTCGCCGACCAACAAGAGGGTTGGCGCCCTCTTGCCCCTCTCGCACTAAGTCCCCCGGTCGAGGCCCGGAAGGACATCCCCCAGCAGAACGGGTCAGCTTCTGCTGAGGAAAAACAGCGTCATGGGTCTTTACCGGCTCCATGACGCCTCACCGCCGCTCCTCTAGATATCATGTATAGGTATTGGGTTTTAGCTTGCGCTTGACGAGGGCGGACCCCTTCCCAATACCACATGATATCTTTCACTGGAGATACAGCACAAGAATGCTGACGTAACCGTTCTGCTGCATAGGTAATGTTTTTTTTTTAAACCATACCATACGGTGCTACAGGGACAAGGTGGCAACCCTAACCGAAAAATTAAAAAATCTATATCTCTTAACTCCTGCACGATTTTCATCCAATTTTTTTTTGGTACTAGTTCTAATTAGAAACAAGTGTTTTGTTAAAAAACAAAACGCTAATTGCTTGTGATTATCGAAAAATAAATATTTTAAATATTTAAAAAAAAATGATATTCTGTAGCGTAGAATTGTTAACTTTATATCTTATTAATTGATATTGGTAGTTAAAAGTTATTGAAATATGAATATTCCCTTTGCATTGAAAAACAGGGGCATATTCAATAGGAAATGTGTTTTTTCAGGTTTCTATGGAGTTTTCTCGATTTTATTTTTATCTTCAAAACTATACTAGGTAAAACCGTCGGTGTTTGACTGAGGGCTATAACTTGACGAGACGGATACATTGGAAAAATAAACGGTGGTGATCGAATTTGAGGACAAATCCCACACTGTGGGCCTGCCTGTCCGCTGCCAAATAAGTAAAAAATTCTACATAGATAATCAAAATCAGAATCAAATATTTATTCAAATCAATTCAATATTTATAGATAATATTAGTTACACGTCATTGAACAGTTCAGAATTTACAAATTATATTTAAATTTATTCAAGTCTTATATAAGTTACAATATTATGTCCTTCATTACATCAAATAATCACTAAAAGTTTAAAAAAAATAATTAAGTATTCTTCTAAAGAATAGAATGCTTTATCTGTTAAGTATTGCTTGAGATTACTTATGAACATGTTTTCTGATATTGCCAATTCCTTTAGAACTTTTGGGAACCGATTGTAGATTCTAGGACCAATGTACCATACGCACTGCTGAGATTTCTTTAAGGGGCTCCATACAAGAATCGTTCATTTTTGTCGATGTTTATGTCGATATTTCTCCATTAATACTAAGGATACAATTAAGGAATTAATTTGAAACTGATCTTTGATCCTTTGTTTTGGTTTTCAAGAGCGTAAATAAGAATAGAAAAATTATCTTTTTTTTTATGATTTTTTTAAGCACATCCCAACGCAGCACAACTTTTTGATATTCGAACTTAATTAGGGTACTTATTGATATGAAATCTACATGTTACTGTTCCTCGTTGTCGTCTCTATCTTTTGTCGAGAGATATCAATTTTAAAGTTATTATTAGAAAAAATAGAACCAAAAAACTAACTTTCGCGTCGTACGTATTGAGCGAGTGCCTGCGCGGGCGACGGGAGCGGGGATTCAGTGTGGATTCGAGAGCGGTACGAGTCGGACGCACGCCGAATTTCACGCTGCGCTGCTTATTCCTAAAATTTCTGCTTGTATTGTTTGTGTTTGATTGGTGTGATAAATATTTATTGCGACATAGACGCTTCTATAAAACTAGTGATAGTGAGGTGCGGACGCCAATTTGTTATTTAGTTCTAAGTGCGATATGGACGCTGATTTGTTTTTAGTTATTACCTACGTGCGAAATGGACGCTTTATTTGTTATATTTGTGTAGTATAATCGTGTTAGTAATTATTAAACTTTTACGTACGTAGGTAATTGTGGCGTGTCGTGCGTATAACATTTCGTTTTACAATGGGAAGAATAAAAAAATGTAAGCAGCAAATTCAACTCAAAATAAAGGAAATGAACAAAGCGTAAGTACATTACCATTTTTTAGTTTACCTGTTTATTAGTCTCCAATAATAACGTAAAATATATAAACTGGGTAATGTAAATGATGTCACATTTCGATTAATTTGTTAATGTTTGCATAGCGTCGTGGCTTCTACCCTTGACTAGGGATATAGTAGGCCCGAGTTCGATCCTCTCGATTGGCAAACTTTTTGTGTTTTTTTATCATTCATTATAACGTCAAAAACCAAGATATTTACTGTTTTACTATAATTTATGACAAATAAATTGTTTTAGTTAATTTTAATTGTATATCGCACATTCTGATGGACGGAAATATTTCGCTATAAATACCTATAAAAGATAGATGCGCGACTTGTTGACGTGTGTACCAGACCGGCTGATTTTTGTTCCGCCAGCGACCCGAGCATAGTCGATATTTATAAAAAAAAATGCGCCGAGAGTTCCATAGGCCGTTCGTTACGCCGACGATACCTATTCAATGAGTTTATTTATATTAGGTACAGTCAAGTTCTCCAATATCTAAACAGACCTTTCGAAAATACCTATACAGAGACTTTATTGTTAGGTACTGAAATAACTTAGATATTTTTGAAAGGTATGTATAGATATTGGAGAACTCTACTGTACCTTCTGGTTCATCCTCATCCTCCTAGCGTTATTCCTGGTGGTGCCCTGAAGCCTCAAAATAGAGCGTTCTATCTACTGAACCCTCATTAAATGATACTTGTACATACCTACTCCTTTACGATTTTTCATTAGGTTTTATAAGTAGGTATTGAAATCAAAATCTATGATTGATTTCAATACGTCGACAATAAGCTAATAATCCTAAAGTAGTAATAATGTAGGTACCTAGTATTTTCATTGAAAAGCTCTCAGCTGTTTTGTAAGCGTGGTGGCCACTAATCTAAATATTGAATTTTTAGTGAACAACATGTGGGAGACGGAATGCCTGCAAGTAGCAATGATACCACAGCGGCCGTTGAAAGACATTCTCTTGACGCTAGGTAAGTACCTACTTCTCTGCGCGTCTACGCTGGATTGGCAAACTTTTGTACCTACTTAGTGACGGTGTTGACTGACTGACTCCACACAATAGGCCATCAAGGCCGCCACTACAGGACGCCACTATGCGTTGGAATGCGATAGAAGTATGTCTTTCTCCCCCTAACGCATAGTGGCGTCCTGTAGTGGCGGCCTTGATAGCCCATTGTGTGGAGCAGGTTTCACCAATTGTGCGATTCAAACTACACTAGTTCTACAGTAGTTCGTCCGAGGCGATTTGTCGGTAAGCGTTGTAACGAGTACGAACGCATAGATGAATATACAGGGTGACTCCAAATTCGTGTTACAAAATAGCAAAGTTTGAATCTATCCGTGATTCTGAGCAACTTTTACTATGGAACCAACTTTGGGTTACCTACCTATGCAAAAAAATAAAACACCTGTTCATCAACACATTTTCGTCAGTCTAAAATGTCTAAAAGTTAGATTTTTTTGGCATAATGGCAATGGCATAACACAAAGTTGGTCCCATAGTAGATAATAATATCATCATCATATCAGCCGAAAGACGTCCACTGCTGGACATAGGCCTCCCCCAAAGAGTGCCAAAGTGACCGATCCCGCGCCACCCGCATCCAGCGGACTCCCGCAACCTTTACCAGGTCATCAGTCCACCTTGTCGGGGGCCTACCCACGCTGCGCCTTCCGGTACGTGGTCGCCACTCGAGAACCTTTCCGCCCCAACGGCCATCGGTTCTACGTGCTATGATAATAATATAGCAATTTTTTATACTCTAATAAAAATATGTCTTTGGTGAAATTAAATAGCGTACATAACATTTTTTATGAATGTAAATATGGATGTTATTTTTTCTAGCGTTTTGGAAGAATCTATGGAAGTTGATCAATGATCATGATGCTAGTGATGCACACATTGAAATGATGTCGCAAGAAGATGACAATGATGTAGAACATTTTGAGGTAAGTGTATGTTAATCAATACTAGTGTCCGTCCGAAGTTTCGGTTTCGGCCTAAAAAATGAGTTAAATAAATGCGGAAGTTTACTTACGATTTTAGAATTCGTCTAGTGATAGTAGGTAATTACGTAATTTCATTGTTTATTGTTTTGTTTGATACAATTTTTTTCTGATAATTAAACGGTTGTATAGAGGCTTTTGTGATAAATTGAGCCCATAGCCCACTTAGCCCGCGCCCATACGGTCAACTCAGCCCGCGGGCTAAGTGGGCTATGGCCTCAGTTGACCACAAAGGCGTAAAGAGGTCACATTTGTGAGTAAATTTATACGTTTTTTTAAGAAATTGAATGTTTTGTTACAGTTTGAGGTGTCACCAGAAAACACGTCCATCCTCAAAAGAAAAATACTAAGTTTGGTTACCATTTTACGATCCCAAAAATCGTCATCTCTTTTTTATTTTCTTTACTTTTAGCGGCTCGCGATTGTTAGATCGTGGTTAGATCAGACAGCAAATATACAACTTTGTCGGTTTGTGATGTGTAATAATTGTCCCTGGACTTGGTCGGTAGGTACTTAATACCAATTATGATTGTTATTTACTTCTAGTGCACCAGTCTTCCAAATTTTTCAGAAGGGTAGGTACCCTTCTGAATCTTTTCTTCAATAGCTTTGTATTTGCCTATGTTATATGCAGTAATAGGACACTTTACTTCGACAATTGTGTTATCGCCGCATAAACCATCTGGTGTTGCCCCTAGGTAATGCAGGTTTTTGACAATAAAAAGGCCGCATTGCTCAATCACAATTTTGAGTTGCTTTGATAATTGTTTCATCATCATCAGCATCCCCTTCGCTATCTCTTCCATGACTTATGGAGGATACGTGACCCAGCTGTGCTGGCACAGCTGGTGTCCGGTCTCATTTTTATTATCTTTCCAAAGTTAGTGGCAGTCAGAAGCGACCTTCGTAGGTCCAACCACTCACTTGAATATGGGTTATACCCCTTTCTTCGTCCGTTTTATTTAGGTTCTGCATGTGTAAAGCTTTTAGCTTTTCAAATTATAAAACCTTAAAGAAAATTATTTTCTAGAGAAAATAAACTGAAAGATAGTGACTACGGTGACAGTTGTCACAAACCGGATATGGTTAACGATCAATTCGAGAGACTAAAAGCTTTAAACTTGCAGAGTCTAAATAAAACGGACGAAGAAAGCGATCTGATCCAAAAAAAACTATTCTTCAAAGTCAATCCAGTGAGTGGTTGGAGCTAAGACGGTCGCTTCTAACTGCCTCTAACTTTGGCAAGATCATAAAAATGAGACCGGACACCAGCTGTGCCAGGACAGTTAAACAATTATTGTATAAAGTTGACCTTCCAAAAAAAAAAAAAAATCCTCTGCCCCTATCTAGGTCTAGCAAAACAGCGGCACGGCCGTAACA
Organism: Epinotia demarniana; assembly: GCA_945867215.1. Classification (NCBI taxonomy): domain Eukaryota; kingdom Metazoa; phylum Arthropoda; class Insecta; order Lepidoptera; family Tortricidae; genus Epinotia; species Epinotia demarniana. The sequence goes on along the minus strand of OX244265.1, from coordinate 5,695,021 downwards.
TCTTTTTTCGAAGCAGTTCAGGCCATTTTCGTCCACCCAAAAACTTCGTTGTGGATAAAACTAGAAGCCTGAATTTTCAGTAACCAAGCAGGCATTGTATAATCACGTTATATTTCAAATTTCATTCAATTTGAACCAGTAGTTGAATTATAACTAGTCAAAGTTTCTTAAATTTGTCACTCACTAGTCACTAGTCACTCACTCACTGCCTGACTGACTAGACTAAACTTTGTGGCAGTGGGCGTGGCACATTGAAAGAAAGAAAGAAATAAAATATATTTATTTAACATATAAGAAATAAAAGACACAAGAAATTAGATACATAATTGCACGTAGAACCGATGGCCGTTGGGGCGGAAAGGTTCTCGAGTGGCGACTACGTACCAAAAGGCGCGGCGTGGGTAGGCCCTCCACAAAGGGGGTTGCGGGTGGCGCAGGACCGGTCACATAGGCACTCTTTGGGGGAGGCCTTTGTCCAGTCTTTCGGCTTATATGATGATACGATATGGTAAAAATCACCGGAAGGACTAGCGATCTATTGTTAGCAGTGCGGAATTTAATCGTCGAACTACCAGTCACCCTGTATAATCTAAGTACCTATTCCAAAACTTCTTGCTACTACGTAATTTTTTTGTGATTTACTGTCGTTCGGTAAAAATGTAAAATCGTCAACAAATAACCGTTTTGAAATTGGACTAAAAGTATATTTAGTGTAAATGGTAATTGTGCCTAAATAATATATTTACTTTGTTTTTTATTTCCATTTTGTGGTTTTTCGAATTGATCGAAGTTTAGTTCATTTCGACATTTTCAACCAATAATTTCCGGTTGTCAATTTTCCATTTGTGGTGAATGACGGTAAATCTTTTTAGTGTTGTAAGTACTTCATTCTGTTGACTTTTTACTAGAATCCAACCCCCTCCTCATTCCTGGTATGAATCCTGTACAGAAACATGCATGCGGTATATAACGCAAACTATAGGTATTAATCTCATCTCATTTCATCTAAAAAGACATTAGGCACACCTAATCGTCGTCTATTTGATATCATAAATAAAAATAAAAAATATATTTGTTTGTTTTATTTTTAACTCTCGCAGTGAAGGGTCAAGGTAAAAATCGATTATAGTTTTGAAATATATATTATTATCACAACCAAATATATTAGCTACTACTAAACATAATACTTATTATACCTACCCTACGTGTAAATAATTGCATTTGAAAAACTGTATGCAGTTTTTCAATTGTATAAGCATACAGATATAACATATCTACATGCTCATACAATATTTAATTATATAACCAAACTATGTTTTATTAGAAATTCCTAATACAAAAAAATATCAAAAGGTAATACCTAACTGGGGATCGAACTCGATATCTCATGCATGGTAAGCAGAGTCACTTGCCACAGCGCCAATTTTTAGGCCGCTTGCGACGCCATCTGTTATAACAGTAGTCGATACGGATCGAATAAGCTTGTGTTACTGATTCGCCTTAAGATCACGAGGTGGCGCTGTTACCCGCCTTCGACGTAAGTACAATGTATTGTGCGGGGGGAAGCGCGGAGCCGATCGCTGAAGGTCGTTGGGACGTAGGAGCCCCTTAACCTGTGCCTATTCGGAAGGAGATTGTTTTGTTTCGACTATTGGGATCAGATTTTCTAAATTTCTCAAGATTCCTACGAACTACTTTTGCCACCTCTAATATGTAGACATTCGTGACACACTAATACAAGACAAGAACAAAAATAACAATAATACTTTGCTGTTCCACGAAATGGGCATTAGCATGATGCTAGAATTGCAGGTCTTCCGGTGGGTCCACCCAGTGAAGGTTCACCCTAGAGAAGAGCGAAGGGCGGTTGAAATGCTCTGCCTCAGCTTAGCCTAGGTTTCGTGCGTTATACCGTGTAGGCTCGGACAAGAATAGGTCTACGGGCTCCCCCGCCTGTCGTAGAAGGCGACTAAAGGGGGTCATTGGGGTCGCAGTGCTCTGGCGGGGGCTGGGGCACTCGCTTAAAAACCCCAGGGAAGGTGTCTTTGTACTAGGTCGAGCCATATGTGGCGGGGCGCGAGGGGGGCTCCAGTGCGTACAGCATGAGATCCTGGAGTCCCCTGCATGAGAGCGCAGATGCAGGGCACCGTGGAGTTTTTAGTGGATAGAAATACCACATAAACCAGTCATCCCCCTGTGATTGGGTACCTGATTCGCAGGTTTTCTCCACGAAAAAAAAAAAAAGGTTTCGTGCGTTGTAATGGTTTGAGTTACCGAGGCGACCAGCGGTCGGGCGATAGTGAAAAGCCCCAACGGCTCCAACGCAGCAATCTTCATCTGCACCAGAAGTAGAAAGGGCTCGAGTTGGATCGGATCCGGGGCCCAGTGGCCACTTTCACCCGCCAACTTGCTCACTAGACGACGGGTGCGTTTCAACTGAAGGAAAACAATAGAAACTGAATTAAAAAACAACCGTATGAAGCGAAGCGGCCGCATAGACTATAAAGGCGGATATTTTAGGCTAGGACACATTGAAGCATAATAGTACATTACGTAACTAGGGCGGTGAATTCGTGAATTCCCCAGATCGCAGGTGTTTGTGGCCCGAACCGAAGGTGAGGGCCATAAATATGCGCTCTGGGGCTTTACGAATTACGGCCCGTGTAAAGTACAAAATTTTACGTCTCAACCTGGCCACAATGCGAATTTTCCCGTATACGCGCAGCGTGCAGTAAAACTCGCATTACGGCCAGGTGTGACAGACATATTTATGGCCGCAAACACTTGCAATCTGGGGCATTCACGAATTCGCCGCCCTAGTTACGTAATGTACTATAACGTTTATAGAAAGAGTCGGAAAGAAGATACTTTAGTAGGCAATAGACTATAGGATTTTCACAGGTAGGTACAAATATTAGTGATAGCTTCGGTAGGGAAATAAAGTTTACTTAGTAGTAAAAAATACAAAAAAATACCTGTTCTTGTAATCCATGGCTTGGTTCCACGAGAATGAACAATTTGATGATGTGAACTAAACTCCAAAGAACCTCCCGCGTTACTTCTTTTATATCTTGTACTTCTGGGGAGTAAAAAAAAAATGAAGATCAATTTATTGGCTTATTCATAAAAGCTTTTACAACGCAGCCACAGCATCTGTGCACCCCGCATCGAAGCTCTGCCCCTCTATTCTGTAACTTGTTTTAAGTTAACTTCAAGGCTCATCCACAAATATATCTTGACGCCACGGTGCTTAGTAACTAAGCGTAGGCAGCGGTCTAGTTTTGTTAAGCGTGACGCCTTGGCCACGACTTTGGTCTTAAGCGACCTGCGGTGCGTCCGGCGGGGCGGAATTTAAAGCGGGGCGGCGAGCAGGCCACGTACCGCAGCAGCCGCGGCGACTTCGAGCGGATGGGACGTATTCGGGTGACTCAAAATGTCTTTGTCGAAAGTGGCCCTTCAGTGCCTCGAAAACAGCTCCTATTTCATGAGAGACATTTTAATATGAGAGAAGGTGTGCACGTGACCACTAAAACCAGGAAAAATGTCTTTCATTTCACCCCACAGCCTTTTTACTACATGCCGCAACTTATGTTGAGGATGCTTCGGCATCCATATTGCAGGCCTGTTTAATACTTTCGAAATAAACTTTTCTGTGTCTATGGACAATGTGGACATCGCGCGCGGATAATACAATAAACTTTGTTCCTAAAATCCCGCCCGATACGTGCCGCCGCTAAGACCGGTAGCACCGCTCTGAGTCGTGGCCACGCGTTCGCGCGCCTTGTCTTTGTTCGTTCCGCCCGCCAGCCCGCTGCCCGCAGTCGCCGGTCGCTCGAGTAAATCCGCGCGCTTGGTCGCCGGTGCGGAAGTTCGTGGCATCTCTTCTTTTCCGCGCTGTTTTTGTATTATGCGCGATCCGCTAGTCGCCGCCGCCGAAGCAGGTCGCGCAAAGTCGTGGCCAGGCGGTGACGGTGCGATGAAACTCATGAGTGCGTAAAGAATAACAGCTCTGAGTACGATGCGAAGTAGCGAGCGCATGAAGTACCCCAGGAAAATTACGTTTCTTTTTCAAACATTAATTTATAACAGCGTTTGTGTTGTGCTAAGCAGCAAATGTTATTCTAAGATGCCTTACCCAAGAATCCACCAAAATTTCCATAGGGAAGTAAATAAATAAAAATAAATGACACATCCATTATGTTTTTTGTGTGATTCATTTATTATTCTTGAAGAGCTCCTGTAAATTAACCAAAACGAAAATTAAAATATCTATTAATATTTTTCCTCTTTTTTCAGGAATTGGTTGAATATCGATTTTTTTGATGACTAATATTTTGGTGGATTTTGAGTCTACGTAATTACTAAAATTATAATATATCATCAGTTACACACAAAAATGCTGCTGTTATGAATTATTTCCAAATTACAATTTTTTTCCATACTAATGAAAATAAAGTGCTTGGGTTAAAGGTGCACAGTGCTGTGACTGGGCATCTGTGATGTCCGACAGTATGTGTCTTGTAAACCTTTATTCAACAGTTTAAAAATTACTAACTGTTCCATCAATATACACATTCGAAATGTGTGTTTTTTATTAAATCCCATCAAGGTTTATTTATTAGAAACAGAGACGTTTGCAAATTGAATAGTCGGTACCTGGATAACCTGTGCCTACCTAAAGTCAAAACTAAATTATTTCATAATAGTTGTTGTCCGATGGCTATTCGAATATTAATGCCCTAGAAGGAGAGAGAGAGGAAGAGAATTTAAAAGGCTGTCTCTTAAGGAACTTAATTGACTCTGGCTACAGAACGAATGTTTCTAACTATTCTATTGACGAGTTTTTGAAGCGGAAAGAAATTCGTCGCAGCTATTAATCGTAAGCTTGTAAACTTAACATTAAATTTATCAATGAAAACTTTAACATAGTGATTTGTATATTCTTGTATTTTTTTTTCAAAAATGATAACCTTATAACAAATGTGCATGTCATCTACCTACTCGTATATGAAAAAAACATGTTAGTCTAAATTAATTTTACTATCCACCTATGTTTACCATGTTCTCTAAGCAAATACATGATTTATGATTTTATTTATTAACATGCGAGTGACCAAACGGTCTGGAACGTTTGATAATTTTATGACAACCAATTTCTTTCGATCAGATTCGGAGATAATAATAATAATAATAATATCAGGGGACAATCTTACACAAATCGACCTAGTCCCAAACTAAGCAAAGCTTGTACTATGGGTACTAGACGACGATAAACATACTTATATAGATAAATAAATACTTAAATACATAGAAAACATCCATGACTCAGGAACAAATATTCGTGCTCATCACACAAATAAATGCCCTAACCGGGATTCGAACCCAGGACCTCTTGCTTCGTAGGCAGGGTCACTACCAACTAGGCTAAAGCGGTCATCAGATCCGGATATTTAATGCTTTTTGAGTGTACAAATGACTGCATTCGAAATAAGCAACTCGTACAGATAAAATAAATCATCTTGCATCAAGTATAGTAAATATTATCTAAACACGGTCTTATTGCTTTACCATATACTTAGACGTATGTGGATAATTATGATCACTTCGTACGCGTAGAGATTGCCAAGTAACAATATTTTATTTAGCAAATAGATCAATAAGAATTCCTGAGACTTGGCTCTTCAAAATATTTCACAACCTTTTACGGTGGAAGATTTTCGAGACTTGGCCTCTTTTTTACATGGAATGTTTTTTATGGGATCTCAATTCTTTGTGTTTGTTATTGTGTTATCAAAACATACAAATTATGGATGCAGTCCCATTCCCCCTTTAATTTTTTGCTCATTCAATGCAACTTTGTAATCCTATATATTTATTTATATTTCGAAGCTTCATTCTTCAGATATAACACACATGTAGTCCTTTAATCTACCAGGCAACATTTCGCAAGTTTAAAGTACGCAGTAAAAACCATAGCTCAAACAGTTTTATCCCCACCTTTACCCCTACCCTACTTAGGGACCTCGGCTTGCCACCATTTCTCATTCTTTATTCTTGCGAGGCAACGAACGCACGAACTAATTCTATTAAAAAATAATTCAAAATATTTAATCATGCCTAAACGCAGTGCATACATACATACAATCAATCACGCCTTTATCCCTAAAAGGGGTAGGCAGAGCACATGAAACTTATGTTCCAGTACCACTTTTAGCATAAATGTGGGTATAAAAGATCGACAAAATGTGATATCGCAGTGACAGGTTGCTAGCCCATAGCCCGCAACACACTTTAACCCTGTTCCTTTAGTCGGCTCTTACGACACCCACAGGAAGAAAGGGGGAGGTGCTATTCTAGCCCGACACCACACGGGAACACACCACACCACACGGGGACACCACACGGGTAAACGCAGTGCACAGGAAAAAATAGAGTATTATTCTGCTAATATACGGAAATTGCAACAAAAAACTATAAACGAGTTATGACAGTGCGGTGCTATCTGATTCATCAGGTTCCGAAGATAAATCAGGTAAGTGCAATTAGTTTCAATAAATAGTTCTACATTGTGGTGCCTCTAATAAATGCATTTAATACCGCACGGGCCGTGAGCCCACGCCTTGTAATTCTAAACCTGGGGGGCGACCGAGAGTCGTCACGAAGGTATCTCATGCTTGGGGGTTGTCCGTGAGTCAACACGATAGCAATTTCTAACAATATTAATCGCTAAGAAATGCATTTCATACCGCGCGGGCCGTGAGCCCACGCCTGGTAATTCTAAACCTGGGGGCGACCGAGAGTCGTCACGAAGGTATCTCATGCTTGGGGGTTGTCCGTGAGTCAACACGATAGCAATTTCTAACAATATTAATCGCTAAGAAATGCATTTCATACCGCGCGGGCCGTGAGCCCACGCCTGGTAATTCTAAACTTGGGGGGCGACCGAGAGTCGTCACGAAGGTATCTCATGCTTGGGGGGTTGACCGTGAGTCAACACGATAGCAATTTCTAACAATATTAATCGCAAGCCCATGCCTTGTAACTAAACCTGGGGGGCGACCGAGAGTCGTGACGAAAGTATCTCATGCTTGAAGGTTGACCGTGAGTCAACACGATAGCAATTTCTAACAATATTAATCGCTAATAAATGCATTTAATACTGCGCGGGCCGTGAGCCCACGTCTTGTAACTAAACCTGGGAGGCGACCGAGAGTCGTCACGAAGGTATCTCGTGCTTGGCGGTTGACCGTGAGTCAACACGATAGCAATTTCTACAACCATTAATCGAGATTAGTATATCCCGTGTTCGCGATGCGGGGCACTAGATACATATATGCATTAAAATTCCTGACGAGTGGTTTTACAATGCATTTCATATCTACCCTCAATTAGAAAAATCAAAATATTATATTTTAATTTATAAACCACGAACAAGTGTATGAGGCAGTGGAAACTTCACTCCCACGTTCAAATGAAGAAAATGCACCTCCCGTGGAGGCCTGTGATGACAAAACGACCCCTGTAATAGATGCCGAGTTACTAACCGCTCTAGGGGACGCCACTGATGATGTCCCAAAATATGGGGAGAAAATTCATCCCAATTTAGCGCAAAGGTGGCTACCTATATTACACAAAGGTATTGATAAAAAGAGTAAAGATAAACTCTTATAAGAGTACCTGTAAATTGCAAATTATTATGGGCGCCGTCCTTAAACGCCGTAATTTCGGCGGCAGTTACAGACATCCAAAGAGGCCGTGACAAGAAAATCGAATCATCTCAACAGCAATTGGGAGTCGGTATAGGTACTAACGATAAAAATCCTATCTAATTGAAGTCGGATTTTAGATAAAACTAGTCATTCCTGGACCAGACGAAGTATTCCTTAAGTCATACAATACGTTGAGAGAGATGATACTCTCTTTGGAAGCAAACTCTCAGAGAAAATTAAAGCTTCCAAATCTACTGAAAAGTAGGCCGACAGCGTCGACCATCATACGGCCGCGAGCAGCCTACAACAAGCCACTTGCGACGCCGCGGCAGTAACGCAGGTACATGCCGGTCGCCTTAAAGCCTTTTATAAGTGTTGGCTTAATGTAACGAATAATCGTACTTTATTTATTAGACGGTATACAGAATGGCTTTCCAATTCCTTTTTAGGACATGTTACGCAATCTGTCAAACCTGTAAATACTTTCACATGCCAAGAGCATGATGAAACGAGCTTAGCTGTACAGAACTTAATTAACCTAGGCATTCAGTGAAAGCATCACTGGATGCCAACAGACTAATGATCAGTTTCTATCAAAGATTTTCTGACTCCTAAATCGAATGGTGGCTATAGATTCATACTGAATCTGAAAGGGCTCAATAAATTTGTAACTAAGTCCCATTTTAAAATGGAAGACTAGAACTGCTTCTAAATTAATCCCTAAAGACGGGTTTATGGCTACCATTGACAAGATTCGAGCATAACAATGTTACTTACGAGTTTTGTTCCCTATTAGTCTATGGACTTTCCGTGGCGCCTAGAACCTTCACCAGAATTATGAAAGAAGTCGTAACTTACCTAAAAACAAGGCCTAACTTCTATTATATACCGGGGTGGCATTTTGTGTATTGGAAGGGACCTTAACGAATGTAAACATAATGGGAGGGAGACTCTCCGGTTTCTCGAGTGCCTACGATTTGTGGTAAACTATACCAAAAGCTCGATACAATCCCAAAATTACCAACAATGCTGTAAATTCTTAGGTTTTGTTTACAGTTCAATTATCATGTCTATATCCCTTCTTATGCAGGGTATGCGCACTTTTTAAGAGTTCTTACCACTGCATGCCCGACAGCTAGATACAGCTGGTTGTACACGAAGTTGTTAGAAAGATATAAATTCCGAGCTATTCAGGAATACGATGTCTATGATCAAAAGTAAAACTTCCTCGCGAAATTTTACCTGACTTATTTTGGTGGACTAATAATATTATTTGTAACGTCTTGTCATTTTGGAATCACGAAATTCGATGCAGAAATATCTATAGATCCGTCCCGATCAGGATGAGGTACAGTTTGTGACGGAGTGTGTGCAAACGGAGCATGGGAAGAGCAAGAATTAGCATTCCATATTAATTACTTAGAGCTTGCTCGCTCTTAGGATTAAAATGTTTTGCGCGAAATAAATCAAACTGTGCTCTGTTGTTCCGCATCGACAACACTACCGCGATAAGCTATATTAATCGAATGGGAGACATCCAGTTTCCCCACTTAAATAGCTTACCTAGATCTATTTGGCAGTGGTGTGAAGAACGAGACATATGGTTATTCGATTCGTACATTAACACTAAGAATAATGTAGAAGCAGACAGAGAATCCAGAAGGCTAAATCCTGATATTTAATGAAATTTAAGTATTGCAGCCTTTGAAAGAATAAGTAAACACTTTGGTGTGCCCGAAATTGACCTCTTTGCTTCTCGTACCTCTGCCAAATGTGAAATATATATTTCGTGGAAGCCAGACTCGGACGCTCTTACCGTCGTCGCATTCACTATTAGCTGGTATTTATAATAAATATTTTTAAGCGTTTCCACCACTCGCACTCGTACTAAAGTGTTTACATAAGATTATAAATGACAACGCCACAGGAATAGTAGTATTTCCCTAATGGCCATCCCAACCGTGGTTTCCGCTTTTGTTGAGATTAGTAAAAGTATCTAATCTCATGTTAGCGTCAATTTCAAACAACACTTTACAACAGTACAACGTGTGTTAAATACAAGTTGTGCTGGAAATTTAGCATAGATAATATAGATATTCAATTTCTATAAGGGCTTCATTTCTGCTGTTATTTTATTTCTAACGCACGAATTTAATAAAGGATCGTCGTATGGCTCATTAAATAATCATAGGTCAGCACCCTCGCTCCTACGGGGGAGTAGTATCAGCTCAGATGACCAAAGTAAAGGATTACCGAAAGGTGTTTACAAATTAAAGCCCGTAACTCCTAAATATAGCCATACCTGGGATCCTCAAGTGGTATTAAATCATATAACAACATGGTACCCTAATAGAGAAATTTCATTGGAAAAACTAGCAAAGAATCTGGCGATTTTGTTAGCAATATGTCCTGCCCACAGGGTACAAACACTGTCACTTATTAAGTGGAATAATATTAAGTCATGCCCAAATTGTATTAAAGTAATTTTTGATGATATAGTTAAGACTTCAGGTGTAGGTCGTCTACAACCGATTTTGTGCCTTCCATATTTTGAAGATACCTAATAGAAATATTTGCCCGGTGACTGTTATAATGATGCTTTAGGACTGAAAAAGCTCACAACATATTTTGTTGACTTTCAAAAGTCCCCATAAAAATGCATCTGCTCAATCCATTAGCCGGGGTGCATTACGCGAGTGCTTGGCGAAAGCGGTAAAGACATGGCGGCGTTCAGCGCTCACAGCACGCGCCACGCCGCCACGTCAGCTGCACACCGGTCAGGCATTTCTTTAGATGCTATCCGGAAGGCAGCAGGCTGGTCGAGAACATCGAAAACTTTGGCTCGTTTCTACCATCGTCAATTAATCGACGAAGGTCATTGTGCCAGATCAATCTACCTTTTGTATAGGTAGAATTATGTGAAGTTACAATTGTACTCTTTGATTAATAATTGGGAGTATCTAAGATTGTTGTCAAAGCATAATTATTGCATTTCATGATTATGATGTTTTACAATTACAAAGGGCAGCAAAACTTTCAACTCTAAACATCTACATGTGTGTTATATCTGAAGAATGAAGCTTCGAAATATAATAGAAGATCAAACGAGCTTCGCAAGCGAAGTTCGATCGATATTATATGAGTAAGCTTCATTCGAAGATATAACTTCCCGCCCGCCCCTATACCCCTAGGAAAGTTTTGTCTCTAAAAAGAATGAGAAATGGTGGCAAGCCGAGGTCCCTAAGTAGGGTAGGGGTAAAGGTGGGGATAAAACTGTTTGAGCTATGGTTTTTACTGCGTACTTTAAACTTGCGAAATGTTGCCTGGTAGATTAAAGGACTACATGTGTGTTATATCTTCGAATGAAGCTTACTCATATAATATCGATCGAACTTCGCTTGCGAAGCTCGTTTGATCTTCTATTATATGGGATATTTATATGATAGATATTTATGTAGTTGGTGTATCTACAAAACTGTACCGAAATTTTACTCTCTAGAAGTGCCTGAGCAGCACTCAGAGACGAATGGCGTCGAATTGTGAGGCGGGTTACTCGACCGAAATGACGACCACGACCGCTCTGTCAAGAGTGCTACGACTGAGAAGAAGAAGAAGAGAAGTGCCTTACAGTTTTGATGATCGGTCAGTCAGTCAGTGAATGAGTGACAAAATTAAGAAATATATATTATATACCTAATTCTTAAACTATAGTTTCAAATTAAATGAAATTTGAAATATACCGTGTATATACAATGCCTAATTGGTTACTGAAAATTCAGGCTTCTAGTTTTATCCACAACGAAGTTAAAGGTGGATCAAAAATGGCCTGAACTGCTTCGAAAAAAGGATGGTACGGCCGTGCCCCTGTTCTGCTCGACTTGGCGGGGGCACTGCCGTGCCCCCAAAAAACAAAGCTTATTTAGATAATACTATATTGATTTCATTATGTAGATACATGTGAAGTTACTTTTCCTGCTGACTGTACGTACCCGTAGCTATCATCAAATTATATAGAGTAAGCAATATCCGCAGAAAAAAGACTGAAATAAAAAATGCCAAATAACCGCCGTTGTCACTGTTCATCTGTCGCACCATGTCGCCTACAATGTAGTAGCAGTCACTGAGGTGCCGAATATTTGCTTTTGGACGCACAGTCCGAATAGGACCCCTAGGACCTATAATCAAAAAATAGAATTTTAAAAATCTTTTAATACATGATTTTTTCAGATACTTATACCTAAGGAGACAAGTCCATCCACTTTTAGCCTATACACTACATAGTGCTTTTCACGCCTACTGCGAGGAAATTGCAAAATCGGGCTGCCCCGCGCGGTGCCACTCGACACGCGAGCGGAGCGGGGGCGGGAGGAGCTATGATTGAGCGAATCACTGTTCAAACTGTCCAACAATATTCTTGGACAGTTTGAACTCATAGTTGACCTGTTCGTGCGATGTCCAACTAACCCCAGCTTTGAAGCCTGTTTTCTAACCATCTTTTGGCACATTTCCGAGCAGTGGCGTGAAAAGGCATTTAGTTTATTTCTGATTTCAATAAATATATATATATATATACGTATATGTATATTATATTAAATTATAAACCTAAACCTAAAATTCACTACTAATCTAAACTAAAACTAAGTATTAAATAATATTATGAGTACTTATTTCTAAAACAGTGTTATCAAATAAAATCGTCGTAGGTAGTAATTCTATGTAAACTTTTATTTATTTTTCGGATCGTTATACATGTTTACATTATTTCCATTATTAAAACAACAAAAAAAATATGAAATGAAAAAAGGTACTTAACAAAACATTGTACCTACATTACTGCAGAGGCCGTGAAGTAAGGGATTGCTAGACGAGCTTGGGGTAGACGGGTAGACGAAATACAACGAAACGAGTCCAGCAATCCCTGTTCCGGCCGAGGCGGGGTACTCTATAACAACCCTCGCGAGGGTTGTATAGTGCTTTTCTCGAACGAGGTGAAATATTAAAATTAAAATAAATAGAAGGTAATCAATAAAATAATAGTTTGTTGAAATTACAATCGGAACGAAAGATCAGAAAACAATTGAGTAATTTGCCCCTTTTTTTTTAAACATGCCATTTTTACAAGTCGTTCGAGCACTATAAGTATAGTACTATAGATTTAGTTTTTTTATTTATTTCGCAAGTATGCTCACAGTCTTGTGGTGGTTGGCAGTATGTAATTTTTCCTTTGTCAGTTTAATATTAGTAAGCAAATTTAAAAAGTTAGAGTAGCGGACAATAATGGTTTTACGTAGGGTTTTTATACAATTACTTCTTGGCATAAGGCCAAGAGGAAATGTAGGGAGCCTTAACCCATTCAGCGCCAATCACAACACGTTGACGTGATTGCGGAACACCCGCGAGACACCGATCACGTCACTGTGACGTTAAAATGTTTTTGTTCGCAACTATTTGTGAAATAGATATTATGATATTTTTTTTATCAGATTCTGCTCTCAAAGGCTATGTCTATCATCGGTTATATTTCGTTTTATAAAGTTAAATTTAGAAAGTCTACTTTTATGGCCCTAAAAGTATAGGTCGTGACTAAACGTGTCTGCTTACGTTTTTATATTCCATTGTTATTTCCAGCCTTTAGCGTTAATGCAAATCACGTAATAGTATCAAATAAATGTATAATAAACTTAATTCTCAATACTTTTAAACATCACAACACTGTGTTGTGAAATGGCTTGCGGAGGCAGGTAAATATTCGGCACTGCGTTTGTGTTTATCAATTTCAAACCTTAAGTCAAGTGAACTAAGTCCATATTTCTTTATATCTAATTTGAGTTATCACATTTTGCTGCACTAAATGGTAATGGACGGCACTGTTCCATTTTAGCAGCAACCAAGATAACAAACTTTAGTAGTAGGTAGCGATAACAATACAGTTGCTATTAAAAAAAAACTAGTATAATATTTTGCAACGAATTATTTGTTTGTAAAAACAATAGCACGCATAAACAATGAGAATTTCGTCTTAAGACTTATCATGTCAACTGCAGCTGCTACGATAACAGAATTTAACTTCTCCCTATAAGCTTTGATGTGACCGCTGCATAATGACTCACTGATTCTTCGGCGACACCTGACCGATAATCCTTTGTTTGTGTGTAGGGCGAGTCCTATAAACAATGTGAATTTAGTCTTAAGACTTGTCGTGTAATTTGCAGCTGCAACGATAACAAAGCTGACCGCAACTTACTGATAACGATTCTTCAGTGACAATAGACCGATAATCCCTTGGTTCTGAGTAGGGAAAGTTCCGCTATAGCACTTTGAAGTTATTATTACATTATGCCAATAGTATAAAATAAAATAGTCTTCAGTCTTGGCTTGCCTGTTGTCTAAACCAGATCTCGGTTGTGTCTCTGTGTATTGCGTGTGCTTTACTTTGTACAATGAACCCGACTATGGATATTGGTATTTCGAACCCGTTTAATATGACTGACCCGGCTATCCATACCCTTACTCCGAACCTGCCTAACACGAACGACCCGGCTGTGACTATTTGTGCTCCGAACCAGCATCACACGACTGACCTGGCTGTTGAAAACATGGATCACGATCTTACCTCAATGTTGGAGACGGCTTCAGCATATACCGGTAAGTCTTAAATAAAATATTGTAAATTTGTATACATATATTAAATGTTGTACGGTCAGGGAAAGATAAGCCTGAGATTTATGTATTGTATGTATGGTAACAGAAATATGTTATTCTCGTTATTAAACCGTCTGTGAGCAAACGAATAGTCTAAAACGGAGGTTAAATTCTCTTATTATAAATATACAGGGTGGATTCTATAAAGTGTACATATTAAAAGGGGTGAAATTTCAACCCATTTTATCGGTAAAACTGTTTTAATTTTTTTGAATCAAATCTCATACTTGTTTTTTAAAATATAGAATAGAAAGCATTTATTCGTGACAAAACGGTAAATATAAAACAGCTTGTCATAAAATCAGATTATAAACCCATGAGAAAGTTAACAATAGTCACTTGTAATTAATTATCGACATATAATTAATTATGGACTATTATTTTCATAGAAGGTGAAAATACGATGACAGAAGTTCAACTGATCAGTCTTTTGGAGGGTTCTCCTGATGAGTTTGACATCCAACTTGGTCACTGTTCTTCTTCGTCAGATTCGGAAGAAGAAGAATATTCTTCCCCGCCAAATGAAAACAGGAATGAAAGTGGTGTTAGTGCAAATTGGAGCTTTACACGAAAAACGTCTAGTGTTTCGGAATTTATTGAGACATCTGGATTAAGAGGTACTAGGAAGGAAAAACCTCAAGAATATTTCGATATGTTGTTTACTAGCACTTTTCTAGTTTTTTTAGTCAACAACATAAATAGATATGCCATACGATTAATAGAAGCGAACAATAATGCATACGCAAGAATTACGAAATGGAAGGATGTAACCATTTCGGAATTCAGGGTATTTTTAGGTCTGTTATTCCATATGGGAACAATTAAATGCAATAAATACGAGGACTACTGGAGTACCGAGGAATTGTTTGACTTTAAGTTTTTCAGTAGTCATATGTCAAGAAACAGATTTATGTTAATTTTAAGGTGCATAAATTTTTATGATGAAACTACAGGAGACAATCGATTAAATAAGATTTCAGGTCTTGTAAATTTGTTTAATAAAATAATGGACAATATTTACTACCCGGCCAAGGTACTCTGTATAGATGAATCCCTTGTATTGTGGCGTGGTAGATTATCTTTCCGCCAATTTATGAAAGGAAAGGCTAACAAATATGGCGTAAAATTATACTTACTTACAGATCAATTTGGTTATGTTATAAAAATGATTGTGTATGGGGGAAAATGCGATACCCGATTAGGAGGTAAAAATCATGTAACGAAGATTGTGAAAGATTTATTAGAAGGGAAATTGGGCGTAGGGCATTCAGTGTATATGGATAATTTTTATAACTCCGTCGACTTGGCAAATTATTTAGTAGATTCTAATACCCATGTCACTGGAACCCTACGTTCCAATAGGAAAGGTAATCCGCCAGAAATATTAAAAAAAGTTAGCAAAAAATGAAAAAATCTCGATGTATAATGACAAAGGAGTATGTATAATGAAATGGAATGACCGGAGAGAGGTGCTAATGATTTCAACGGAACACAATAGTGAATGGCAGGATTACCTTTCCGCCAATAATAATGTAAAAGCCAAGCCTGGAGTCGTGCTTAACTACAACAAACATATGGGAGGCGTAGATAAGCACGACCAAATGATGGCGTACTATAACCCAGAACATAAAACCCTTAGGTGGTATTTGAAATTGGGAGTGCATGTATTTAGTACAATGCTATGTAACGCGCACTCTCTATATAATAGATTTGGAGAGAAACCAATGCCCTTGTGTGATTTCAGAAAACATATTATTCGGGCATTGGTTTCAAGTCGGGAAATTGCCAATTGTCTCCCGCGTCCTCCATCAGACTATCACGTATCATTCAAATTGCCAAGACACCCAGAAACAAACAGATTAAAACGAAAAAGATGCGTGCTGTTGGAGGAAACATAACAAACGTGTAGAGACGGGCGACTTTTGTCCGAAATGTCCACGACAACCGGGGTTATGTCAAGGGGCATGTTTCGTAGAGTATCACAAGCAAAATAATGTTATAATTAATTAGTTGATGATAGTTTATTATAAACAATAAATATTTATGAATTATTAGTAGCTTTTTATTTCCTTTGTTCGTATAATCTCAGTTAAATAAGCAAATTCAATGTCTGTGTTGGCTTCATTTGGTTTGCCCAGACAGTAAATGGATGTTCTCTTAATTTATACATTTTAATACTTAAATATGTTTTAAAAGATTATTATCTTACACACTGGTTAAAACAAAATGATGCATGAAACTATCCAACGCGGGCGGCAAAATCTTTTGCACGTCAGCGGCGCCATATGACGTCTACGTGTTGTGATTGCGGCCGGGCAGTTTATGAATGTATGGTGGCGTGTCGAGTACGTTCAAGCTGGAGGGCCGTGGCGGTGAATGGGTTACAAGAAACTTCATGTCCTCATTTCGTGATATTAACGCATACATCTGCGAGCATGTTTGAGAAAATGATTTTTTTAAGTACCTACGCGTTAATTGACGTTTTAATTGGTATAAACTTTTTTTGATATGCTCGTACTGGTCAACCTAGTTTCGGCTTTGGCTAGATATTATTTACCAACTTAATCCTTACAAATACAATAAATAATAATTATATCCGAGGCTTTTGATAATGACTAGCAGCTTCCTGACCTTATTTATTATTTATTATATTTACTTACCTTCGAGACAAGAATGTAGTTCATCGTTAAGGTTACTGGCAGTGGAGCGCACTTCATTTATCATTAAACTCAATTCCAGTCGAAAAAAGGCCATAAATAAAACTTGGTAGTAGGTAAGTACAATGCTTAAGACGATTACTGTAAAGCAAATTGAAATTACCCGATCAGTGAAAATATATGAATATACCCATTAGATAGTAATAAATAAAAAATCGAAATATGACTACAATAAAAATTTGAGCTTTAAAGCTCAATATCTCGCAAAAGAATCACTAATTTGAAATATGGTTAAAAAAAAATTACATCCCCACTTTAGGGGTAGGGGAGGTAACACAAAAAAAAAAATTGTCGAGATTTTTTTTTGGTTTGTTGGCCGAATTACAGTTTTATAGTAGTAATGGTTACTGAGCTAAGCCGAAGACGGACGGACAGACGGACATGGCGAAACTATAAGGCCCTTTACACACTGCGACTTTTAGCAGCGATGCTGTCGCGCGTTTTTGGAATCGCGCGACTGCATCGCGACACCAGCAATATAAAGTTGGGCCATTTGCGACTGCATCGCGACAGTATCGCGACTGCATCGCTGCTAAAAGTCGCAGTGTGTAAAGGGCCTAAGGGTTCCTTGTTGACTACGGAACCCTAAAAAGGCAATTGTAAGGTATCTAGTGTACCTACTACACAGACTGAACCCCCACTAGAAACCTAATGTTTTTCTTTTTGCTCGAGACGCGAGTCACCAAGCGTTGGAGTTGTAGCGCTTATGGCGGGGTCCCACAGCCCGTGGTCAGGCCGGATCGTGCCACGCCTGTGGGTGGACGCCTGTGCGGCTGATCGCGTCTTGCTAAACTAGAATAATTTGAGAAATTAATTTGTCACGGTGTGATACTTTGGGAAAACGATTATTTTCAAATTATTCTAGTTTATACAAGTATATTCTAGGAAATGGGGAATTTCGCGCAAATGGATAGCCAATTTATGAAAGATTCTGACATAAACTTAAAATATCACGCCGTTAGCCTGCGAATGTCAAAAGACGTTGTGTATGGTCGTTGAACCACCTTAACAAACTTTTCTAGATATCCGTAGATGTGAGAATGAGAGGTGGAATGAAAATAATGAAAAATAGAGTAAAATGATGATGATGAAATAGAGTAGATCGAATGTTGATGAATTGATGTGCGTCGCTCCTCTGTTATTTATTAGAACTCATCATCCTCCTAGCGTTATTCCCGGTAATGCCCCGAAAGGAGCCTGGGGTCCGCTTTGACACCTAATCCCAAGATTTGGCATAGGCACTAGTTTTACGAAAGCGACTGCCATCTGATATCTGACATCTGACCTTCCAACCCAGAGGGAAAACTAGATCTTATTGGGATTAGACCGGTCACCGGTTTCCTTATGATGTTTCCCTTCACCGAAAAGCTAACGGTAAATATTCCGTACATAAGTTCCGAAAAACTCATTGGTACGAGCCGGGATTCGAACCCACGACCGCCACTTGACAGCCGCATGCTGAACCACCGTAGCTCTGCTGCTCTGCTGGCTGTTACTTATTAGAACTGTTCTTGTTAATATTGTTTTTGGTGTAATATTTGTAATTTAAATTATGTTGTAAATATTCTTCTATATGGTCTCACAGTTCCCAACTAATATTTTGGTGTCAGCTAAGGTTTTTATTATAACCTTAACCTTTATAAGTGAGTTATATTTATCTCAGTTGGAACTAATAGTGTTATAGAGGAGTTAAGAAAAAAAAACTCCTAAACTAGAACTTTATTGAACGCTGCTAAAAGGGATTTAGAGTTATAAGAGTGTTACTCAAAGCAATTATGCTTAAGATGAACCTGTTTGTAACGCTTAAACCTTTACAAAAGTGCTCGCTGACGCTCATTAAATCTTATTGCTTTTTAGTTGATGCAGTCGAGTGTCTTATAAAGCTTAAGGTGTTATATCTGCTATAAGGTGCAGGCAGAGACTTTATAACAGAGTTGGTCAAGAGTGTTGTAACACAAGATACTAGAGGTGTTGAACAACACCGTTATAAAGGCAAAGCCTGCACAATATTCGTGACTACAGGTGTTGTAACTCAATAAGCGTTATAGATGAGTTAACTGACGCCTAAAGCTTTAATGTAAGTTCGCCATTGTTTTGGTGAACTCTAACTTACAAATTGATTAGGTTATTCAATATTTGAAATCAAAATAGTTCACTATTTATGTTACTCTTGCCATTCTATGGATGCCACTTAATTTAACATGTCACTGGCCAAGAAACAAGAATAGAAAATGTTAAAAAATTTAGGTGTATATTTTATTCCTCATAAGTTTTATTAGAAATCTTTAATAAATCCTGGGTGCGTTAAAATTGAGATGTGAAACAGGGTATACACTTACCGTAAAATCACAAGGGCGGATTTTTTTCACTTAATTTCACATACACATCCAATTTAATACACTTTCAATTAGTACGACTCCTGTCACATATTATATTAGTAATCTTCGGTAGCCTATATTTGTCTCATAATTTTATAGTAAAGACAAGAGTAAGATATATGCTCACTTGAAACTGGGTAAGCGCAAGAGTGTTACAACACTCTCAGCTTACACCTTAAGCATTAATACGGTTTTTGTAGAGCGTTGGTTAACACTCTGGGTGTCAGATAACACTGCTCTAAAGGCTTTTTAACACCTTAACCTGTAAGACGTGGGCCTCTTTCGTTGTTATATAGGTGTTAGAGCATGCTCTAACACCTTTCTTACAGGCATTCTTAACACCTTAACACTTGGCTGGAACCGATATAAGAATGATATAAGGGTTATTTTAACGCTAGTGTGCTAGTTGGGTTGTTTAGTTATTTCTGTTATGCTGTGTTTAAATAAATAAATAAATTTAAAAACTTACCCAATTTTCCTTCGGAGTATAATTTTATGGCGTATCGTAGCATTGATGTTGATATGGCGATTATTTTACAGAATATGTATGCGAAAAGCAAACAAGACTTAACTCTTTCATACTTTATGACCTTGGCGCTGCACTTGAAAGTTGATTTCATCTGTTATGTAAGGTAACAATGAAAAAACAATAATTCAACACAAAAAAGATCAATCAACATCAAAATCTAAATTCCTTAAAATGGCAAACGAAATCGAAACATTTATAACATCACTAACCCTCCGCGAGGAACGCGTTTGTATCGTAGCTCGATACAAATTTCACATAAAAATTTCATCTAAATCGGTTCAGCGGTTTAAGCGTGAAGAGGTAACAGACAGACACACTTTCAAATTTATAATATTATTTAAAGAAGAAATTGGTGTATGGATGGACCGGATATTGCAGTAATTTCACTTATTATTAAGTATTCTTTTTGGTATTCAAACTGACTCATCTGATATTAGCCTTTGTTTCTCCAACTGAAACATTTAACTACATGAAATTTGGTAAAAGTACCAGTTGTTAAGCGAGTCATTGTTTAAACATTGACTTGCCAAATATTGGGTTTGTGTTAATTCATTGTGTAGAGTTTATTTGCCACATAATCATTTGGCAAATGAAATTATGCGTAAAATTGGTAAAGCAATGGTAACACTGCTGAATGTGTTGCAGAGAAGAATATAAATAAAAGCTTGTAAAAAGAGAGCATAAATATGTAGATCCATAATTTACTTTAAAAACAAAGTTTTAACCGACTTCAATTTAGTACTCCGCCAAGCCACGAGCACTGCATTTCCTATTTTTTACAATTTACCACATGAACTGATTTCCGATAGCAAATGCGTTGATTACTATAGAAAAAAACCGAATCGCTGTATGTGGGCCGATAATATTTGAGGACTTCCATCGATTCCCCAAGATTATCACCAATGGCACTTCATTAGTTCCTATTTCAACGGAATCTTATCAGAACCTATGACGAACTTTTGCACTTTTAAGTACATAATTGAGGAATTCGATAAGTCATCTGTGGTCTTCATCATCAATTCCTCGCCACCAAATTTATGATTCCGGATGTAAATACACGAGTTATAACAGAAAATACCAAAATCACTACACGCGTGCCTTATAAAATTGAGGAGTCCCCTCAATTCCTCATGGATCCCATCATCTAACTGAATTTTGAAAAAAATGGGACCCACCTGGAAGTATATACATACGAACAAAAAAAAAATTTTCCGAATCGGTTCATCAATGACGGAGTTCTGAGATAACAAACATTGAAAAAAAAAAAAAAAATACAACCGAATTGAGAACCTCCTCCTTTTTTTTGAAGTCGGTTAAAAACAGAGCCAACCTGGCGTGTAAACGAAAGAAACTGCCACTTTTGTGACTGTGAGGCAAATTATCACACAGAGACATCTTCTTCGAAGACTGGTTTCAGTGCTGTTTCGGCTACATAAGAATTGCACCGAATTCGAGGATATATGTGCTTAAAAATAAAAAAAAGAAGACGCATACATACTAACTGAGAGAGTTAATTTACGGCCATCTTTCCTGCAAAAAGGTATGGTCACATCATCATCATTCCCGCCACCTTGAGAGAAATGACCAATCGAGTTTATGTTCTACAGTTTCTTTCGAAGTGATTCCGACAGAAATTAAAGTATTTTTGTTTAATAATCCAAAGTTTCGTAACCGAAATTAAATAAGATAAGTATAAATATTTATTTCGTAATGTGTGTAAGCTTTTATTTTATCAGTATTTCAAAAGAACTATGGCCAACTACTCCGGATTTACCCTAGTGTGTAGTGATCTAAAGTATTCCTTACCTTCTGCAGTTGTCGCAATATAGTCATATTTCGTTCTATTCTCCATTGCGTATTTATTCCACAAAGGGTATATATTGTCATGGGCATGAGCATTTCTAAGGAAGGCAATACAATCGACATAATATATGAATCTTGGTACCAACCATGTTTAATTACCGGAAAAGCGTGACAGAAAGTCACTAACACAAGCGAATCTGTAAAGGAATAGGTCAGATAGCCTTTTGAAATAATCATCGTTTGGTTTGATTAATAATCATCGCTGAAACTGAAAAATAAGTTATCAAATATGACATGGTATTTGCTTGCAGGGAACTTGATGACTGTTGGAGAGTTCTTCTAGAGTCCTATGTTACGCTTAGACAGAGGGCAGGTAGAGCAATTCGCCATAATGATCCGTCAGGAACTACATATTACTAAGCTCTTAGTGAGCTTGTGCTTCGGCAATAAAACAATTAACGACAGAAATACTTGAACGACAAACGCACGATTTTTATAGCGCTGCTAACGCGTGTTTCACAAACGCGCGACTATTACGCGACACTAGTCTTGGATGAGAATTGATACTGCATTGCATGCAATATCAATAACATGTTAAGCGATGCGAAAAGTCGTCATGTGTATCTGTCCTAAACATCACATAATTCTGGTCAGGTTTTATTCCGCTTGAAAAGGAAACTTGCCTGTTAAGAAGACAAGTAATCGTTGAATAATAACTAGGCGGGGCGATATTCTCATAGCCCACCGGCCGTCGACGCAGCGTAAACGCACTGGCGTTAGGAAACAAAGTTGGAGCCAGCGCATTACTATGCCCAGCAAATTCGGCACCACGTATTCTGCAAACAAACGTAACACATCTATTGAGACAGGCAGTTGAAGAACCTGGGCTCCTGTAAGATGTAATCGAGATAAGGCGAAGATACTTGAGAGGAACCATACATAATAAGTAATTTCAATAAATTGTAGGTACAAACCTACCCAGTTGCTTCGGAGAATATAAAAAACAGCAAATATTTATCCCGCAAGTAAGCCTGCAAGAGTTTATACTTGTCGGAGCTCCCATACATATTTACAACATTTTCAAAAGAGAGAGGGAAAGATAACGAGAAAAATTACCATTCATAAACATTTAATACTGGTCCTGTCTACGTGAGTACCGGCTTTACTTAAGAGTCCGCAGTATGCTCGATTCTCCATACAAACGTAGTTACGCTCTCATTTTAAACTTTGCATGTTCAATGAAATGAGGTATATCTATGTCTGAAATTAGTTTACGTAGCTTTAGATACCATAATAAAAAAAATACAGCGAATTTAAGTTTTTCATACGAAACTAGTTTTTGCTGTATTTACTTTGTTTTATAAATTGGAGCCATATAAACTAATTACGGACATAGATGTACCTCATGTCATTGTATATGCAAAGTTTCGTCACAATCCAACACGTAGTTTTAAAATGAGAGCGTAACTACGTTTGTATGGGAAGGTGAAATTCGGCCGAGATTACTGCGGCCTCTTAATATAAAATAAAACCCATATCCTTAGCCACCCACAATACTATGAATATTGGCTAGTACTACTTCGGTTAACAAATGTTAACGGTTTTGGACATGAAACTTGTTTCAGTTTTCTAGTTGGTACATTTTCCGTGTGCTCACCTTCTAAACTTTCTTTTGTCCTTCGCATTTCAGCAACTCTGTTCTTCGCCATTTTGAAAAAATACCACAAAGAAATAGTCTGCTATTAGACGTAGCCA
This sequence comes from Epinotia demarniana, assembly GCA_945867215.1. NCBI lineage: Eukaryota > Metazoa > Arthropoda > Insecta > Lepidoptera > Tortricidae > Epinotia > Epinotia demarniana. The sequence goes on along the minus strand of OX244265.1, from coordinate 5,671,428 downwards.
AGAAGCCAACAAAATATTTCACACACTACCTTTAAGCCAATAAAATAGGACAATACGTAGTATTTTTTCTAAGACTTGGTAATGGATGTCTCGTGTCAATAAAGGGAGCTTTGTAATATGAATTTAATGCCTGACTTATGACGGAAGTAAATAAGCATTGGTCATTAAGAACGAAAACGTATTAAATAGAAGTAATAAAAAGCTAATTAACCTATTGCTTCGTCATGACTTTGAAGCAACTTTAATTTTACTTGCATACTTACTTTATTGTTTATTTTCTCTCAGATTCGAGTAATTGCTCTTAGAATAGTCATAGGCGCTCAGTTATGCTACTTATATGGTCTTTGAAAACATCAATTAAGTTTTCAAAAACGCACTAGGTCCTTCAAAGGATTTGTTTAAATTTTTGTAGGTATATACTCATTTGGATAGCAGTTACAATATGATGATGAGAATTGGAAGCGCAATACCTTTTGGTACTATTATCGTAAATACCTATAGGTAGGTACCTATATCAAGAAAGGCACCGTTATGTCGGAGTATATTCGTTAAATATTATCCCATAACACAAGCCTTACTAAGCTCACTTTAGGGTTTGTTCGATTTATGTACGGTTCTCACTTAATATTATTTATTTAAGACCTTCTGTTGCTTGCCTCTGCTCTTATCTAGGTAGGCCGCTGTCCTGTAGGTAACTACTACCTACTATTTTCTATTACTATAGAAGTGAAAAATAATCAGTATTCATTTAAATTGTATTGTAGTTGACACACACTGACCTCCGTTCAGAATTAGGAACCTCACTGCTTACTGTAGGTAGGGTAGACCGGGGTCAATAGTACCATCGCCTATAACTCTGCAACCATATCTAAATATGCATGTGTGTGTATTCACCAGTATGCCTTGAGCGTGTTTCTACCTGCTCACTAGTCGGCGACTCGCTGCCGTGCGAAAAGCATGGGCCATACGACGATTTGCATTTTTGACTGACCAAAGTACGTATTTATGATTTAGGTTTTCTACTAGTGTTTATAATTTAAAAGTCGTAGTGTGAAAGTTGTACTGAATTATGATTCTCTAGTTATTCACGTTTTTAATATGTCACAGTGTGGGAGTCAGTTAGATATAGAAATCGAGATTTGTGAAGGTTAGTGAGTCCGAGTAAAAAAGGACAATTGTACCACAATACTCGGGGTTAATTGTAACGTTACAATTGACCCCATGCTACTATAGACCCAAAGTTTTTACATGACTGCTAAAATAAGACAATTGAAACTAAGCCTTTTTGTAACAAGTTACATCTCAGGTAGATGTTTTATGTTATACCTATGATTCATCCCGACGATTCATATGATACTTACATTGATACATGATTACATTATAATACACGCAATGCCATCCGTTTCAGTGGTATTATTTAAAATTTATTTGTGGTGAAGGATGGGGTTGATTGTACCAGGGGTCAATCGTAACTGTATGGGATTATTAATTGTTAAGTAATTCGTTATTTTGTTGCATTGAGATGTTGTTATTGCTTGAAAGGTGTGTGCTGTGAGCACCCCTTAGTATTTTTTGTATAGTAAGTCGTAATATATTTCAAAAACATTGAAATTACGTTTAGTTCAACTACAATGCTACCTTTGTCTAGTGTAAATACGAGTCTCTATAATTGAGACTGATGTAACGTAACAGAGACTGATTCGTCTTAAGAAATTAACAATAATTACTGATTGATTAAAACATTATTTTAAGTTTTATTTACTTCTGTTAAATGTAACACAAGGACTTCATGAACCAAAACTCAATTTACACCATTCTGGTGCGATTAAATGAAAATATTTTTCTAGATTCTGATAGCCAGTGAGACGAGAATGTTATATCGTAAGCGATTTTTACGTGGTAGCTTTAGACTCTGAGTAGGTAGTTTAGGTCATTATTTCTAAAGTGGTACCATTGCCCCCGGTCTCCCCTACTTTAAGATTATAAAGTCGCTTAATTGCCGGCGATAGTAGCATATCCAAGTATGTTTCGGTCGGCAGATTATTGCAGACCTCCAGTAACTAACGCCTAAGCGTCGCCATTTGACATGCGCCAAAGGTTAAGTGTTGCGACACGGCTTTGTGAGAATTTTAAACAAATCCGACACGACGAAGGTCCTCAAACATCTCCACAATGCGCGGGATTATGCAATGTTTGCACAAACAGTGTCATTCGTCGTGCAAAAATATGACAACAGTATTTTTTTAGTCATTCTTTCGGTGTCCTAATCCATGCTAATTTTATGAATGCGAAAGTAACTCTGTCGATCTGTTTATCTATTTGTATTTGTACCCGTGGCTACGTTTGCGAAGAATCGGTTAAAATTCGTGTACTTTTCAGATTCCCTTCAATAAATGTATGAACACCTTTTGTAACTTGTTTTCAAAAGGTGAACTTATTGCCATAAGGCGTTCTCTACTAATCAACCATCAAACGAAAAATTATCATATTTCGTGCGGGATATGAGAACAACTTAGAATTTATGAAAACGGACAACTTACTTATTGATGTACCTGTCATAAGTAGTTATTGCGCTGTGTTTAGGTGCATTCGTCATTAACTCGTACAACGAATACTCAAGTGCAGGTCGATATAGGTACAAAGGGTCGGCAGCAATTTTGTGGTTCTTCTAAGTTCGCTAGCGTCTATTTAGCCCACGGTGTCTGCTTACCGTACATGCCGTAAGCGTAAGCTTTTTGCCATCGTCATTACCTAAATAAAAACAAAACAATTTTGCATTTGTTACTATCAGTATGGATTTGTGACTCTTCTGAATCATCTGTTTGATTCTATACGATAAAAACATTCACCATATGCGTCCATGTTGGCATTTAAATGCGTTTACGAAACACGTATTACCCACAGCAGTGTGTAATTGCTAATGCTAATGGTAAAATGTAAAACGGACTTTTAAGTGCCGCACTGTTGTTGAAGAAGGATGTGTTTGTTTGTTAATTTTAACTAGACGCAGGCCTATCCCACTTACACGGGTCCTAAAGCTTTAGGGTTGTTGCCGCAACGGTGAGAAAAAACCAGTGGTCAGTGGGTGTGACTGGCGGGCTGCAGCTAGTCGTGACACAATAAAAATGCGGCAAGCTTGTAAAAGTCACATACTGGTAACACAAGTTGCATAACGACGTGATAGGTTTTTATAACTTAAGGCCTCCACACACCGAACGCGGGTCGTGCGCGGCGCGGGTCGGGCGCGGCGCGGGTCGGTATATCTCTCTCACTTACCAACGCATTTAATATCTCTCTCACCATCTCTATCACACAGTTGCGCGGGCCCGCGTTGCTACCGCGACGGGCCCGCGCTACTGTGCGACCAGAGATACCGCACGACCCGCGCCGCTCACGACCCGCGTTCGGTGTGTGGAGGCCTTAGCTTAGCCTAATGGGTAGTGACGCTGCCTACGAAGCTGAAGGTCCTGGGTTCGAATCCCGGTACGGGCAAGTATTTGTATGAACAGCATGAATATGTTTTTCGAGTCTTGGATGTTTTCTATGTATTGAAATATTTCTCTCTGTTAAATATATCGTCGTCTTGTACCCAAAACAAGCCTTATTGACCTTACAATGGGACTAGGTCGATCCGTGTAAGATTGTCCCTTCATCTTTATTTATTTAGCTTATTTCACACGGAAAATTGTTGCCGTATAAAGAATTTGAAAAAATCAATTGTGACTCGACTGGCTGGACATACTCTCGCACCCAGCTCTACGTATTTCAATCATGGTTACATGCCGAAAGATGTAAAAACAGATAACAATGATTTCTTTCTGAAATCTACACACTAGCGTACCTATTACAAAAGCCTAGGCGGAGCTGGGGGAGGGAATTAAGCCTAATGTACTACAAAAATTCCATTCTATACACAGGTGAAAGAGTTCAGGAGATTACCCCCCACATACAAACTAACAACCTCACAGAGATTTTCCTTTTTAAAATATCAATGTTAAATCCATACCTACTAATATTCAATAAGCGAAAGTGTGTCCGTCAGTCTGTCTGTTACCTCTTCGCGCTTGAACCATGGTGCAATAAATGATTATGATTATGATTATTATGATTATGAACCGCTTAACCGATTTATTTAATCTAACATTAGTAGTATTTGGTATAGTGATAGTTGAAGGGAAGGATATATGATAGCTTTTATCCCGAAAATCATCCCCTAAGGGTATGAAATGGGGGTGAAAGTATGTATTTAGCTACGATATAAAGGAGTTCCCTCCCATACATGAGAGGAGGCCTGTGCCCAGCAGTGGGATGTTTATAGGCTGATGATGATGATGATAAAGGGGTTGTGGACGGAGTCGCCGCAGAACACCGGCGGTCATGCCCAGCGTTACATCAATCAGATTTATAATAATATGTAGGTCTTTGTTTTCTTTCATCTGTAGCTTTAACTGTTATTGTATGGATTTTTGATTTACAGTTCCATTTATTTGCACCCATACCTCAGATGTGTTAGTGGCACTAAAAAGGCAATGCATACATTTTCTGAATAAACAGTTTTCTGCTTCTTATAAGGTTTATGTGTGTAGATAAAGTAATGTAACTTTGGGTAAATTGTTAGGCCTTAAAGTACTCATGTGATCTTATTATTTGACGTGCCTGCGGTTCATTTCGTAGTAAAACCACACTCGTATTTTAAGGATCCTTAGAATGTTACAGTTCCATAAACAACTATTTTTATACATATTTGGCCGAGAGTTACATGCTTAATTTCAAATGTTATGTTATGAGAATTAAAATAAATGATTTAGTTGATTTTTTGATACGTCGACAACCCTATCTTACTCTTCTATGTATCGTCGATAGCACTCAAGTACCTAACTTAACGTTTACAAAAAGAGAGTGAAAGTTCTGTGAGTACGTCAGTTATATTTATTGCTTATTCTGTGGAGCTATCGAAGGAACTGGCAGACTGAAACCAACTTCAATTTTTGGAAAAAAATACCTACCCATCATTTTTAGAACACAGTTATTTTTAATCTGAAATCTGCATGCGCATTTAAGATAAAGAACAGTTGTTTTTCAAACAGTATTTTTAAAGTTAGGTTCAAATGTTAAGCTAAATTTAAAATCACAATGATCGTATAATATCACGAGACCATTTGTAATCTTTTCATGCCTTAAACTCTGATCCTGTTTTTTTAAGTATGTCGCAGAGCAATCCAAACTGGAACTTGCCATCTTAAAAAACGGTTTTAGTTCATCACTTATTATTCTGGCATTATAATTCTGGCCTATGCCTTTTTCCCACTCGCCACATTGCTTGATTACGCTATCGCGCACCTCAGACGAGACAATTCACCAGAGGGGTGTTAACGTAACATTCCGAACGTACATTAGGACAGGTCAACTGTCATTTTCCCATACGAAGAGGGACATTTAGATCTACCTGACGCGCGTACAACGTGCTCTGGACGTTAGGTGATTGACTAGCGGAGGGGTAACCACGTAACGCTTCCAACGCGGACAGCTTAAAAGCTGACATTTTTAGGATTCCGTACCTCAAAAGTAAAAAAACGGAACCCTTGCAGCCCTTTTAGGATCACTTTGATGTCCGTCCGTCCGTCCGTCCGTCTGTCAAGCTGTGAAAAAATCAAACTTCTAAGCCAAACAATCAAAACATACAGCCGTTTTGCCGCAAATTTTCGAAACTTGCAAGGGAGTCATTACCTATAGGGTACTTCCTGTGAACTCAGAATCTTGAAATTTGGTACGAATCAACGTACAGATAGAAGAAAATTTGCGAAAACCCGTAATTTTTGTACGGAACCCTCGGTGCGCGAGTCCGACTCGCACTTAGCCGGTTTTTCCATATAAAATTCGACATTTAAGGTGCAACGTCACTGACGAATTCCATACAATTTTCGTTCGGACTAGACGTCTAATCTATCGATGTCAGCAACTTGAAATTGTGATATTTAGATAATATATGACCCTCTTCTCCCGCAGTTTGAATAAATACACGCAAAAACCAGTAATATTCAAAATATAGCCATTTGAAATTCATAAAATTTTACTCCGAGCCTTGTATGTGTGCGTGAGTTAGACACTGTCCGTGTAAATGACATGGCCGCGTCACATGACAGCACGTTGTCCAAAACCTTCACTAGATGTCTTTGGTATCAAATCAAAATTAGTTAGACAGCGGGGTCAATAGTAGTAATTATATTTACCAGACGGCGACACCATCGTACAATCCCTTTTTTTCTGGTGAAAGAGACGGCATTCGTTTTATATTGCTAGGCTACTCATTTTGGTAATGACGTAAGAGCAATGTCATTTGTTTTTGATAGGCTGAATTTCAATGCTTTGCTCTTTATTCGTGATCGACCTAACTAAAGTCGACGGAACGAAAATTATGCATAGGTAGGTACATTTTGCGTCTTATTAGAAAGGAGTAAGATCCAATATTAAAACGTAATCTGGTTTTGATCAAATGAACCGTTTGAATTTCCAACTTGCAGATTATAAGTAAGCTTCGATTGAGTGAATGTTACTTTATGTAGCATTAAATATAACAGACAATTATTAGGAGTGTACCTACCTGATAAATTTATACGTTCGCTTGAGTCGACTGCACATCGATTGACAGTAAAATACCTACTGCAACCTATTTAGTAATCGACTGTTCAACTAGAATATTAGATTACCCCCAACATGTAAATTAACTAAGTCACAATTTTTAGGGTTCCGTAGTCAACAAGGAACCCTTATAGTTTCGCCATGTCCGTCCGTTCGTCTGTCTGTCTGTCTGTCTGTCTGTCCGTCTTCGGCTTAGCTCAGTAACCCTTACAACTAGAAAACTGCAATTCAGCGTGGGTATATTAAACCAATCACGCCGACAAAACAGTAGGATAAAATCCTGAAAAAAAATCTTAGGGTACCTCCGATACATGTAAATTGGTGATGTATTTTTTTTCTCGTTAAACCTATAGTGCGGGGTATCGTTGGATAGCTTGTCCAAAAATATTATGGGTTTTCTAAAACTACCCCACACTATAAATTTAACGAGAAAAAAAATACATCACCAATTTACATGTAGGGGAGGTACTCTAAAAAAAATTTTTTTTCAGGATTTTATCCTAGGTACTGTTTTGTCGGCGTGATTGGTTTATATACCCACGCCGAATTGCAGTTTTCTAGTTGTAATGGTTACTGAGCTAAGACGGACAGACAGACAGACAGACAGACAGACGGACGGACATGGCGAAACTATAAGGGTTCCTTGTTGACTACGGAACCCTAATAAAAACTGCTTTAGTACACAGTCAAATCCGTCTAAAAATCTGAGTTCGTTTATTGCGTATAAAATGTATACTATGCCTATTGTCCACCCAGTAAGTTCATTTATCCATCACCAGTGAAATAATTTTTATAATCGGATGTGGTTTTGGAGGTTATACCCTACATACAAACATACAAAATAACACTTTACAATAATCGTTCCGATAGCATAGTGGTTCAGGCATGCGACTGTCAATCGGCGGTCGTGGGTTGGAGTTTCATCTCATATTTACCTAAACAAGACATTCAATAATTTTGTAATCAAATCTCAATCTTTGAACATTAGTAATGAATGAGTGAAGCATCAAGCACACGTACAGTACGATTAATATTAGTTAACCACTGACAGATAGTTTGCCTTCATTTAATTTTCAACTTTACTGTCATACAAATAAAGCAATTTTCAGAATACTGTTACCCACGTCTACCGATTTAGAAATAACTAGATACTTAATTTGTATGAGGTTAAAGTTGAAAATTAAATGAAGGAAAACTATCTGTCAGTGGTAAACCCCAAATAATTCTAGTGTATACATAATCGCGTGAAAAAGTTGAATTCGAATTTTGAATTCTGACGTTCATCGAAAACAGTACCATAATGTCAAATGATATATTTCTCTCTTTCTGACGCGGCCTAGGTCGGGACTCAAGAGAAGTTTTGAATTTTGATAGAACAAACTCCCCGTTATTCACAACGCCACACGACATTCGTCCGGTGGCGCAAAATTATTACCAATTTTGAGGTCTAATATTTTAGACGCGAGTAACGGGCGAATACAAAACATTTTGTGAATAATACGTAGCCTTTCTGATTGTAATTATTATGTAGTCCCGCAAGTGAATATGGATATAACAAATAAAAGTACTAATATACTAAGTATAGGTACCTTTTTCCGTATAACACTAGATTTTTAATTTTCCTATAAAAATATTGGACTTACCTACTAGTGTTATTTCGATTATTTAATGTGTTTCACATGAAACAATTTAAATGTTTTTGTTTATCAAAATGGTTTTCATTCAAATCACGAAGATTTACGATCTAATCTCATGTGGAATAGGGTATAGAATAGATAAAGGTAGTACTTTGATTTGTCAACTGTAAACCTACGGATACCAACTCATGATTTTCGAATTAAGTGGAAGGCGTAACATCTTTTTAAATGAAATACCTATCAAAAATAGTATTTACGTAGTATGCAACATGTAAGAATAGGTCCGCAAAAAATATAGGGATTTTTGTGGATAATCTAGATAGGTACATGATATGCTTATCAAGAAAACTTAGTAAAATATGAAAAATAAATTGTAGCACATTACAAGTAAATCTTAGTTAGTTTAGACGGTCATATTGGTTTAGAAATCCAAATAAAAAAACAAAAAAGAAGTACCTACCATTGTCGGGATTTGAACCCGGTTCAACGATGGCATTACAGACAGATTTAAGCAAAAGAGTATATACTGCGCTACCGCATGACATTAGATGATGAGTGAAAAAGTGCATTGAATTCATCTTACGTTCTGGAGTGCCAGATACGACTACATTTAGTTTTACTATTCCCTAATAGACGCGCTACTGTAGATTTAGTTTTGCGCCCTCTAGTTTGATTTATGCAAAATGTTTGACAATGACAGACTTCGAAGTGACATTTAGTTACGTTAGTCTGCGTAAATTCACGAAAAAGCACTTTTATGCATATTTTCGGACTACATTTTAAATAGAAACACTGTTTAGTGCAGATTGATTGCGATTCATACGTAGCAAGCTCTTCGGCTTCCGCAGTTTGAAACACATGTTGGAACTCGTCACGGTTTTGCGTAAAACGATGAGCAACCATCGAAATTATATATCGCGACATCTGTTAGCAACAGCTCGACAGGAACCAGTGACGTTGCACCTTAAATCTACCTAACGTACAGTCAGCATCAGAAGTAGCTGCACAATAGACTTCTTCAAAAGCTCTTATTCCCTTTTATAATAAAGACTTTTGACGTCTTCGTTTGTCCAGTTAGTTATGATGGTGACTGTACGCAAAATGCGTTACGTGGTCGACCTGCTGATCGCAGTTGACAGTGGCACTCATTTGATGACGCCAATATCGCGTGGCCGTGGCGTTAGGTATAACAGTATAGATTTTTGTAACGTTATAGATATATAAAATAATTTATGTAAATGATTTTATCCTTTTTCTCGAAGTTGGACCTACCTAACTAAATAACCTGTCCTAGGTATCGTCTACAACTTCGAGCGTAAAGTGTCCGATTGTGGGAGTATGTACTACATGGACATTTGACATGGGCATTTGACTCCAACTCGCTCGGAAGCTTTACTGAGGTCATCGAGCATCATACTTAAGTATGTATGTATGTATGTAAGCACTTTATTGTACACAATAACAGGTTAAGGAATATACATGTCACACAATAGATCAAAGTACAAAGGCGAACTTATCCCTATAAGGGATCTCTTCCAGCTAACCTTTGAGCAATTGAGAGGAAGGTAGGTAGAACGAGATAGGCAAACTTATACCGTGTACAAAAACAGAGAAAATAAAGCAAATCCTAATTAGTATTAATTCTAGACAAATAAAAACATGCCAATACATATATAAATATACAATATAAAATATAATACACACTAACATATGTTACATATATATCGCAAATATACAATAAATAAATAAATACTATATTCAACCAATTCACAAGTCATTGGAAAGCCACAACTTCTTCAAATTCATCTTAAGTGACGCAACAGACTGCGACTGTCTCAGCGACAAAGGCAACTCATTCCACAATTTAACAGCGCGCGCAGTAAAAGATCTGGAGTATGTTCGCGTCTTTCTAGACGGTACAGCAAGAGTAAGGTTAGTACTCGACCGCAAGCGGTGGCCACTGCCGTCTGCCATATAACTAAACCGCTCAGAAAGGTAGGGAGGGGAAGTAGGGCTGAACAGTGTATTGAAAAGTAATGACAGGATATGCACATCCCTGCGCCGGCGAATCGGTAACCATCGAAGCTTAGAGCGGAATTCAGAGATATGATCATACTTGCGTAGACCAAATACATATCTGATACATACATTTTGTAGACGCTCCAGCTCCAAGTCAGCTGTAAGTCCTCCATGGTCTCAGCCAAGACTACTATATCGTCAGCAAACCGAAGGTGAGTGATGCACTCGCCGTGTGATCGACGAATCCGACTCGGCTGGGCAGCGATCGGGAAGCTACGGCACATCTTTTCGTCCAATATTCCGCAGTGTCTCAAGACGAGAGTCTTTGACCAGTGTGTGTTGCCAGTGATGACATATGGCACTTAAACGTGGTCGCTTACTATGGGCCTCATAAGAAAGCTCAAAGTCACCCAAAGGGCTATGGTAGTTTCTATGCGTGATCGCGTCAGAAATGAAAAACCTCGAAAAATCTCAATCGATGAATCTCGAAAACTGTGCTTTGAAGTAAATATGGGATACTATTTTAATCTCGTTGTTATTTATAAAATAAGCCCTAAAAAACACAAAAAACGGATAGTTACCAATCGAAGGTCACTGGGAGCTACGAGCTCCCTTAAGTGAAACATTACGGTTATCCGCAGCAGAACCAAGGTAACCGACATAGCCCTCCAGATCGCTAAACTTAAGTGGCAGTGGGCAGGGCACATAGCACGTAGAACCGATGACCGTTGGGGCGGAAAGGTTCTCGAGTGGCGACCACGTACCGGACGGCGCGGCGTGGGTAGGCCCACAAGGTGGACTGATGACCTGGTAAAGGTTGCTGGTTTTCGCTGGATGCGGGTGGAGCAGGACAGGTCACTTTGGGACACTTTGGGGGAGGCCTATGTCCAGCAGTGGACGTCTTTCGGCTGATGATGATGATGATGATGAAATGATTTTGTATGGGAAAATGACATATGCGTTCGAAAAGTTACACGATCTTCAGAAGGTAACGATTTGAAGATTTGATAAATAAATTGTTTTGTTTACTTTTTTGGCCAATTATACACGCAGTCGCAGATATGCGTCATTAGATGCGATTCGATTTGATTAGCAATATACATACATTACGACACCGACGATTTAGTTATCTGCGATTCTCCTCACCACCAGTTTGACTTGTCTTCGAGATTCATAGCAACTATGCTTAGTAGGAGGTCAGATTAATGCTTACTTTATGGCGTGAGGCGAGTTGTCAGTCAACGTGATTACCAGCCCAGTCCACCTTGACTATTTGCTCATCTGCCCAATTAAGAATTAGAAGCTTTTTTAATCACGTTTTCTGTTAATTGGCTGTTTGCAGTCAAATTAGAAACCAGATAAAAACATACACATTTTCAAACAAAGGGAAACAAAAACAATATTTGATTATATTGTCACGCTTAAACTTTTAGTTTTATTTATTTGTGTACTGTACCGAAATTGTTAAATTTAGGTTTCTATAGCAGGGAAAAAAGTTAGCGTCAGTATATTCAAGGAGAAGAGCCTGTATTAGTCTCTAGCCACAGCTCTAGCTGTCGAGACATCGAATCAATAAAGGGTCGGCAACGCGCTCGTGACTTCTCTAGAGTCGCAAGCGTCCATAGGCTGCGGTGTCTGCTAACCATCAGGCAAGGTGTATGTTTGTTTGAAATAGTCGTGGTATAAAAATCTAACATTACGATACCTAACTATAAATTAATAACTATGAGTTGTTTTTGCGATGGCGCAGTTCCATCAAGCAATAGTTCATTTTAATAACTAGGTAAATGTTATAGTGATGACCTTTATATTAATTGTATTCACGTCTGCTTTATTACTTAGGTCTTGTGTGTATGATCCAAGGTTATGACTTGTTCATTGTTACCCCTAAAGGTCGTCTAGTAGGTATGATGTTGGTCAATTACATTTTTTTTCCACGGAAGATATAGCAAAAGTATTTACTTAACGATTTGTCTAGAAGCTACTAACTTTTAATCGATTGCCTCGGAAAGTAAGGTTAACGAACAAGTGTGTATGTTTGTACTGTCTCAAAAATATACTTCATATTCATATAAGTAAAAGCACAGTAAAAGTTAGTAAATAATAAAAGTAAAACAACACGTTTTGTAAAATATTTTATTCTTTCAGCAGAGATGCTGAAAAAGCGTCGTACAAAATAAAAAAGTACAAAAAAGGACATTATGGCACAAGAATTTAGATTCAATGGTTCTTCATTCTTATTGCTTCAGCACGGATGATGAGATCGAAAGTTCACTGAAAAACTAAAGAGCTCCAAAGACATCATTAACAAAATGCATAAACTTAAACGGTTTTCAATTGTTTAAAGCTGGTAACGATAAAATTGATCGAGTATTTACACGGGTCAGCGCTTGCCGTTTCTAAGTGTATTTATCAAAAATCAGTTGACACTATTTCGGAAGGTTTATTGTCCAAGGGAGGTCTTAGGTTGGAAACCGTTGGGTCCGGCGGTAAAGGTGACGGTGTAGTGCTTGCCGTCAGGAGCGACGTACGAGTACTGTCCCTTTACGGTCAAGGCGGCATTTTCGGATTCGGGGTTGTCAAGTTTTCCTTCCTCCTGGCGGGAGGTGCCGTCGCTGGTCTCGTACCTGGAGCATGAACAAATATTGTAAATATACCAAAGGGTTGAAGCTATATTACCATTTCAAACGAGATATTATGGCGCTCGAAAGGAGGGAACACCAACTCGAGGCTATCGGCTTCGACCGAGAAGTCTCAACATTACATTCCAAATACGAGAATGAAAAGAGCCAAACATGCAAAAATGTAAATGAATCAGTGAGATCCTATTGTACTCATTTTAAAAGCATTAGCGTATGGAACATTTCGGCGGAAAACCATAGACTTGACTTGAAATAATCTTTCACCAGTATATATACATAAAATATAAACGACCTTCGCGATGGATGCCTATGGGTTCTTTGTTAAAACGGCTCCTCTCCCGCTGATCCATATGTGAGTCAGCATTTAGTATGGAATTGCGAACAATGATTTTTAGCCCGGGAGAGGAAGGACGGGCGAAGTGCTTTTATAATACCAGTACACATCAGACATCTCTTATACAAAATGATGGAACAATGTATGGTTTATCAAGGTTTAAATAGCTTACGCGAAGCTGTATCCGTCGGGCTGCACATCGCTGTCAAACCGGAGGATCTGGACGTCCTGGGGGTTCTGCTGGGGAACGGCGGCGCACACGGCGGCCAGCACGCAGACAAGGGTCACCTGGAACAATCAGAATATAATAAGAAAGTGAAATATAAATATAAAATCGGCCAAGAGCGTGTCGGACACGTGCACTGAGGGTTCCGTAAAAAAAAATACGGTTTTCGCAATTTTTATCTGTGCTATAGGACGTTGCTTCGTAGCAAATTTCAAGATTCTGACTTCACGGGAAGTACCCTGTAGGTTTTGATTCCCTTGCGAGTTTCGAAAATTTTGCGGAAACTTGCGGCATAAACGGCTGTATCCTTTGATTGCGTTGGCTTAGAATTTTGATTTTTTCACAGCTCCAAGGGACCGTAGGCCTGAGTATTTGGTATTATTAGCTTGATACCTAGCTCCTCGCGTTCCTGAGAAAAAGGGTCTTGACAGACGGACGGACGGACGGACAACAAAGTGATCCTATAAGGGTTCCGTTTTTTTCCTTTTGAGCTACGGAACCCTAAAAGCTACGGAGGAAGTCTTGGGCGCCAAACAAGCATATCTGGGCCATTTAGTAGAGTGGCAACCGATTGGACGTCCTATATGTATGGCATCGCTGGAGCGACGTCGGCGAATAAGACCTGCGCGACCTTCGGGCCATGAACTGAATGAAAATGACAAGATCTTGATCTTGTCATACCATACATACATTCACGCCTTAATCCCTAAAAGGGATAGGAAGAGCATATGAAACCGGTGTTCCAGTACCACTTTTAGCATACATGTGCGTATAAAAGATCGACATAATGTGATATCGAAGTGACAGGTTGCTAGCCCATCGCCCACAACACACTTCAACCTTGTTCCCTTAGTCGACTCTTCTACCCCCACAGCAGTAAGAAAGGGATGTGGTGCTATTCTAACCCGACACCACGTGATCGTCTCAAAATAACAATATTAGAAATTATAAATGTAGTGCTGCAGCACGGCCATAAATATACATACATACCTTCATTCACAGAAGGAGTAGGCAGAGCACATGAAACTTATGTTCCAGTGCCACTTTTAGCATGACTGATATTCAAAGAGTTAATAAATTATGCTAACACGCATGCAAGCTTACAAACACAATGAAAAAGCTTCTAATAGATGGCCTCAATTTGTCAAGCAAAGGTTTAATTGCCATACGAATATCAGTGAAACGAGCTACATCAGCATTATTTAACAGGAACGCGACATTGCTTAAACATTGACGGTCTATATAAATTACTTAGTCTCTGATAATATGCAAAATAAAATGTTAGTCTTTCCGGCGGGTGTTGTAAGAGTCAACTTTAGGGATGAAATGTTGTGCAGTTGACAGGATAGCAACACTGCTTTATCAGATTTTCTCCACCTTTAAACCTACAATAGGAAGAAGTTACACTGAAAACCCTTTCCTACTTCTTTTGGGAGTAGAGACACAGAAAAAAGGTGTAAATCAGTAAAACAGCTACGGTAGCCTAGTGGTTCAGGCATGCGGCTGTCAAGCGGCGGTTGTGGGTTCGAATCCCGACTGGTACCAATGAGTTTTTCCGAGCTTATATACGGAATATTTGCCGTTAGCTTCTCGATCTCAATTATTTAATCGTATGGCATATATTATTTTGAGCTTTAAAGTTTGTTACTCTTTAGTACCACCCAGGGGACCTCCTCGGTCTCAATAAGGTCTAGTTTTGCCTCTAGGTTGGAAAGTCAGATTACAGTCGCTTTCGTAAAACTCTAGCCTATGTCACACCTTGGGATTCGATGCCAAAGCGGACCCCGGGCATCCTTCATGGCACGACGGGGAATTACGCTAGGAGGATGCTAAGTCAGTAGCATTGCGTACAGTAATTGCGCAATTGACGTCTTCAAAAGCTCTTATTCCCTTTTAATAAGGAGTTTTGACGTCTTCGGTTGTCCAGTTACTTTTGATGCCGACTGTACCTACATGAAAATATGACATAGCAAAAGAACATACCAAATGGTATGGGCATGAGTTTGTAGTGTACAATACAATACAATACAAATACTCTTTATTGCACACCTCACACAAACAAAGCAGTAGGTACATTAGTAATGTATTTAATGTAGGTATGTAAGTAAGCCCCGATGTACCGATGATATCTGGCAAACAGTGGATGACATTAGCACAGGACCGAGGTTAGTCCACGTCCTTTTGACAGAGACACGCTTATGCCTACCACGCACGAGAAAAAGAGATCCAACACTATTCGGGAATGGTTTTTTTGGACAAATTTCGATAAATACCCAACTTGTATCTCATTAATTGAGATTTTAGATGAGATAAAATACTATAGAATTAAGTTGGTTGTTGGTGTGTTGGTTGCAAGAATCATATATCTGAAAATCAGACCTTAGATAAGATTAGATTAGATTTTTTTATTTCATAAAATAAATTTACATTATATGTTAACTTTGAGCTAATTTACTCGAATTTATTTAATGATCGTCAAATGATAAATATTTATTGAATGAAATGTCACAGGTAAAACTACAACATTATTATTACACTATTGTTACTAATATTACTTATTGTTTCTTAATCGTGTCAGAAAGGCGTTTCAATAGCGCGATAATATTCAATGCACCCCCTTAATTCCGTAAGAAGGGCAAATCTATTTTATTTTAGTTTACCTACACAACAAACAAGTAATCTAGTATCAGGTTAAAAGCTAGGTCAAGTGCAGATCCAAGTTGTAACTATTGTAAGCAGGTTTAAGATGAAGATCTTGACACAACCAACATTGACCTTCAATGGATGAAGTAATAAACATATTTTCTAATGTCATGTACAATCAGCATCATAAGTAACTTCAAAAGCTCTTATACCCTTTTAATAAAGACTTTTGACGTCTTCGTTTGCCCAGTTACTTATGATGGTGACTGTATCTACTTTTACCATCGTAAATATAATTTACTCAATTACTTATATAGTTGGAATACTTCATAATTAATTTAATTCAAGTGTTCCAATGAAGTCTTGTGTTAAATTGCTAGTTCATGTCATAGTAAATTCATGAAAGTAAGTGACTGATATGTATCGTCACTTTTGTAGCACTTTTGGTGCAGCGTAGTGTTGTGAACGGAAACATTGTTTATTAATGTTAATATTAACGTTATTAACGCTAATTACCCATTAGGATTGAAATTCTTTGTACCAATTCAGTTAAAAACACTACGCTGCACTAAAAATGCTACAAAGGTTACGATCACTGATTATTAATACTATTAGCAGCAGTAATATATGTGTATGCAATTAAGTATTACTGAAATATTTTACATAATTTACGCAACCATACTTTTTTTTATTATTATTACGTATTGGTACGCAATTGACCACTATCTCACCTGATGGTAAGTGATGATGAGGTCGAGGGTATTACATGCATACCTAAATAGTGTCTATTCACTCTCGTCTTGAAAAGATCCAAGTTATATGTAACTGGGAAAAGGTAAGCCGGTACTTCCATACTAATATTATAAATGCCATACTTTCCGTGTATGTGTTTGTGTGTTTGTCCGTCTTTCACGGCAAAACGGAGCGACGAATGCCGAATTTTTAAGTGGAGATAGTTGAAGGGATGTAGAGTGACATAGGATAGTTTTTATCTCCGAAATCATCCCCTAAGGGGGTGAAATGGGGGGTGAACGTTTGTATGGAGCTGCGATATAAACGAGTTCCACGCGGACGGAGTCGCGGGCAGAAGCTAGTAATTTATAAATCCACAAACATAATTATCACCCTACATGTAATTATAAAGCATTAACAATTCTACAATTCATATGAACGCCTAGACTGTATTGTAATAATAAATTTACCACACAGCACTTCATAAAACAGTCAAAACACTTTTGCAATAGCCAAATAAATATAATAATAAATATTTTGTCAAAAAATAGAAACTCACGTATTTGATCATGATGCTTCGCGGTGAGTAGACTAACGAATGAGTAAGTAATGTAAGATCGTTCATTTTATATATTCGGAGGTGCTGCACTTGCAGGCTAGGCTGACATCATGTGAGCGATGGGTGACCGTTGCGTCTCACACTTGTTTGACTCCTCTTTTTTTCTGCGCCGGATTCCGCTGTTGTTTTGAATAATTTGAATACTTAATGCCAATTTTTATTTCACATTTTCATTTTTGAACGAACGATATTTGTACTAAGCAGTAACGCTGCTAACAAAATTATACATTTATTAAGGAAAGCATTGAACAATTTAATGCTCCAAGCTGGATTCGAACTGGCGATCACCAACTGAGCTGTCGGAACAATCTGTCTCGGCCACTGAATATTTCAATCAGTTCCTTCTTACGACACCTTTGGGTGGCGTGTATAGCGACATCTTCCAGAAGATTTAGGCTCCTTTACCACACCAACGAATGGACGAGCGAGTGAAGTAATTGATTTTCTTTCGTATGTCGTGATGTCGCCGCTGTCTAACCGTTTTCATCTACAAGTTGCATTTCTCAAACGATTCCTCTGAAATTTTGTGAGCAGGTTTCAATAATGATAGGAAGGTATGGATTTTTTTGTCCATTTTTTTTTAAAGGTTTCTTTTTAACAGACTTGTTTTTAAAAGTAGTCATCGTAGCCGAGTGGTAAGGTGTGCGAGTTTCACTCTGGAGTTTGTGATGGATTTTTCCAAAAAAACCTACATACGATCCCTCCCCCCCCCCTAGCGTTTTTCCTGGTAGTGCCCTAAACGAGCCCGGGTCGGCTTTGGCATCTTCCGAGATTTGGCGTAGGCACTACCTACTGTTACGAAAGCAACTGCCATCAGACCTTTCAACGCAGAGGGGAAACTAGAGCTGCGTAAAAGAAAATACTATCAGGTTAGGGTTGCTTTTCAAATTAACGCTTGTTGAAACCGATCTTATTATATTAAATTTCTAAAAAGAACCCTGTTCAATAAATATGTCCCTGCCCGAGTTAGAATTTCATGTCACGTTACGTAAGTAACAATTTATATGCTGTTTTGTACCTAAAAATACATAAGGCGTCATTATATATTATAATATGGTCACCAGTTTATAGCTTTTTTTTCTTTTTTGGTATAAGCATGTATGATTATAAGTCTATGGCGGATGTCACACTGCGCCGCATCTCCGGACGGAGGTGCGGAGCTCGTTGTATGCAAGTACCTTAGTTTGTATATAAATTCCGTATGATACGACACACTGCACCGCACCTCCGTCCGGCGAAATATGTATGCAGCTCCGCACCTCCGTCCGGAGATGCGGCGCAGTGTGATATCCGCCTATGTCTGATACTAGCGTTGCTCGCAAGTTTGTCTGCGTGGCCAACAAGTGTAGATACTTATTATGTTCATATTCATTCTCAGTAATGTCTGAAGTTTTTTGGTAAAAATAATTAATTATTTCCGTCTAATCATAGACGCACGTATTGAAAGGCCATGATAGTGATGTGCCGTTCCCAGGAATATTCCCGGGAATGCTCCCGGGAATATTCCCACCCAAGGGGAACATAGGGGAATTTTGAAATCGTGTATGTCTGCATATTGTGATATCGGTGATTCTATCAACCCTTAAACTTTTTACCGAGACATTAAAGAGTGTAACTCACCTTTGATAGTAAAATCCCAATGTTCCCGGAAATATTCTCAATGTTTCTGGGAATGTTCCCAGAAACATTGGGAATATTCCCATAGTTGAAATAAAATAAATTTTAGCAAAGTACTTCCTTAATTAACAAAAACGATAGAAATCCTTACGATCTCATTGAAACTCACAGTAATTTGCTTTTTTAACGGTGCGCATAAATGTGAAAGGGCGAATCTAATATTTTTTTATGCATTCCTACTGGACCGAAAAAAACATTTAGATGTTGAATATTCACACAAATTAAAAGTCACAATGATTACAAATAATTTAGACAAAAAATGACAAAAGCCTTACAAAAAAAAAACCGAAATTCGCAGGAATCTCTGTAAAATAGGAAATAAGGTACAGAGGCAAGATCAGACGTCAATTTCTTAGGAACATTACACGTACAACAATAAAAGCGTTATATATGCTGAATTGCTGATCAATACAAAAGCTTAAATTTTGTTGTATAAAAACCTAGCACAAAAACGTAGTTTTTACCAATAGTCATTTTATTCTTCGGAGTACTATTAATTGTAACTAACTTTTATTCAATTTTTTATTTCCCCCATCTGTATTGCAATATTCCCCTGTTTTGGGAATATTTCCGCTCCCGGGAATATTCCCACGGAACATCCACTAGCCATGACTCATTTAACTCAGTACATCTCCCAGTCTTCAATGAAGCATACCGTAGTGTTTTATCGCACCTAGTGATTAATCATTATATTTAGATATAAGTAGCGGTTAGAAGACCCGAGCATTGAAATAGCTACAGCAATTGAGCAACTCAGTCTGAAATCACAATAGTCTCGTTTGGATTCTTCATAATCCTGCTACGCTAAAAATATCTCTATTACAAGTGTCATAATGGACGTACGATTGTTTGGTTTGATACGATAGAATCGTAGCAATTAGCACAACAGTGTTTGCAAAAAGTTCGTCAGCTGGCCAAATATATACCTACTAAGAAACTTAGAGGTGAAATTCAACATGTATTGGATTAGGAAACGGCCGTATATGTGTCAGGATGAAATTAGCCTGATCAATATACGGATTTTTGATATAATTCAATATAACGCAAATTATTTGTACATGGATTTTATTTCCAATTTAAAAGCTGTTATTATTCACATCACTAAATTTATGGAAAAAAATAACTCCCAAGCAAAAACGATATCAGTATTTTTATGATGAAAACATGTTTGAATACACAAATCTTGTGACTTACGACCTGAATCCAAAAAAATATGCATCATATGAAAGCATTTTGATGAAATATTTACGACCTTGAGATAAAATTGAATTTCACCTGGCCTATGCAAAGGCTTTGTCATTTAGGAATTATTTATTTATCGTATGGCAAATCAGTATTTAGAACCGTGAGATCTTGGAAAAGACAGTACGGTTGCCAGGTTGTTGCACTTTTAGCACCACCCAGGGGTCACGTGTAGGGTAGCGGTGGGTAATTCCATAAAAATTTATCTTTTCTTATTTAGGAATAAGTGTATTATACGCGTATCCCAAAGAACTGAAGTATATATAGAAGTAGTGAATTATAAAGTAAATAAAGTTTGTACCATTTTCGCTTGATTTTTATGGACTTTTATATAAGTTACTTTTCTTTATTTTTACCGTCGCGAAATCAAATGTAGGTGGATTATTCAAGAATACTTAGTCCAATTACCGTACCTAATTGTGGTGAATAATGCTGATATCTTTAAATTGTTGTTTAGCGCAAACGTATCTTGGTCAGGCTAAATAGCACGACCACCCTCTATATTTTCGTGGGTTTCGTAAGAATGGACTGTAGGAATAGAGTTGAATGTATTGTGGGTGATGGCACGTGATGGTTTTGGAAGCTACCACTGCACATATCACTTTCTATCCATTAAACCTGCAGTTGCAAATGCCAATGAAAATTCAATTCAATTTTCTCTGCCTACACTTTTAGGGAATACAGGCGTTAGTTTATCATGTCCAAGATGCGTTCATAGCTGCCTCTCCCGTATCGGCATTACAAGTCTCATAGGTAAGTTCCGTTCCGCCATTACATAAACGTTGCATCATCTTTTCATAGATGTGCAGTCTGCATCGTATAGTTAGTATTTATCAGCCTAAGTAGGTACCCAAATATATCATTACACATCCTTACTCCTTCAGGAATAAATACTTGTTGCGTTATATATGGCTACTTTGGCTGCTATTAACTATTCATATATTATATTATGCAGGAAACGATGGTCGTAAAGTCTAGGCTCTGGCTTAATCGATCGTTTGAAAATCTTCAAATTACATCGTTGGTTCTACAACGGAATGGTTATAGCAATAGGCATGATGACAGTAATTGAAAATCACTAAAATATGGTATTTTCTTATGGTTAGAGCTCCCGTTGCACGAAACCCTACCTCACAAGGTGGCAGATCAGAAATGCAATATAGTGATAGATACTACTTAGGAACACTGGATTTTAGTTGGTTGCCATACCATATCCTGGTACTTAGATTTTTTTTTTTCGTTTCTACTATTACAGCATTCGGTGGCAGATCGAAACGTTTACTCATCGAAAGGGACACATTTGTAGATAACATTTGTAGGGACACGTTTGGGCAGGCAACCCATGCGGGTTGTTATCTACAAATGTGTCCCTTTCGATGAGTAAACGTTTCGATCTGCCACCGAATGCTGTAATAGTAGAAACGAAAAAAAAAAATCTAAGTACCAGGATATGGTATGGCAACCAACTAAAATCCAGTGTTCCTAAGTAGTATCTATCACTATATTGCATTTCTGATCTGCCACCTTGTGAGGTAGGGTTTCGTGCAACGGGAGCTCTAACCATTAGTGAAATTTTAATCATAGAATTCGAAAAATGCTCATGCTTTTTATTAAGTTACAGATTATTATTTACTTTGATAAAATTAAACTGAAAAATACGGACGCCCGCCATGATATGTTAAACACCAATCAGAGCGCATGACGTCACGTTTGTATAAACAAATACCCATAACGGCCATTACCACAGATTACAGAGAAAACTTACGTACTGAACGAATAGAAAGACAGGGTTAGAACTATGTTATCTGTCAGATATTATTGTCCCGCTTTCTCGGTCGCACGGCCGCGCTAGACTTGTAAACTCTTGAATTTATGTTCCTTCAATGAGCAATTGAGCGATCTAGGTAGCAAACGCCAAAGGTCTGCGTTCTGTTTATACAAACGTGACGTCACTCGGGACGCCATGACACTAACAAGCGTTTTAGCGCCAATTTGAAATTTAAAAACTAAAATGCATTTTTTCCTACTTAACTGTTATATTCTCTTGAAAAGTCTTATTCGTTGTACATAATAAATTTTTCTAAACATTATAGAACAGTTTTTCAAAATGTGTCATCATGCCTATTGTACGTATAACATCCTTCCGCTGCTAACGAACTCTATTATTGGCAATGGCTTCATCTTCATCATATTAGCCGAAAAACGGCCACTGCTGGACATGGGCCTCCCCCAAAGAGTGCCAAAGTGACCGGTCCTGCGCCACTCGAATGGCAATTGCTTAACGCTTGGCTCAGGATCGAGATAAGTGGCGTGCTCTCGTTTCGGAGGGCTCCCCTTTTTAGCCAAAATAGTTTGTTTATGTTCTAAATTATGTCCTCTCTGTAACATTAACTGCTACCGCTTTACTAGCAAACCTAGAAATGTATATCGACTTACTAATGCTACTTAATGAGCGTTTGATGGATTGAAATAGTATCCTGCATATATTATTATTATTATCATAGGTACGTAAAGTGAACATTGCATCTTAACCTTCGACCTTTAATGAACCAGACGGTAATTACTTTCTTGTGGTATTTCGTTATGCGAGTGTATAGGAATAAGTCACTACTTCAAAACGATATACAATACAATTAGACAGATAAGGGCTGTTACAGACAGGCTCTATTTCGGCTCGTTTCTGACTGCAAATTTGCACTTTGCAGTTCATATACAGTTGACTTAGGTACGTCAAAGTTACCTGCATCGAAACTTCTTTTGAGAGGTCTGACGACTGCACTCTGACGTATATGACAGTTTGAATGCAGTTGTATTAACTGCACTACAACAGTGCAGCTAGTTTACAGTCAGTGTGCAGTTTCGATGCAGATATGTCAACTGCAAAAGAACTGTATCTAGAATGTTGCATTTGAACATACGTATATTTTCGGAAAAAGTAACCCAAAAGGCTATGGAGAGAAGCAATAATTAATACGCCAAAAACTAAATTAATAGATGCTAAAATTAGCATGTCAATAGAAATGGCAGCCGGTTCATTAAAAATGTAGTAAACATAGCATGTAAATATGTTTGTAATGAGAAATAAAGGGCTTTTTATTATATTTATTTATCTAGGTATTCGTATATTCGGAAATTTTACCATGATTGTATGATAATGAAATTAACATAAATCACGTGTTATGAAATTACAAAATGAAAATAGTTGCCAGCCCTAATATATCTCTGATAATATAAGATATAGAGGTGTGTCAGATATTTATGCGCACTTTGATATTCCGATCGTGACCTTGGTAATCGAAATATTTGATATCAAAGTGCGCATAAATATCTGACACACCTCTTCTATTTCTAGGGCCGTTAGAATGCCTCAGATACCTTTGTCCACTTTGTTACTGCAGATTAATATCTGCAGCATAAATATGCTGGTGACTGTACTGAAAATCTACATGCAAAACCATTTAATTGGTCATTTATTTGTTTAGCCGCAGTAATATTCCGATATCATTATGCATAATCTGAATAATATAAATGTTTCTATTACCAAGGTCACGATCGGAATATCAATGTAAGCGAATGCCTATTCAAAGAGCTTCTCGATGGTTTCGCTATTTGTAAAACATTACTGACCTTACACACGGTAGTTGGTTAATTTTGAACTAAAGGTTTTCAATAGCCTAGCGGTACCGGCACGGTTGTACGGCAGCGGACACTGTCTTTGTTGTCTATGACATCAGTGGTTGAGCCGAGTTCTTTGGGCGGATTAAAAACTTCCAACAGTCAAGTTGCATTTGCTCGATGAAGCTCGTAATTCCATCAAGGTCTTGTTTTTCCTCAGGGCATGGAATAAGTAAAAGTATTGATTATGCCAAACGAGCCTAAGACGCGTGGTTGTTTTATGCGTTAAACGCTGCGAATCCATAGATACCTGCGCATAGAATGTATCTATGAAATCGCAGCGTTTAACGCATAAAACAACCGCGCGCCTAAACGTGCGTCCCCTTCTATCGCATGCAACACGTGCTTGCCGTACAAGTGCTAACTAGGGCTGTTACAAGTACACACAGTGACGGTACTGTGTGTATTGTTGCAGCACGACCAAATAACGGAGCCGCCCATGCTCTAGGTAATTAGTCGCTTCCGCAAAAACTAATTCCTGACCAATACTTTGGGATTGCAGCGTTTACGATGTAGCCGGGATAAGGCTATGCTACGTCTTAATAAAAAAAAAGTATTTTGAAATCTATTAAACACTAGCTTCTGCCCGCGACTCCGTCCACGTGGAACTCGTTTATAGCGCAGTTCCATACAAACTTTTACCCCCCCATTTCACCCCCTTAGTGGATTATTTCGGGGATAAAAACTATCCTATGTCACTCTCCATCCCTTCAACTATCTCCACTTAAAAAAACACGTCAATTCATAGCTCCGTTTTGCCGTGAAAGACGGACAAACAAACAAACACCCACATACACTTTCCCATTTATAATATTATCTATGAAACATAGTAAGTTCATCATCATCATATCAGCCGAAATAAGTCAATTGCTTCCCCCAAGAGTGCCACAATGACCGGTCAGTGCGTCACCCGCATCCAGCGGACTCCCGTGCCCTTTACGTAATCAAAGTCCACCTAGTAATTTTGTCCGCCTTATTTATTCATGAGGAGTGAGAGAGTACGAATCTAGAGGTCAGATTAAACTATGGATAACCAAGTCTGGACTTTTCAATTATTTATTGTGACAAAAGTACATACAAACCATTCAATACATCCAAACAACAAACATCTGCAACACGCTTCGTCATTCATCTACAAATTATAAATCCACCGCAGGTTTCGAAACCTATATTTAACAGACTGGTCTTTAGTCTGGACTTAAATGTCTTATGAAGTTTTTTTGTTGAAATGTATTTTTTATTTATTTAAGAAACAAGAATGATTAGGTACATAAAAATACCCGCAACGCAGTCTTCGTCAGTGAATATTATAAACGGAACGAGATAATGTGAGGATTTACAATCGTCATGTTTTGCCGGTCATGATATCACGATCACAATATATGAGGTTTCCAGTTAAGTACTAATTAACACGACAAACTGCGCTCACTATTTGCATAGTTAACACCTAGACGGTAATTATGCATCGTATAACGTATAATAACAACAATATTGTAATAAATTGTATTGTTGTCTACAATATCAATTTACTGTTTTTCAGCAATTTTTAAAATATCATTAGTAGGTAGTTTAGTGAGCTAAACGTTAACCTTGAGTGACGTGACGTGGGAGCACAATGCACGTACAACCGATGGCCGTTGGGGTGAAAGGTTCTCGAGTGGCGACGAAGTACCGACCGTTTTAGTTTTAGTTTTAGTTTATTTTATCTCAGTATAAAATTTTCACATAAAAAAAATGAGTATGAAGACTTATGCTACTCGTCATATAGTGATCGTTATAAATAGTCATAATAACTTTAAAATGTGGAATAATAAACAATCTGCAGCGTATAAACAAAAAATATAGCTGCGTTAAAAATAATGTAATAATATTAATAGATGTTCCAATGTCATGTGTACACAGGAATAAAAAGTCACAACTAATTAAAAAGAACATACAAATTAAAACCAATAATGTTGTACCTGAGTGCAGGTACCAATCATAACATGTCACAAAGTAATGATCGAAAAAAAAAATGCGGTACCCATGAAGTACCTATCAAGTATATAAATTTATAATGATGTCAAATCAAACAAAACAAAATATAAATAACAAGTAATAACACAGACAAATCAAAATTAAAATCATTAAAGAATAGTTTGAGTTGGTTCTCCATTTATTTAATAATTTTGATGTACTCGTCTACCGAGTAAAATGACTTATCCAACAAAAGGTTCTTCAGTCTGCGTTTAAATGTCACCTCACATGTTCACTCGTTATGTCAGAGGGAAGGTGCTCGTAGTATGTCGGCCCAATAACCCGTGCGTTTTTGGCGTGAAGTGCCGTGCGACGCGGTACTGTTCGAAGTTTTCCCTTGCTCCGAAGGCACTTACCCGTTACTTCCACTCGCTTGAACTGAGGCAGGTGCCTTTTTGTGTACATAATGACCTCGAAGAGATACTGGGAGTAGTGCGTCATGATTCGGTGCTCGGTAAACAGAGTCTTGAAGGACTGCCTCTAATTGAGGCCAAGCATGGTCCGCAGAGCTCGTTTTTGCATGCGCATCACCCTCCCAGCGTCGGTCGAGTTGCCCCATAGGACTACGCCATACGTCATAAGCGAGTGGAAGTGAGAAAAGTATACTTGTCTCAGCGCATCGTGGGTCCCACAAGGTGGCGCCGAACCGGTCATTATGGCACTCTTTGGGAGGTGTCCTAACCAGCCATGGACGTCTTTCAGCTGATATGATGATGATCATGATGACGTGGTTGATGATGATGGTGATGGTGATGATGATAATGTAGTTGTTCATGATCATGATGACGTGGTTGATGATGATGGTGATGGTGATGATGATAATGTAGTTGTTCATGATCATGATGACGTGGTTGATGATGATGATGATGTTGATGATGATGTTTATGATGATGGTGATGTTGATGATGATAATGTAGTTGTTCATGATGATGATGATAGGATAAGTAAGTGTACACAATTGTAAGGGCACTGCGGCACAATGAGTGGTGCAAAAAAATGGTTTGATAAAATAAAAATTTAAGTACCTAGGTAGGTACTCGCTTATTTTAAAATTCGCAAGCAATGAAAAAAAATATATCACTTCCTACAAAACATTCACAGTATGACAGAAAAGACTTTCAATCATAATACCGCACGCAAATCGGTTCATCCGTTTGGGAGCTGCGATCTAAAAGACAAACACAGATGCTCGTGTTAATATTATGGGTATGATGTTATGAAATCCAGTCCAGTCTAATTCTTAAGACAGTGACTGTCACAGGAATTCGAATCATCTACCTAGGACGGTAGAGTTGCTTTTTGAATGGACTACATTTCTGCAAATTAAAGTAAGTTCAAGTTTTCGCAACCCTAAAAAAATATTAGGCTAGGCTGGCTGATACTATTTAAAAATTCGCTAGTATTGAACTGTGAAGGTAACATAATATATGTACCTACCTTTATAGTTTTGACTTTTGACCTTTGCATTCCTCCTAAGACACGTAGGTATATTCAAATTATGATATTCGATACAGTGAAACAAGTTTTCTAAATAGGTTGAATAGGTACTTTGTTGTTTTACATTTTTATACATCTTGCCCTGTTAAAGAATCTAATAAATATAATTTGTAGCAAGACAAGTTTACGTAGGTAACTATGCAAACCAAAACTTTATGAAATAGGCTTTGAGCTATTGCCTAATATAATTTGACCCCAAACGAATGCACTAATTAAGCGTGATAGAAGATCATTTTATGTTGGCCCGTCTCTTCAGTAGCGAAGTGGCCAGTAAGAAAGAATTGACTAGCTATGAGCTAAATGTCCGAAGTAATCAAAACTGTCGTATATGCGTTACGAATGGACTATATGAGCTCAACTTTCCAAGTTATAAAAACTTCGCATTTTTGTAGTGTGCAGTGAAACTATGTCACTTGTCCACATTTAAGCTGCCGCAGTATTGTTACGTTATTGTGACAAGGTTTTAACGAGGCACTTTTGCGGTTGATGATTAGGTCACGTGTCCACTGCGATAAAGTGCACGACGTGGGAGTGGCGCGCCAACGCATGGGTCTGGATTGCATTAAGGAATTTCTAAATCACAGATGTCATCATTTTCTAAATAAAAGATGTCGCAGGCTATTTACCAATGTAGCAAGGTAACGATTAGTTTACTTCGCTTACTATAACAACTTTATTAGTTATGGTCTTGTTTTAGGGAATAATATGTCATAATTGCCGTGCAGTCACATTCAAATGTATCTGTAATTTTGATGGTGCTCCAAAATATCTGAACATGCACTTTAACGCATTTACGATGGAGTCGTATAGAGATATTAGCGAACACCGTGTTTGTTTCGATATGTCTGATCGTCACAGGTACAAGAAATTGTTATATTTACACTTATAAGAACATAACCACTCCTGAAAGTACGAGTACGGGGTACTTTGCGGCATATTCGGTAGTTCCGATTTTTTGCAGACCTGTTCATGATGTTGGTCCAATGAATAATCCAAGTTTGTGACTTCGACTGCCGAACGCAACTTTTTCGAAAATCGATGAACAGCGAAAACCATTTTTTTCAAACATCACAATTTTTTGCAATGTTTTTAGACGTCATTCGAACCACTCTAGCTGGATGAAATTCCAATTACCCCCGACGGAGTGTGCTAGTGTTGCGAAGTTCGAAAAATGACAAACTTTGAAAGGCTTTATCTCAGAAACTATTGGGTCTTCAGAGGCAATTCTTGTCTCATATTATAGCAAATTTAGTCTACTTTAAAAATGTTCTGAAAAGGTACTATCAAAAATGAATCACCTAAAGTCAGGAGTTCCCCCCCTTTGCCGGCTAACTGGCTACTATTGGGTATGTGAAAAACATCGTGTTACATATAATGTATTTAAAAAACTATCACGGCTAAGTAGGCATATCCAGTTACCGAGTAATTAGTCGACCAACTTAAAATGTACAGTCACGAGCTTTAATTTGGGACCCATTTCCATTAAATGTTGTTAGAAAATTCATAGTGCAATAAGGTCGAAATTTTAGTTTGATACTGACGGATGTCAAGTTAAGACATATTATAATGTCTTATCGAATCGACCCTTGAAATGATAACCTCTTTGCCAAACGCTATCACTACAGTTTTCTAAGGCCTCTCACAGACTGGCGCGGCCTGGCCGCGGCGGACAATAGTAAACTTGTCCGCCGCTGTCATATTTACTATTGTCCGCCACCGCAGGCCGCGCCAGTGTGTTGCAGGCCTAAATTCAGGGACCCGCCCGGTATCCCCTTCAAGGGTTTTTGAAAGGGTTTTTCGTAATGCTTTGCTTACCAAAGCCGATGCTCCTCAAAACTCATTTGGCTATTAAAGCGCTCCAATACGTTACCCCTTTCAATGGGTTTATGAAAGGGTTTGCTTACCAAAGCTGATGCTCCTCAATACCCATTAGTTTGGCTTTTAAAGCACAATGAATGGGTATTCAACACGAGGGAGCGCTTCAACCCTTTAAAAAGCGCTTAAAAAGGGTTTGTCTATCAGAAGCGGTAGCGCCCCGTAAGGGAAACCTCTTCATACGGCTAAGTTAAATGAATGAGTTTTCAATCAATAAAGGACCGCAAGTTATTTGGGCTATTAAACGAACGACTAACCCGTTCAAAGGCTTTTTTATTGGAAGGGGTGGGCGGGTCCCTGGGCCTAATTACGAACATATGTCGTGTCGTGTCAGTGAAGAAAACAGATAGAAGACAGGACCAAAATCCCGCTTACCCAAGTAACAATTAATCGGAAAACATCGGAAATGATCGTTTTCCCTCGCTCCAGTTGACGTAATTGCACGGTTGCCCCTAGAAACGTAAAGTTATCGATGGTAAACATTATGACATTGACATGGCGTTAACATATTAGCTCTAAATAGCATAAGTTTGCTACACGATATTCAGCTTTAGGTGGGTCCCAAATTAAAGCTCGTGACTGTACTTAAAAACGTCAAATTTGGTACATATTCGGCCGACGCAATCGCACCATTTAGTTGGCGCCGTCATGTCGAATGTAACAAAGACAGACATGCAACTACGGAATCTTACACTGCGCGTAGCCCGAAACGCACTTTGCCGATTTTTATAATATGGCGCACTGCCGGAAGTCAATAAGCGCACATAATATCGGTGCAATTATGATTGTCTTCATCGAAAACAAGCGAAACGGTATCTTTTGCTTGGGAACGCCAACATCCCGCCTAGTTCTGTGGTTATAAATTACTTGTTGTGGGTTTGTAAAAAAGACATCTAAGTCTTTATATTATTAGATAATGAACATTACTATGTAGATGGAGGTCTATCCGACTTTAGGTAATGATATGGAGTCGGCATGACAGTTTTCGCCCGCTCTTCTTTCCACGGGTGCAACCTAATGTGTCAGACAATGTAGGCGTAATCAATGCAATATCAATATTGTTTCAGAAAGTTGGGGCAAATAGACCGCCTGTTGTAATAAGGAACAATAATGTGTAGCTTGATGAGCCTCTTCATTCAAGGGCTTTAATTTAATAAAAAGTTTCTACGTTTCAAAGTTTTTGCCGCGATAATCATTTATCCGCTGGCGTTTCAATGTCAGATGGAACTAATGTGCATAAGTAAATTTCCACTTGTGCTTAGAAAAGTGATTGCTGTAATGCCAAGGCGAAGTGTTCGTTATTAATATGAATATTACAATCCCTTCATATTGTGACCGAAGATAACCTGAGCCAGCCATCTCGGAATTTACGTGTGCTAGCCTCATTGTGTACCTACTATTCAACTACAGTTGCTCTGTGAGATGTAGAATTCATTAGATGTTTTTTTTTAATATTTTATCTTTTTTAGAATAACTGAATGGCCATCTCAATCACTTATTATAAACCTGCTCTTAAAATTTCACAAGAACATACGCAATTTATTTATTTATTAATAGGGGACAATCTTACACAAATCGACCTAGTCCCAAACTAAGCAAAGCTTGTACTATGGGTATTAGACGACGATAAACATACTTATGTAGATAAATAAATACTTAAATACATAGAAAACATCCATGACTCAGGAATCAGGAACAATGCCCTTACCGAGATTCGAACCTAGGACCTCTTGCTTCGTAGGCTGGGTCACTACCAAGTAGACTAAACCGGCTTATTATTTGTGTAATTAGCTTCGCTCGCTCATTCAACTATGTGGAGGGATTTTGATTCCTATTTCGAGGTGGTTTGTCTTTCGGTCACATAAAGCTGACCATAATCAGACAAGACAGTGGTGTACCACTTTTGAACTTTACTGTACATATAAAAAGACGTGGTTAACTATTTTTCGCTTACTTACAAGTAAGCTATGGTAGCCTAGTGGTTCAGTTCAGGCATGCGCCTGTCAAGCGGTGGTCGTGTGTTTGAATCCTCCTCAGTTCTTTTGGTTTTGTGTACATAATGTTTACCGTTAGAATTTCGATGAAGGAAAACATTGTGAGGAAACCGGTCTAATCCCAATAAGGTCTATAAAAAAATATTTTTTGTTTTAAGCAGTAACGCTGCTAACGAAAATTATATAAATCAAAGGAAAAGTCGCTACACGCCTCCCTAAGGCGTTGTATGAAGGAACTGATTGAAGGATTTGGTGCCCGAACCGGATTGTTCCGATAGCTCAGTTGGTTAGTAGCGACGGGCCATGAATGCCTGTGGTCGCCGGTTCGAATCCGGCTCGGAGCATTAAATTTTTCAATTTTTCCTTGATATAATTATTTGTACAGGATTCAATTAACAAAAATACACAAAAAGTATAACTATTTCCAAAACTAAAGTATACTTATAAAATAAAATAACTTACAAATAAAATATTTTCCCCAGTTCGCCGTCGCTGGGCAGCGTGCCCAGAAGGCTGGCTGCATTGCCACGTTGGATTATCCTCTGTGCGAGGTATGAGCCAGCCCTCCGGTCACGCGTGATTTCGCCGAGTCACTTGGAGCACTCCTTAAAGACCCTGTGGACACTTTCCCCCCAGGGTCCCAGGGTCTCAACCCCAAACGGCTCAAATATGCAACCACTATTAATATTTGCATACTTGCGCCGTATCAAGAGCTCGGCCGAGTTGGCTGCAGAGCCAGCCTTCATGGAGGTGCCAGGGAGATGGGAGAGCGCTAGGGTGTCATACATACTAAAGGCCGACCCATCTTCCATGGCACGAGGGCCTCTTGCCATCATCTCGGGCCAGACCGGATGGCTCCAAGATGGCAGATGCTCCTGCGCTGGCTAGGGCTCGACGGATGATATCATTTAGGCTAGCATGTCGAGGTGCACGACCTGCACTTCTGCTGCAGGAGAGACCATGGTGGCCGAGCTGGTCGACTCGGTCACCACAGCGACAGCGATGTGGGGCAACGCAGGTCACTCCCAGGCGGAGAGCGACGGAAAGGCGGAATGTGGAGTTGTCCATCAGCGTACCAATTTGCGGGGAAGGCAAAGCTTGGAGCCACTGTCCGGATTCCCATTCAACAAGGGCAAGGAGCCGAGCGCGCTCTGGGAGACTGGTTGCCGTTTGATGCAAGTTATCCCGTACCAGTCTACAGAGCGGCTCGTCCCACAGTCGTTGAGAACTTGGGTGTCTAGGCAGGTCAGTGCTCGGACAAGCGGTGGTCCAGGCCTCTATGGCCTCAGACATAAAGGGGATGTTGACTTGTTGAGGCGGTGCTTTTAAAATTTTGGGGGAAAGTTCTAGTGAGCTGTGTACGGAGGATAGATATGCGGGGAGTGAAACACTGGATTTTTTTCCTTTGATTTAAAATTTATAAGGTCTATTTAGCTTTGCCTCTGGGTTGGAAGGTCAGATGGTAGTCACTTTCGTAAAACTTCAACAAATCTTGGGACACCCAATGTCAAAGCGGACCCCCGGCTCCTCTGAGGCATAACCGTGAATAACGCTAGGAGGATGACTGAACGGTCATGTCGAATAATATGTTTAACATTTTCATTCGTATTTCTCAGCCATAAACTAGTTTGAAGCCGTATACCTACATGTTTTTAGACGTGACTGTACCAGACGAAAATAAAATTGTGATTTATACGTACGGATTTTTTGTAAAGCGTTTTGGCATTCATAAGAAATCTATCCGAAAGTGTATGTGTTTCCGATCCAATGTTTGTAAATAAGTAGGTTGTTCCTTACATTTCAAGTAACGGATATCCTTTTAAATGCTCAACTTTTAATCTAATTTATGATTCATCATCATCATCAGCCTATATACGTCCCACTGCTGGGCACAGGCCTCCTCTCATGTATGAGAGGGAACGGGCAGTAGTCCCCACGCTGGCCGAGTGCGGATTGGGGACTTCACATACACCTTTGAATTTCTTCGCAGATGTATGCAGGTTTCCTCACGATGTTTTGCCTTCACCGAAAAGCTAACGGTAAATATGAAATCATATTCCGTACATAAATTCCGAAAAACTCATTGGTACGAGCCG
Source organism: Epinotia demarniana (assembly GCA_945867215.1). NCBI lineage: Eukaryota > Metazoa > Arthropoda > Insecta > Lepidoptera > Tortricidae > Epinotia > Epinotia demarniana. The sequence goes on along the minus strand of OX244265.1, from coordinate 5,637,865 downwards.
GGATTCGAACCCACGACCGCCGTTTGACAGCCGCATGCCTGAACCACTGGGCTACCGTAGCGTATTATGTAATGGAAAACTTTAGAAACGAATTATCAAATATCATATATCAATGTCCAAAATAACCTGGCAACCAAGATGTTTGCGTTATATTTGCAATTAAAATAACAAAACGCATAATTTGCATTTTGTTTTCAAAATTAATAGGTACCTACAATTAATAGACGCTTGATATTCAAACAACTATTTCGCAGATACACGAAAAGATAGCTTTGACCTTTGGCACGGTTGCGGGTACTTAATACGAAACGAGATGGTAACAAACAAGTCGATGTACAGTCAACGACAGGTATCACTACATCAGGCCTGTGCCAAAAAAAATAAGCATCCATGTGTTTTTGAGCTTTTGTTTATTTTGCTAAACAAGTTGAAAATCTCCCGACCCTGCCTATTAGGTACTTCTTTTATTTCTAAAAACTAAATCGACAAAATATAAGGTTACCTATAATCATTGATTCTATAAAATTATTAATGTGACAAAGGAGATGCAAACCATTTCCACAACGCTGGTTTCGTCGATGCATGCAAACAGCAAACATCTGCAACATGTCAAATCATCTACAAATTATAAATATACCGCAAGTTTCGTCACCTATGTATAATATTACCACCAGTTCACATCTCACTCCGATACTCACCAGGACCAAACGTGCCTAATATACCGGCAGCATTACCACGTTGAATAGCCAGTGATATTCGGTGGACCACAGGTAAGAAACAGAGCGAGCGCCGCCCCAAGTATGTCTTTGACGAACTTCTTGGCCTCAGTACACCAGCACACACGCAAGACACGGTGGTTTATTCTATTTAATTTCACGGGAATCTTAACGAAACTTGTGGACATCCGGGGATACGAAAGAATTTTGGCCCAAGCTAAAACGGGGAGCTCGTTCGGCACAGTCGCTAATTTAGTAAAAAAAATATTTGAATACTGCAACGTCACTCTTTTCATCATTAAATAGTCTATGTTACTTCCGAAACAACCGAAAAGAAAAGAAATTTGAAAATAGAACTTCGTATTTCAATGGTAAGTATCCTTGTTTAAGGAGACGATACAAAATTGTCAATCTATGGCGTTTCGGAACGTAGCAGCGTCGCGTCATCTGTCAAAAATCTATTTCTGTATCCAGGGCATAAAAAAAACTACGCTCGTGATTGGGTAGTATGAAGCCAATCACAGCACAGTACCTACTGCAAAATTACGGACGCCGGTGGTGTTATTATCTTGTGTGAAAGAAGTCAGATAGTAGAACTAGACAATATAGAACTTAAAAATTTCATAAATGGACAAAATTCCATTTAGGCTAGATTCATTTTGAACAAGAAACAAATATGTCTTAAAAAAGTATATATTAACACAATTACATTTTAAGTTTTTAATATGAATATGTTACATTTAAACACGTCCAAAAATAATGTTGTCTAATTTAAATAAATATCAAAAATTGAGTGAAATTTGAATATTTTGTAAAAAAAAACATATTTTGGTGTGTACGTAATTCCACATGAACGTACTTCTTTCGACCTATTACGTCAATTTTACTTACCTATAGCACGTAATTACATTTTAGCCTCATTCAGTTTAGTAAATTGACCATGTCGAGTATTTTCAAATAAGTAGGTAGACATTAATCAAATTCGACCAATAATTTTCAGTTGTCAATGTTTTCCAATTGTGCTGAAGGACAGTAAATCTAATTTAGCCTATTTGTAGTGAGATGTTTAACTTGGTACACCTCGGTCTCTCATTCGTGAACATAATTCAGTCAGAGCACATTAAGTGAATAGGTACCTACGACTTTTTAATTCATTGTCGTCATCTGCAGGTCACTAGATTAGAAGATGACTAAAATAAAAACTAGGACAAAGGTCTCATCATAATGACCTCTGGCACGAATCCGTCTATAAAATTCTTCACTTCATTAATAATATGATTGTGAATGCTATTGAAAACTATTATTACAACGACAGATTGCACAGTGGTGCTGTTATGTTACATAACATGAAACGATAGACAAAGTGACTCAACTACCTTGCAGTGCACTCGATTTTGCTCTTAAACACTTCAAACTTACGTTCTAGAATAGCATGAAACTTCTCGCGACTTTTGGTCTCTTACAAACTTAACTATTGTTGATGCTTGCTCGTACGCAATGCGCATGGACGTTAACTTAGGATGCGCGCAGTCCAAAGTGGCAAGCAAATACTTTTTCAAAATACACACTTTATTATGGTCCTTAACTTTCAAATTTACTTTGACGGCTGCGTACACACTTACATGTTGGTTTGTTGGTCCCCGGATCAGTAGGTAATCGGTGAGTGAATACTATACTAAGAGTTTCAATTTAAGAATATCAATCAAGTTTTCTACAAAAAAAAACTTATTGTAAATACAACTAGGGGAACTTAGGAATTGAAGTATTAGTAAACTAGTTTCTGCCCGCGACTCCGTCCGCGTGGAACTCGTTTATATCGCAGCTCCATACAAACTTGTACACCCCCATTTCACCCCCTTAGGGGATGATTTCGGGAATAAAAACTATCCTATATCACTCCATCCCTTCAACTAACTCCACTTAAAAAATCACGTGAATTCATCGCTCCGTTTTGCCGTGAAAGACGGACAAACAAACAAACACACACATACACTTTCCCATTTATAATATTAGTATATTGATGTCCTGTTTTCACAAAAATCCGACTTATTTCTGTTTAACATGTTTTCCACTAACTATACAAAAATATTTTGATAAGGACATTTTTCCAGCTCTAGCCTTACAATATCGAGTTTGAAAATATGTGTACGAACAAAGTCAGGTTGCTCAGATATTTTTGATCCTCGGGGAACGTATATTTATAGACAACAGCCCGGCTTAATAGCATACTAATCCGCCATATATTTACGTTCGGACGTATAACTTTACGATTGTGCCCATTTTTACGTTACTTAGCTAACATGCTAATCTCGCAACATATATTTATGCCATAGCGTAAAATATATGTAGCAAAAAGAAGTGTAGTGTTGCCAATATTTACAACTGAATTTCTACCAATTATTACATTCTTTTCATTCGTTCAATCGCAGTCTATGGTTAGAGACCCAAAATAATACTACTTAATTAAAGAGTAATAATAAGCACTGCCCTGCTACTAAAAAGTTGTACTCTTGTATTAAGTTGTATTGTAATCGTTTTTATTTATTTACTTTACTCCCGCCCCGTTTTTCCCATAATATTAGTAAGTTTGTATCGTAATTCATTTTATGGTACTCGTATAAGTGTTAATGTTTTCTTTGTAGCATGCTGGTTGAAATTGAGGAAAAGTAAATTTTAACCAAGGCTAAAGCTAACAATTTATTTATTAGACGACAAGCTGCCCGCGCTGCTTCTCCCGCATAATTCAAAGAAAGTAGGCAAACCCGTGGGATAAAATATAGCCTACCACCACCCAGAAACCCCAATTACGCATTCAAAGATTTTTTGAAACACAAACTTGCAAAGCTTTAATCTCATAGACTTTTTCCTGTTATAATATAAGTACCTATAGATAATGTCAACAATGGATAAGGAGAATATGTAGGTATATTATATACTTAAGTATAATTATTTTCTTTAATTATTTTCTCTTTAATAATTTTATTAGGTTTCTTGAAAATGCGCATTTTATATATGTTTTCGTACGCCTTTAAATGAAAGTATAAATTACCACGGGTCGTGTTAATATGCTATATCGAAATACAATGGTCAAGCAAAAAGTCGTTAAAAAGTAATCTATCCAAACAGCAAACGAACTAATAAGTTTTGAAACTGAAAGCGTTGGTTGTGACAGAAATTTTACAGATATCCTGCGGCCAATTGTATTGTTTTCATAGTGTTAAAATTTATCAGGGGTCTCGAGTGACCCACATAAAACTTTGTCCGTCAACGGTTCATATCGTCACGTTTTATGTGCCAAAATCAAGAGCATGTTAGGATTTGACGTAAAATAATAGTTTTGTGTGCAAGACATATAAATGGTCATATTTTACGTAGATCGCGGTATACCATGTTAGCTCACGACGGTAAAATTTTATACGTCGGTTGTGGGCATAAAACATGTGCATAAAAGACGTCATTTTGTTAGTATGCTAGGGCCGCTGTACATGTACAGCTAATAATATTAATATTTCTACAAAGTGAAAGCCAGAGATATCTTGGGTTCTATTGACACTGACAAGTCGCATAATTATTTACAATTATCATTGTTTTTTATAGATATATTATTGTTGCTGACTGTACACTGGTATAACCCTTTCCACCACCCCCTTTACACCGTTTCATACAATACTTTTTCTACAACAAATTTTAAATAAATAGCATCTAACTCTTCAGGCAGTAAGTTTTCCGTTAGTTCTATTACTACTCACGCTATTTCTTCAACAGTGCAGTTATTTTCTTCTTCGACCATTTAAAAGGAACGTACGAATTTTTCTTCACTTCACAAACACGAATTTGCTTATGAAGTTGGTACTACTGCAATATAGCGGCTGGTTAAAAAAAAGTTAGACGATTTGACATCGTGGTAGCAGTGCTTTTATCAAGAATGTATGAACCATAAAAGTACACTAAACAGTGCGTTTATTGGCCATAGAGCATAGAGTTTTTCGACGACTTATTACCGGTGTCATTGTATTTGAGCTAAAACCTATATCAATGACAGATTTAAAATGGCCTTGAAAAGAAACACACTTCTTGTTGAGTAAAACATCCGTGACATGTTTTACTGAACAAGAAGTGTGTTTACATTACAAAAACGCCATAAATGTCAAACCTAAACATTTCTTCTACACTATAATAATAATATTATAAAGAGGAAAGATTTGATTGTTTGTTTGTTTGTATTGAATAGGCTCCGAAACTACTGGACTGATTTGAAAAAATCTTTAACTGTTAGAAGCCGACATTATCCCTGATGAACATAGGCTACTTTTAACCGCGGGAAAATGCTTCATTCTTACGGGAAAATGGAAAATTAATAGTGCGAAGCCGGGCCGGGCAGCTAGTTATAAATAAATAAAAACATAAGGAAACTATTCAATTGGTTTTTCTTGGTGTGACAATTGTTTTGTATACACTATTTATGACCACTACATCGAAGACGAATGTGAACTTTGCATCTGGAGTTTTGAGTAGTGTTCGTGCGTCTTTTGTTAGAACATTATTTAGTCTCCTGTTTAAAATAAATAGCAATCCATTTACTGCTTAATGAGGTCTATTAAACATTAACGCCCATTTTTGTAAATCGGTTTTACGGCGAAATCTTTTTCATAATCGGTTCGGTCTTCGGTCGACGATTCATTTTCACTAAAATCATTTTCAACACAGACTTAATCACTGTCCTCAATCAACCTCTTGTATGCAAGCAGAACCTGCAGAACCCTCACTTATATTGTTAGCAACACCACCTTGCCCTGGCAGCATTAGTACATAAAATAAAATCTTGCTCTTATCTACAATTAATTTATGTGTTCCCAAAATCGATTTCATATCAAACCACCTTTTATCGATCTTGTCTTTTGTGTTTTAAGTATGTTGATCCCATATCACTCTAATATCTTACTAAATCACTGCTGGTATCTTATTACAGCTTTAAATAAGATCAGAGATGGACCTACTTACAGTGATCTTATGCTATGCTGACGTTAGTCTGACGTTCTTACAATAGCATTTAGCAAGTCTTTTACAAAATGAAATGAGGTTAGAGAGTGGGGCTATAAGAACAGGTTTTCTAATCCAATCCAATCTTCGTAAATGTTATTGTAAGAGCAAGAGGCTTAAAATTGTATTATAAAATACTCTTATATACATATATGAGACGACGTAACTGAAAACCAAGACTGAGCGTTCTTGAGTCCGTACTAGCTTGTCTGAGACTAATATAAGAGCGATGACATCTTCCAAAACAATTATAAGAGCGCTATAAGCCTACCTCTCTTATAAAGAGCGCATTCTAAGACTATTATAAAGACAGTTTTCTCAAGTGCAATGAGTCTTCGTAAAATTTATTATAGGAGCAAAAGGCTTATAATAGTATCATAAAATGCTCTTATATACATATATAAGACGAGGCAATAAAACTGAGTGCTCTTGAGTCCGTACTGGCTAGTCTAAGACTAATATAAGAGCGATGACATCTTCCAATACAATTAAAAGAGCGCTATAAGCCTACCACTCTTCTAAAGAGCGCATTCTAAAACTCTTATAAAGACAGTTTTCTCAAGTGCAATGAGTCTTCGTAAAAGTTATTGTAAGAGCAAGAGGCTTATTATAGTATTATAAATTGCTCTTATATACATATATAAGACCAGGCAATAAAACTGAGTGCTCTTGAGTCCGCACTAGCTAGTCTAAGACTAATATAAGAGCGATGACATCTTCCAAAACAATTATAAGAGCGCTATAAGCCTACCACTCTTATATAGTGCGCATTCCGAGACTGTTATAAGCACAGGTTTTGTTAAGTCCAATGATGCTTCGTAAATGTTATTGTAGGAGTAAGAGGCTTAAATTAGTTTTATAAAATGCTCTTATATACATGTGTAAGTCTAAGTAATAAGACTGAGCATTCTTGAGTCCGTACAAGCTTATCTAAGACTAATATAAGGGCGATGAGATGTTCCAAAACAATTATAAGGGCGCTATAAGCCTACCACTCTCATAAAGTGCGCATTCTGAGACTCTTTTGCTAGTTGGGAACAGACCAGAAATAGGAGCCCCGCTCTGCGGGGCTCCGTCAATATCGCTAACGTAACCTCGAAACGACGAAAATGTGATGTAGGCATTTTGCGTTTTAGGCATAATGCTCGGTGGTCAAACTGCAATGTGGGCAAAACTCCAACTAGGCAAATTGCGTTCAGGACCGTCTGAGAGCAACCCCATTGAAGTCGCTCGAATGTACTTATAATCTGCCGCTCGTTACCGCGCTGCCCGCTGTCGTGCAGTCTGTAGCCTTAAAGAGTCCGCTGTAAGCTCGATCCTCCATACAAACGTAGTTACGCTCTCATTTTAAAACTACGCGTTGGATTGGTACGAAACTTTGCATATCCATATATCCAGGTCTGTAATTAGTTTATGAAGACTTCCAAAATTCCCAAAAAAAAAAATGCTGGCTATGACGGACCGATTGAGGAAGAGAATCGGCATGGTCGCTGAAACACTGCCAGATTCAACTGTGGAGTTTAGCACGTTCTCATGGCGCGACTGTTATTTCGACAACATGAATTGGTTAATTAACCTATCGATGTGATAGAGAAGTCACGACAAGGTTATGAATAACATGTTCAGGTAACATAACGATGTTTCAAATTGTAATTTACTTGGATAAGTTGTTTGCGCATTTCTCAAAAAAAATGTTTTTTATTCATTGTACTTCTAGGAATTTTGTGTAAAATATTTCCACTCAGAATCAGGAGCTTTTTCGAACCTGGTAGGGCAAAAAACTGTCCCAAAGATATTTTCCCTTTTGTGTTACCATTTACCTTATACTTTGTATGGTGGTAACACAATAGTAAAGTAAAAAAAATGTACCTATGTACAACATATTCGGACACTTTTTTTCTGCTATTGGGATAGAAAGATATCGTGATTTGGAGTGGAAATAACATAAAAGTTGCAGAAAATCTCCGAGAAAATGTAGTGCTTTTTTTTGAGAAACGCTCATTTACCAAAATTCTGTTCGTCCAAAGGCATTTTAGCTGAAAGCATCGTTTTTTAACTTTGATTAAGTTGTGTATAGGTGGAACACAGTCGTTTACAATTCTGTTATAACAATATTGAACATTTAAAGGCTTCTGCACAATATCACTTAAAACAAAGTAAAATTTGGCAAAATACTCATTCGGACAAACAATTTTAGAGGAGCTAACCTAGTGTTGACTCTTATCCCAAGAACACAATACCATTCGTGAATTGATCAAGATATATCACTGCAAGCGTCGTTGCGACTGCAGGGGACCATTGAAATGCGAATTCGTTACATCGGACCTGCTGTTTTATACCTAATACTGCGACCCCCACTCAGACACGCGTTTCTTGTAATTGTTATTGGTTCTGCTATTTACGATGTGTATCTATGACATTTGTCAACCTATGTTTATTTACACACGTGTAATAAAATTGTATGTTTATATTTTTTGCATACGATGACGGTGAACATACAACCTGCCTGATGGTAAGTAGACTCCGTAGTGCTCCAGAAGAATCATAAGCTTTTTGTCGACCAAACAAGCGTACGGCCCGCCTGATTGTAAGCGGACACCGCAGCCTATAGACGCATGCCACTCCAAAAGAGTAACATGGGCGTTGCCGACCCCTGATATGTTTGAGGATTCGCCGTGTTGACAGCTGAAGGAATAAATTCCCTCGCTCTCAACATAATGCATCCGCGGGAGCTCTGGCGACCTTTCTCACCTCCAGGAACACAACACTACTATAGAGCAAGTAGTATGTATGTATGTATGTAAGCACTTTATTGTACACAATAACAGGTTAAGGAATATACATGTCACACAATAGATCAAAGTACAAAGGCGAACTTATCCCTATAAGGGATCTCTTCCAGCTAACCTTACCTTAACCTTAACCTTACCTTAGTAGTGTTATTATAGCTGTGGTATTCTGCAAGGCGGAGGTACTTCCCCTGCTGCTCCACATTCGAGCGGGATGACATTTCGCTGTCCTCGGATGCTCTGACAACCTTACTCACTACCAGCAGGTTGATCACGTAATGCATTGTATGTTTTTTTTTAAATATAAATATAAGGGGACAATCTTACACAAATCAAGCTAGTCCCATAGTAAGCTCAGTAAGGCTTGTGTTATGGGTACTAGACGACGATATATATAATAGAAATAAATACTTAAATACATAGAAAACATCCATGACTCAGAAACAAATATTCATGCTCATCACACAAACATTTGTCCTTACCGGGATTCGAACCCAGGACCTTCAGCTTCGTAGGCAGCGTCACTACCCACTAGGCTAACCGGTCGTCAAACCGTCAGCTAACCGGTTGTATGTATGTTAGGTAACTAGATGATCTAAATGTATGTTTATATGGAAAAATTACAGTGGATTTGATCTAACCAACGTTCGCAAAGTTAGGTGATTACCCCGCTGGAATACATCAAATATCACATACCTACAGAGCCAGGTGGTTTTGGGGGCGCAGGACCGGTCACTGTGGCACTCTTTGGGGGAGGCCTTTGTCTTGCACTGGACTTTTTTCGGCTGATATGATGATGATGATGAAGAAGTCTGCTGTACGATATTTCGCTGTGCCCGGTCTCTTCTTTACTTATTTCCTCTCTCGGTCTCCTTTGTTTAAATGATTTCAGTCAGCATTTTTAACTTCTACCCTCGACAAAAATAAATAATATCTTAGTTAACTGCGGACGAAGTCGCGTGAAGAACTAATAGTCGCTTGATGAACGCATGTTATTATAATAAAGATTTTGACATTTTGTTTACAATGCGTGCTAGTTGCTTTACTGTCTTGTTAATGTAGAAGGTATTATGTATTAGCCACCGTGGCCTTCCGATAGATGCACGGGTATTGATTTTAGGTTCTATAAATGGAATGTGACACTAACGGTGTTTCTTGCGAGTAGAATAAACAAACACAAATGGACGTAGTTACGTGAAAACGTTCCAACCCACAGCGACCCCATTTTGAGATAAACGCAATTTTGTGTTTTAGCGGTACACTTTTTCCCTGTAATTAATTATTTCAGGCAAATACTATTGGTTTTACTGTGGAATGCCAAACTGGTTATTGAATGATATGCATATTTTTTGTAAATACATAATATAAGGGGCATATAAATAGGTAAAACGAGTTTGAAACGTTTATGCTAAATTTAATTTTGTATGAACCTTGTTAAATAGCAATTATGCATAAACGTTCCAAAACGAATTTAAGTGTATTATTTTATAAATATATCTAAAATTAATTTAATATCTTTCACAAACGGAGTAAGTCAATACGAAACATTTTGGTTGTTACGCTGTTTTTATATTAAAACGTTAATTATCTAGTTAATGATAAGGATACCTAATTACCTAGTTGAGAACCTGTACTAAGTTTGACCGACCTTGACAGAAAAAACATATCGTATTGCAAAATCGCAGCTTGCGATTTGTTGACCCATGCTGTCACATTTGAGATTTCTTGCTTTTTCAAAAGACGCTCAATCAAACAGTGAACACCTTATTACATCGAAAAACTTTCCATCGAATGTATTTTATTTCTCAAAAACCGTTAACTTTTTAGGTAGATCTAAATGGTATTATGTAGAACCCCCGGTTATGTTATGTTTGTTTGTTTTATAACGATCCCTAAAAGTATACTGTCTCTGAAAATATCATGTTTTCTATGAAATGGAAAATCTGCGAAACACATCTTTCATTTGATGAAACATTTGTCGGTAAAACATGGTAAAACCTGATGTGATGATATTAATAAAAGATTAAACCTGAGTCTTAGGTTTAATTTCGCTAAAACTGACATTAATGACAATCAAATTATGACATTCTTCCCTCCTTTAGATCTGAACGTAGTCGATGAGATAGGAAGGCGACCTCCTGTCTCTTCCAGAACGGCGTTAAGGCTTGCTGGTGCCTCCGGATTTGAGGGAGGAGGCGAGGTCGACGGGATCGGGGGAGAGGATGGGTCTGAAGGTGAAGTGTCATGGTCCAGTAGTGCGTTCTCTTTGTTTAACTCATTAGATCCGGAGTCTCCATTTGTATTAGGATCTAGTAAAGGGAAGGTGCCCCTGGGAGCAAGGTGACGATTGGAGACAGTCAGTTCCTTCCCATTCGATAGCCTAAAGGAGCTATATTGAGGATTTGCTTCCAGCAGGTCCACCTCTTCTACTAACGGGTCATATTTACTGGTACGTACGAATTTTCTCAACAGAATCTTCCCCGGTTGTAGCCATGATGGCATAGACTGCCCCCAAGATGATCTTCGAGGGTGGTGAAACATCCTTTCATGCGGTGGTTGGTTGTCGTACAAAGCAATGATCGTACGCTGTGTAAAGCCTGCGTCATCACGTTCTCCCACATGGTGATAGGCACCTGCCTATCACCATGTGGGAACCTTCTTAGGCTTCAAAGCGAGACGAATTGTTTGCCATAGAGTGCCATCAAGGCGCTCGACTTGACCATTCCCTTTTGGGTTGTATGGTGAGGATCGACTTGTCGATACACCTTTGGAATGTAAAAAATCTTTCATTTCAGTAGATATAAAAGAAGTTCCTTAATCCGTGTGAATGGTTGCTGAGTATCCAAACTCATATCCGCACAAGCGTAGGCAAACGGAAATCTAGAGTATTCATCTATAATGGTCAATATATACTTGTTTCGTGTTGCTGATGGTACTGGCCCCTTGAAGTCCATAGATAATCTCTCAAAAGGGGCAGTAGCTTTTATCAGGATGCCGACTGCATTATTGAATTTAGGTTTGATTTCTGAGCATGTTGGGCATGTTGAGACGACTCTCTTAACATCATCGCAACTAAATGGTAAATTCTTGGATCTGATCCAGTGTGTTAGTCTAACCACTCCTGGATGACAATGACTGATGCGACTGATGCAATTCCTTTGTCATTTTTAATTTTGCTAGCATGCCCTTGTAACATGAACGCTACTGATTTTTGATCAGTTATCAGGTAAAAAGATCGTCCTATTAAATTGTGTCTCCATTTCTTTAGGCTCTCTATAATGGCATATGCTTCTTTTTCTATGATAGGGTAGTTCCTTTCACTATCATTTAAAGATTTGGAAAAGAATGCCACGGGTCAGCCGTTTTCTGTCAATGAGGCAGCAATTGAAGGAGCAAAGAGTAATAATGTTGCCACCTTTATTGTAAATAGTCCATTGGTTGTTTTGACTAAATACATAAACTTAAATATACCATAGTTATTTATTATGGTAAAAAATATTTTTTTCTCTTGAACATATTTAATAGCAAAAATGGATCAAGTATATATATGTGGATCGTTAATAGCAAAAAATTAGAAAATAATATATCATAATAAAACGTTCCAATTTATTTAGAACAGTCTTCGCAGCTTAAAAAAACAGTATGGATTAATCTAAAAGGTTTCAAATTACATGGAACATTTTTGCAGAAATAAAAAATGTATAAAGATTTTGCAAAAAAGTTCCAACCCACATGGATCATTTAAGAAACAATTAAATGTGCGTTTTATGAATTTAGTATAATGTTCCAAGACAAGTGGAACATTATAACGATATGTTATTCTATTGAGAGTTTTTAACAATATGTTTCAGTATGCATGTAATGTTTTTACTTTATTTTGAGTACACGTCCTTGGCATAATGGTGGGTTGGAACATTTGGGTCAAACTTTATTGATGAAACTAACCTAAAAATTAATTAAATTTTTCAATTTTTCCTTTCATTTAAAAATTTATAATTTTCTATAGCAGCGTTACTGCTTAAAAACAAATATTAATTTAGTATGGGGTGGCGCATCGTTACTGACGATTTCTCAACATAATTTGAGGCGTTGGTGCCGTAAAGAAGCCTAAGTCTTCTGGTAGATGTCGCTACATACGCCTCCCTAAGGCGTTATATGAAGGAACTGATTGAAGGATTTGGTGCCCGAACCGGATTGTTCCGATAGCTCAGTTGGTAGTAGCGACGGGCCATGAATGCCTGTGGTCGCCGGTTCGAATCCGGCTCGGAGCATTAAATTTTTCAATTTTTCCTTTCATTTAAAAATTTCTAATATTCATGCTCATAATACAAATATTTGCCCTTATCTGGATTTAAAACCCTGGACCGTCGGCCTCGTAATAACCAGGGTCATTGTCCACGAGGCTAAGCCAGTCGTCAAGAAGTTTTAGATATTAACTTTTAATTTATTGTAAAGATACATCAAAGCAGTCGCATTCTATCTAGCTCATACCACGTCAGTGTGCGTAGCAAACTGAATAGACTTCGGCTCAAATTTTGATGGCTTTATTGATGTACGTATTACATTAAAATGCTATGTTTATGGTCTTGATTCCTGCGGTTCTTCTGGCGCATCCATGCATAGCTACTGGATAATTTACACAGCGTTGCAACCGTTTCTGGTATTTGATAACCCCACCAAATAACCAAAAACCGGCCAAGTGCGAATCGGACTCGCGCACCGAGGGTTCCGTACAAAACTTTACGGTTTTCGCAATTTTTCCTTTATTTTTCCTATAAGACGTTGCTTCGTACCAAATTTCAAGATTGTGAGTTCACTGGAAGTACCCTGTAGGTTTTGATTACCTTGCGAGTTTCGAAAATTTGCGGCATAAACGACTGTATCTTTTGATTGCGTTAGCTTAGAAGTTTGATTTTTTCACAGCTCCAAGAAACAGTAGACCTGAGTATTTGGCATAAATTTTAGCTTGATACCTCTACGCGTTCCTGAGAAAAAGGGTCTTGACAGACTGACGGACGGACAACAAAGTGATCCTATAAGGGTTCCGTTTTTTCTTTTTGAGGTACAGAACCCTAAAAATGCAATGAAATTCTGCAGGGACTTCGTCAAAAATTCTGACATGGAGGGTAGGGCGGTAATTACTAGGGTAATAAGGTACACTGACATAATAAGACATAATTGGTATTAAAGCAAACTAAAATGCGATTTAAAATTTAATTCGTTATACTCTGACGTCACTTTACCTTAGTTATCAGCAACTTTACATAGTCTTTAGAAGTTATTTTAAAAATCGTTTCCTCCATTTTCAACTAAAGATTGCACCAATGTAGGTTAAGTGATGCACGCTCCGCTCAGCTGCAAACAGTTTACACAATTGACAAAATCCTCGTAACGTTTTCATGGATCACCTTATACAAACTGTTTGCATGATTGTGATTAACACCTCGCCTTGCCAATGATACTTCGAAACTTGCAATTGTCAATACAATACTGACCATATTTATACCCCGAGTCGCGGCTTTGGACTGTAGACATTCGGGACTCGCCGCTCCGTCAAGACATTTGTGGGAAATAACAGAAAATCATCAAAATGATGAAGATTGTAAGTCGAGTGTATTTGTATATGCTAAGAAAAATACGTGTTTAGTGTGCTAGTTAACCCGGAGAAAATTCTTAATTAAGTATCGATTCTAGTGTTATAAACATTGAAATTAAACTCTGGTTTACTATACAGTATTTGTATGTCAGCTTAAATAGTTAATTTTCTACAATAAGCATGGTGTAATCCGTTCTACATCAATATTCACAACTTGTCATAATAATCTACACAAAATTAAGTGAGACCAAAACTGAAAAATCAGTAACTAACTTTTTAATTTTCTATGCTGAGGGCACAGAGGGCAGCCCTAAAAAGGTCGAAAAACATATTTGTACCCATATCAGCCGCCGAGGCGCCACTGTCTACGTTATCCGTATCGCTGCAGTTTACTTAAACACATCATAATGACGGAAACGGACTAAGATATGTGGTGGTGATAACGATGTTTCAATTCCTTAATTTTCTTACATTGGCGATGTTCCAAAAGTTTCCTGGTTCATGCCGTAATTTTACCACAGGACAGCTGTAAGAAGTTTGGGACTCACTAAAAACTGTTTAGCATTTGGCAAATTGAAGCATTGAAATTGTGGCTAAAAGTCAAAATTAACATAAAAAATATGTTCGGATGGATGTGGCCGATTTATCTTTTATTGGATCATGGGTGATTTGTGAAATAAAACTATCATCCATTCAGGGCCTTATAAACTTATAATACTATAATTATCTCGAAAAGTCATGCCAAGAAGAATAAGAATAACAATTTGACGACCGCTTTAGCCTAGTTGGTAGTGACCCTGCCTACGAAGCAAGAGGTCCTGGGTTCGAATCCCGGTAAGGGCAAAAATTTATGCGATGAGCATGAATATTTGTTTCTGAGTCATGGATATTTTCTATGTATTTAAGTATTTCTATTTATTATATATATCGTCGTCTAGTACCTACCCGTAACACAAGCCTTACTGAGCTTACTATGAGACTAGGTCGATTTGTGTTAATTGTCCCCTTATATATATATATATATTTTAATAGAATAACAATGGATATTGAAGCTGCAACTAAGAACATACATTATGTTGTATCTTTACCGTAAAGGAAAATAACCTTGTCGACGTCAATGACGCATACGTTGTATGTTCTAAGGACTGATATATGCATTATGGAACCCAGCGCGATAGTAACCTTCTTCCATTGACATATACTCGTAAGATTTAACTCGGCACTAAATGTCTTGTTGACTTGGCGTGTAGTTAACAACTTCTCTGTCTGACAGAGCATTGAAAAGGTAAAATAAAACATATTTGTTGTAGACTTTGTTCGCTCTGGCCGCGCTGGCGCTCGTATGCGCTGTGCCACAGGACAAGCCCCAAGCTGCTCCAGTCTCAATCGTGAAACAGGATTCTGAAGTGGACATTAATGGATACAATTTTGAGTAAGTAACCAATGCCTCTAATATTATTAAACATTTTGCTCAAGTACTGCAAGTGTCAAGTTTCAAAGAATCAAATCTCTAATTGAGAGCGGTATCAAACTTGAGCTCTGTCTGTGATCACTTTCCTTTCCAAGAACGCCCTCGGCGTTTCTGTACGCTTACCAATGCCGGCTTACGCTAACGAGTATCGAGTTTTCTATCTGTGCATCTCGCTCGTACTGACAAAGTGCAATAGAGATGCACAGATAGAAAACTCGATACTCGTTAGCGTAAGCCGTCATTGTCAAACTCATGGTAAGCGTACTGTTCGTTGCCAGTTTTCACTACAAGGCGGAAAAAGTATGGTAACGTATACATTATTATTAGGTAAATATACAGAATGTATCATTTAAATTCTGCTTTTAAATATACATGTTTCCATTTCTATCAATATTATATCTTCCTTTAAAGTAAGTAATTTAAACTTTTGGACATCTTAATGTTACTTATATAAGAGTAATAAGTTCATTTCAAGTCCTTCTGAATTATTCCGTCATCTTGTTATTCCGTTAAACGTTGTAAATTAAGAATCATATGAAATCTGATCACGTAACGTACACAACATTAAACCACGTTTGCTAATTTCTGAGAATACGACAAAAACAAATCCGATGTTTGACTGAGCTGAAAAGTTCTAACAACGGCAAGGCTCGCACACTCACGCCGTACGTGCGTATCCTATCGTTCCTAGCACAATGAGTACGCTTACCATGAGTTTGACAATGACGGCTTACGCTAACGAGTATCGAGTTTTCTATCTGTGCATCTCTATTGCACTTTGACAGTACGAGCGGGATGCACAAATAGAAAACTCGATACTCGTTAGCGTAAGCCGTCATTGTCAAACTCATGGTAAGCGTACAGTTCAAGATAGGAGCGTCGTCTCGTTCTATCGTACGGTGTCAGCTAGTGACGGGCGCTCTACCCTGTCACTTATCGAGTGATAGGCCGACCATGATACGGGGCCAGGTGTATTGACACCTCGGGTATACGAGACTGACGTTCGAAGCTGTGACTTTACCCGAGGCGGCAAGCGAAACGGGCCTAATAATAGCAAATTTTATTCCAGCTTCGAAACAAGTGACGGCACAGCCAGACAGGAGCAGGGAGAGTACAAGAACGACACCGACCAACAGGGTTTGTCTGTAAAAGGAAGTTACAAGTACGTGGCTCCGGACGGCCAACACGTCTCCGTCACCTTCGTCGCCGACAAGAATGGCTACCAACCCACCCATCATGTTGGTGACGAGCAACCCGCCGCCGCCCCTCAACAATAAACCCTATAACTGAAATATAAGACTCAATTTGAAGCACATCTGTGCTATAACCAAATTAATGTTTATTTTATAAGAAATTGTATAATTAAATTCTAGTCGCTGTTGTGACGGTTTTCACGAAAATAAAGATTGGTTAACATCTTCATTCATAGTTGCTTATTTGTTGTGGTTTCGGTTATTTTCTGTCTACTTCATCTAACTCGCAGCATTGTTTAAATAATTTACGTTTATTTTTCCAACTGCCCAACAGTTAGAAATAACGTCTAATAACATACAGGGTGTCTCGTAAACCGAGGATAATCCGTGGTCAGCTGATAGGCCTGCTAAATATACATCTCAGAATATTAAATTTTAGGATGTGTAAAAATGCCTTAGTTTCGAAATAAGGGCATTTTTGTAAAAATCTATTAATTTTTTCAGTCTCAGTCAGTTTTTCGATTACAAAAGCTACATGTTTTTCTTTTACAATCTTGTTTTTGACAATTTATTTTTTGATATTCTATCTTGATTGGCTGAATAACGACTTCAGAGCCACTTGTTAGATATTTTTTCAGTCACATCCCCTGAATTTGGCCATACGCCGTGAAAAAAAACGTTTTTAAAATGATACCTAGATGACTTATTCAATGGCTCAATAATTTATGAGATTTGTGCTATTCAACTGCAAAGGGTCTTCAAAGTTACTGTTCTAGACTTCCGGGATAAAAAGTATCCTTTGTCCTTTGCCGGGATCAAAACTATCTCCATACAAATCATCTTAATCGGTTCTCCGGTTTGAACGTTAAAAGGTAACAGACAGGCAGACAGACAACCAGACAGAGTAACTGTGTTTGTACAATAATCAAAAAATAATAAAATACTAAAATATAATAGTACATTACGTAACTAGGGCGGTGAATTCGTGAATGCCCCAGATCACAGGTGTTTGTGGCCCGAACCGAAGTTGAGGGCCATAAACATGCGCTCTGGGGCTTTACGAATTACCGCCCGTGTTGAGTAAAACATTTTACTGTACAGAGTTTTCCTGTACGCGCAGCGTGCATTAAAACCCGCATTATGGCCAGGTGTGACGTAAATAATATTTTCAACACAATTGCTCGTAACGTACCTCTTATTGTGTCCTGTAATCCTGGATATTAAAAACGCGTGTTTTATAACTTTACAACACTTGTGTGTTATGGTTATATCCCGATTAAGTCACGTTGGCACCTTGCAGCAAGATATATGCATGAACACGGTGCATTCTTAAATTAACCAGGTTGTACAAAATGTACAGCTTTTTTTTTAATTTTCGGCAAATGGATTCTTACTCGACTAAACAAATTTAATCCTTTTTGTTAATTAATTGACTATTTCTTTTTGTATATGATATGGAAACGTTTAATTTAGGAAAACTATTCACTTTTCATAACATTTTACATGAATTAAATACAGATAACATATTAAAATGAAAATATAATTTTATTTTGTATTGGCTGTTTAGAGATTTCTGTGCCCACACTGCGCAAACTTCACGAAAAAAAAACTGTTGGGTGCCAATATAGGTTATATTTTGAAAGGTTATTTATTTCACAAATATTTGTAAAATTTGTTTTGTTTATGCGTGTTTATTATCAAACTCGTGGTGACTAGAAAAGTGAAATATAGAATGGACGCCACTGGAAATTCTTGGCGATGTGCTATTGTGAGTAAAAACCTGTTGTCATCTTAATGATTTGCTTAATGTAAAGTAAATAATTTGGCAGGCCAATAACATTTTCATCTTATGAAAATGATTTTTTCCTCGCAAAATGTGTTGAAAAACGTCGTATGATACGCGTGAGCTTTGATAATTACATCCTCGGCTTCCTTATCACGCTCACCTGCGGTTCGCGTGAACAATTTCGCCTCTGATGTAATTATCAACCTACCTCACTTGTATCACAATGTACTATTACTATTAGGGTCTGTGTAATAGAACTAGCGAGCGATGCGAACAAAGCTCTCCGATTCTGCTTGGGACAAAATTCTTTCGTATGTCCGGATGTCCCGCAGTCCGGCTGTGTGGATGTCCAGCTGTCCAGATGACCGTCTGCATTCCTCTACAGGTCGCATTTCTCAAACGATTCTCGTGAAAAATTGCGTATTAAGGTTTTGGAAATAGCAAAAAGTTGGGGACTCGTTAAATTTTCTGTTTGTATTTGTTTTTTGTTTCAAATTTAAACTACACACGAACGATAGAGTCATTTTGGTGTCACTGTCCGGCGCTATCACACGCGCTCTGCAGATCCAGTATCATGGTCGGCATTATCACACGATAAGTGACAAAATAAAGCGTCCTTCACTGGCTGACACCGTTCGATAGAACGAGACGATGCTCCTATCTTGTCACTTATCGCGTGAAAAGGCCGACCATGATACGGGTTCATGTCGATCACGTAACGCATTGTACCCACGTCAGGTTCAATTCAATATTCTCCTTGGTCAGGTAGATCTAAATGCCACTTTTTATGTGAAAAAACCGGCCAAGTGCGTGTAGGGCCGCGTGCAGTGTCAGGTTCGGTAGTTGCCCGTCTGCATTTGTTACATCGACACGCGCCAAGTACGCGGAGTAGTCGGTGCGGTCGCGTCGGCCGAATTTGTACGAAAGTTGGCCTTTTAAGTTGGTCCTCGGTAACTAGTTATGCCTACTGATCCGTGATAGTTTTCCTTTTAAATTCATTATATGTACTAGTAGCCATTTAGCCGGCAGGGGGAGAGGGGGGGGGGGGGGGAGACACATGACTCGAACAAAAATTGTGGCTTTAAAGCCCAATAACTCGCAAAATCACTGAGTTCAAAAATAATAATTTTTTTTTACTGTTTTGTCGGCGTGTTTGATTTATATACCCATGCCGAATCACTTTTCTAGTAGTAAGGGTTACTGAGCTAAGCCTAATATGGACAGACGGACAGAAGGACGCACAAGGCGAATCTGTAAGAGTTCCTTCTTGACTACGGAACCCTAAAAAATGATAGTTGGACTGTCCTAACGCTCGTTTGAAACGTTCGCAATTTACCCCTCTGGTGAATATCAAACGTGTGTGAGAGTTTTGTTAAACTGAAGTGGCAAGAAGCACAGGATTATAATACTAAGAATAAAATAGTGAAGGTAGCCTAAGACGGGAATGGAACCGCGCCCTCGGTTCTACCAGGACGGTAAACACCTACTGTAGAAGACGTACTAGGTCTAGAGGTCTGAGGATTGATCACGTAACTTTTCAACGCACAGCTAGTTAGTTAGTGTTAGGACAGCTCAACTGTCATGTTTCCATAAAAAAGTGACATGTCAAACTACCGTACAATGAGTTAAGTACATGAGCGACCAGCAGGACGTTCGATATATTTTTCCTTTGTATTTTTCATTGTATTTCAAATGATTTTTCACACCTTTCATTCGGAAAAGTAAGTTTTGCTCCACGACGAGAGGGACCAAAACGCTACTTTTCTGTTCAAGCTACTTTTTTAATTTATACATTGGCATTGGAACATTTGTACGCAATGTGCCAATTGAACACAGATGTTAATTAAATAATCGATTGTAATTTCATCGTAGTCGATTCAAAACGAACATATATCAAGTTTTAACTATAACAATGTTGTATAAAAATTTATAAATATTTCGTAATATTTAAAAATTAGTAATAAAAATTAATATCTTAATTTTGATATATTTTAACAATAGCTTTTTTTAAATTTCGTCATAGTCGGTGTGAAAAATAGTATGTGTCGGTAGCAAAATTATTTCCGTCTCGGGCGTAAACACTTGTATCCCTCACTACGTTCAGGATTCAATACACCGCCCTCGCCGTAAATATACTATTTTGCTCCCTTGTGACACAAATAACTAATTATTCATTAACGATTTCACGAGTACGTGAACAACGCGTTCCAGAATTGGTGTTCAATAAAAATCGTACAGATATTTAGTATTTTATTGTCCCTTAGCCGGCGAGGCGTGGACGACGGGGTTGAAGCCCTTGTCGTCAGCAGTGTAGGTCACAGTGTACTCCTGGCCGTCCGGTGCCACGTAGGAATAAGAGCCCTTGACTCCGATGCCCTGGTGGTCTCCAACTGTGATGAGCTCCCCTTGTTCTTGGCGGGAGACGCCGTCGCTTAACTTGTATCTGAAATTACAGAAGTGAACAGTATGAAACATGGGTAGACGAATAGATACACTTGTATAGATAAATAAAAGATATAGAAAACAAAACATCCGAAACACGGCAAAATGTATTGGTGCTTATCACAAAAGAAATTTTCTTTACCTGGATTCGAACCCAAGACAGCTTCGTAAACAGTGTCGCTACCAAACTACCAATTACTTAGCATTAGCAATTTTACGTAGGTTTAGCGTATCGGATATAAAGTGACCCGTCTGGGAAGCTGGCCGTCCTGGGTTCAAATCCCGATAGCGGCTAATATTTACATGCATATGAAATTAGTTTTTAAAATATTCTTTTTTTGATTTTTTTTGCAACTGAACATAGCTTGTGCTATGGGAACTAGAAAATGATAAACATACTTTTATTTAGATAAATAAATGCTTAAATACATAGAAAACATTCATGACTCAGGAACAAATATCCGTGCTCATCAATCAAATAATTGCCCTTACGGGGATTAGAACTCAGGACCTCTTGCTTCGCAGGCAGGTTCACTACCAACTAGGCTAAAGCGGTCTGTGTTTTCTAGTGCGTTTTCCTTCACAACGGCCTTAGTTGGCAAGGATGTATTTAATGTTTAATTATTCACTTTAATATAGGTTCACGTATCACTTACTGGAAATTATATCCATCTCCGTTGACAAATGCGGTCTCAGTGAGTACTTCTACCTCTGGCTTAGCCGCATCATCAGCACCCAAGGACGATGCTACGAGAGCTAGGAACACGATTTTCTGCAAAATAAAGCAATATAAATATAAATATTGGCCAAGTTACTTGTTTACTGAGATATCGATATAACTTTTTATAATGTTTAGCATACTTACTTAACATCTTTTGTGTAAAAATGAATATCGCCGACGATGGTCAGTCATAATTTATTGAATTTTAAAAGAAAAATAAAATCAAGTATAAATGTACAAGGAAGGTAATTAAAAATCTAGTACTTCGATCACATAACTTTTCAAACGCACGCAACTGTCATTTTCTCATACAAAAAGTGACATTTAGATCTGACGTGCGTTACGTGATCGACCTGCTGGCCTCGTACTAAGTTCGTAGGTTCGTATTTTGACACAAAGTTTTTAAATATTTACTTGTAATTTATGATACGGCTTTTAATACCTTCTTAGGTACAAAGACATAAATAAATAAATAATACTTACCAAAGCGAACATGGTTATCACTTATCACAAGACGTGTAACTGAATACTGATTCAAAATCGAGATGTTTTTCTTTAAGTAGAGATGTTGTTTGCAAATGTTACAGCAATTGCCAAAGTGCAAATGTACCTACGTATTCGTATGAGGTGATAACTCAAATCAAGTTATGAAATGTCGCGGGCCTACCGAGTTGGCCAAGGATTCACGATGTCAAAGTGTCCAACCAATTCGTAGCATCTCGTAGAAAGAACTTACTTTACTAATTTATAATATCTAATTCTCATTAGCTACATTTGGACATAAAAGTAATAATACGTGCGTTAGAGAGCGAATAGATATATTACTAGGCAAGTTTTACGAGGCTTATATTAATTTTCATCATCATATCAGCCGGTAGGCGTCGCTGGACGTAGGCCTCCCCCAAGGAGTGCGACAGTGATCGGTCTTGCCCCACCCGCATCCAGCGGACTCTTGCGACCTTTACCAGGTCATCAGTCCACCTTGTAGACGGTCTACCCATGCTGCGTCTTCCGGTACCTACATGGTCGCCACTAGAGAATATTTCCGCCCCAACGGCTATCATTTCTGCGTGCAATGTGTCCACTGCCACTTAAGTTTAGCGATTCGGAGGGCTATATCGGTAAACTTAGTTGTTACACACGTCCCATGGTGATTTTGAAATAGCACTTTTACAGTCTACGGCGACTTTAAAGATGTTTTTTTTTGTCATAAGTAAATAATTCATTTATTTGTAGGTAAGCCTTAAGAAAAGCGACGGAAAAGGTTGTATTAAAAATATGTATACATACATATCGTACTTGATTTAGCGCTAATATTATCATCAATATAGTAATTCAAAACATTTTCCGTTCCGCCATTTGTAAGGCAAAATCCTCCATTCAGTGGATTATATATTATATACTTAGTTAAGTGTGGTGGTGATAGAAAGTAAAAACCAAGTGCACTTTTAGTCGTATATTTTACGTTGGGCTATCATTAATAGCGAAAAAAAATTGTTTTTAAAATATTTTTCATCTGGAACCAAATATTACGACATCATTCTCTTAAAAAAAATTAATAAATATAATGGAAAAATAAATAATCACACTCAGTATTATAAAAAAATACAAAAGGACTTAAATTATAGGGGAAATATGGACAAAATGGCATATAGGTACGGACAAAACGACATAGCGGGTTTATTTCGAATTTGGCGGGCTATAGCGAGGTCAGGAACATAACAACACGTGACGGTGGCCATTTTTACAATCCTGAGAGAAATTCAACGCCATTGGGTCAGTTTCTTCGAAGTTACGCGTGGAAACGAGTTTCCTGTCCACAAAAAAATATTTTATTTATGGATTTCTTCGGATTTTTGGTGAGTTTTGTGTCATATTTGTATAATATATTTACTAAAATTGAAGACATACGATATAAACTTGTGATTTGAGTTAGTATTCATACAATTATCAATCCATTTAATTAAATATGATGTTTAATGTTTGTAGTGAACATTTGGGGCAAAATGACATACCTATACGCTGGACAAAACGACATAGTGTGTGTCACGTATGTCGTGACGTATGTCGTTTTGTCCGTAGTGTTTCTATATTTACTTTTGGTTGTTACTGCAGGAGAGATGCCGCGGCACCTAAGAGGCAGCGTCAATTTGCTCAAACTATCGATTCCAGCTCCGACAATGAAGAATTTGCCGCCAAAAAAGAGGATGAAGAAGACTGTCCCTGCATTTATTGCAATGATCTTTATTCGCGGTCTAAGCCGGTTAAGATGCATGAGTTGTTTTCGTTGGGCTCACGCTTCTTGTGCTGATGCCTCAAAGAAGACTAAAAGATTAATTTGCGAGCTTTGTTCTTAAAAATTTGGTATGTCATTATATCCATATTTAGTGTGTCCATACTATATGGACAAAATGGTTTTTTTGATTCGTCCATTTATTTCTTAATATTTAATTTGATATCGTTCCTATTCAATTAAAAGACTGCGTTACTGGTAGTCAATGAACCTAAGATGATTGTCAGTGTTTGAGACTGATTATAATTACAATAAATAAAGATATATGATTCAAAATCAAAACACCCTGTCATTTTGTCCGCACTTCCCCTCAGTTTACGTCTATTAGCTAAGTACCTACGCCTTACGCTAAAGATGTTAACTTTTTCCAAACTTAAACCTATGTGATTAACTGTGTAAGTATAGCATCAACACGAATCAAAATAAAACAAATAAGTTCTTACTACATTAATTAAACTACATATTACATAACTGCTCAAATATCGAGTCGAGGAATAAATAGATTCGCCACTTTTCGATTTTATTTTAATAATGTTAAGGTCCAAAAGCGACGAAACCATTTATTCCGCGATTGAACTCGTTCTAGCAACAGGATTTAATTTTGAGCAGCTTGTAAGTAATTTACTTACTTACCTATTTAATTTGTTACTAGGCGACTGCTGCAGTCGCACATTAGCGAGGGCTCCAGTACGCTTACCATGAGTTTGACAATGACGGCTTACGCTAACGAGTCGCAATCGAGTTTTCTATCTGTGCATCTCTATTGCACTTTGACAGTACGAGCGGGATGCACAGATAGAGAACTCGATACTCGTTAGCGTAAGCCGTCATTGTCAAACTCATGGTAAGCGTACTGCAGCCTGTGCGATATGCTGTGCTATTCACTCGATATCGTTTGCGAAATTCGAATAGAAATTCTTATTGTCAAAACACACTATTATTTGTGATTTAGATTGATGTTTTATTACAACATAAACATTCATTTTTCTTGCACTCTATAACTTGCTAGTAAGGAACTAATGCTTCAGAGAAAAAAAAACATTATTAAAATGACAGTTAGCTTTAAAGATAAGTCAGTGCCTTTCGCGGGCCTAATACATGGCACTTCCAATCTACTATGTGAACGACGTGAACAGGTGTCCATTGTGCGTGTATTAGGTTTTAAGTTAAGACATCGAGCATTTGGGTCTAATGACAAAAACGCTTATCAGTTTATCATATTATAATCTTGACATACTCCAGACCGTGCAGTAATGTAATAAGTAATAAGTTACAATAAGTAATATAACTTTTTGGCATACTGTGTGTTTACTTTGCATTCTACTTTTTTATAAAGTATTAACACGAATACCACTTAACAATAGTGATCCAATTTAAAAGGCGTTGCATAGGTTAAATCATATCCTTTTATATATTATGTACCTATACATGATAATAGTACATTACTTAACTAGGGCAGTGAATTCGTGAATGCCCCAGATCGCAGGTGTTTGTGGCCCGAACCGAAGGTGAGGGTCATAAATATGCGCTCTGGGGCTTTACGAATTACCGCCCGTGTTGAGTACAAAATTTTACGTCTTCACCTGGACACAATGTGAGTTTTCCCGTACGCGCAGCGTGCAGTAAAACTCTCATTATCGCCAGGTGTGACGTAAACAAATAAATAAAATAGCCGCAAGACGAATAATTATTTCGAAATAACAAACGTCCTCATTTGCACCTAAGATCCTTTTGCACCCTATTCTATCGTAACAATGCAACCACTATTTGTCGTCAACCCTATAAAACTTCATTAGCGCTGCGCCACTTTTTTGATAATCGTCCTGTACCCTCTCTTTCCGGCTTTATACGACATCTCATATAGCTGTCCCTTGTTGTCGTACCAACGCACAGTTCCCAGCACGTCCAGGGCTGCCTCTTTCGTGCCAGGGTTCAGGATGGCACCGTGCTCCGTCCGGGAGGAGCCGTCGCTTGTGTCGTAACTGGAAATATCAAAAGTGTATCTTTATTACTGAAACAAGTGAGTTTGACAAGGAACTTAAAATGGCAGTACAGTGGAGTGTTCGAATAGACATTCGATATTTGCTTTTTTGTTTGCGTCAGACACAAACAAAAATGCACGCCGATTTACAAACTCAAACATACAATTGCTGTGTACGTTGTAGCAAATCAAAAGGGGTCATTCATAGCTCAGTTATACGCTTCGCACTTTCGAACGAAGCACAGATATTCTGCCTGAAACCGAGCTACGAAAAATCACGAAAATAACGAAAGATAATTCATGTTTGGCAGTGTGTAAATATAAGTATTAAGAAGTAAAATTAATAATGAGTACTGAAATAACATAATCCTAACCAAAACCAAAGAAAAAAACGTAAGTCGATACGTTTTTTATGTCTTAATTCTTAATTTGCTTTGCTTTTTAAACGCTTCTGTGGTCACACCACGCACTCAACTATGTAATAAAAAGCGCCGCTAAGTAAATTATGAGCAAATATTAGCTCTCAGTATTTGGCATTCGTTACTTCGTGTTTCAAGTAAGATAACCCTTTCCATTTTATAATTACACTACATTTCGATATAAAACACGACACAATGTCACGTAAATTTATCTCTTTAGACTATAATAAATTAATAATGACCTAAACCTAACCTTTGTTTGTTTTAGACATAGCAATATTTGTTTAAACGTAATAAAAGTCAGATTTGTCACCTAAAATATATCTATCTATGATGGAATGCATGGATGAAAATCCTAAGAGTAGATAAGTAAGCAGCCGTATTCTAAGAGTAAAAAAACCCGCGAATTAAAGAATACCTACCTATTTCACATCAGTGCAAATAAAAAGGTAGCTACCT
Organism: Epinotia demarniana; assembly: GCA_945867215.1. NCBI lineage: Eukaryota > Metazoa > Arthropoda > Insecta > Lepidoptera > Tortricidae > Epinotia > Epinotia demarniana. The sequence continues at coordinate 5,610,959 of OX244265.1, read as the reverse complement.
ACATACATTCATTCGCAGCGAAAATTTATTCCTCTTGTATAAAATACTTCATAATCTTCTCTCTTTCTTTTGTCACTAAGAGGGTGTCTATTGATTTATCTATCAACCAAGTGCCGGTGATATTTCGTAAATAGTTTTACATTGATTTTATATCATTTATTCAGGGTCAAATTGATCAACAATTCTTTTGAGATTTACTTACTATAAGTTGCTTCGTAAACTCAGAGTCAAAGCCATACGTACGTACGTTAACAAAGTTTCATAGATATCTGAGCAACCTTTCTTAAACAATAAAGTCGTGTTTACATGTTTTTGATCACGCTCTAATATCATGTCAATTATCGCGTGATAAGGCCATGATACGTGGTCGCTCGACTTTCCATACAATAGTTTAGTTCACATTTTAAAACGAAATGCTAGAATAATATGAAACTATGTACTTATACACAATGGGACCCGCCATATCTAGGTCGAAAACTGAAGTTAAGTTAAAATAGAAAATAAATTGGTAAATAAAGCGAGTTGAACGTTTTTCATACATTTGCCCTGTACAGGGCCCCACAAAACTATCGGAACAGTCTGTTTGTGTGATCATAGACTTCATAGTACAGAGTATCATATATCCCACTGTGTACCGGTGAGCCGACTTGAGTCGAGCGTGCTGAGGACTCTTTAACCAAAGATTTTGATATGGGTTTTTAAACAGTTACATTGACATTTAATCAATTGTTCGATGGTAGTAAATACGGACGTTCAACTCGACGGAGGCGGTGATCGTGTTTTTGTCGCTGCCTACATCACCGTTCTCTGTTCTACTTTTTACGATTTCATTGTAACATGACATGTAACAAAACAGTTTTACATACTTATTTCAATAAGCGTTTGACAGGTACAAGATTAAAACCATACTCAGAGCAGAGTTTCTTAAAGTGTTAGGGGTCCGTGACATGTTTGCAAGGAGTCCACGGTCAGTTCGTTTAGGTACTCTAAAATACATAAAAAAACCAAAAAAAAAACTAAATGAAATTATTTTCAAAATTACTTTCTTGGGGTTAGATATCAAGATATTACGGATCATTTGTGATACGTTATATCTTGATATCTAACCTAATTAGTTGGGTATATCGTATCTGAAAGAGTCCAACCTTGATATTTTGTGACAAGAACTAACCAAACTATGCCAACTGATGAAAAAGCGCAGTTAAAGGGTTAAAAAGGTATTTCCCGTTGGATATATGGATACTACGTATCATTTTATGATTAATACGTACCGTATCTGCAGTACAGTTCCATATGTCACGTAAAATAGGTATTGAAGTAGAACTGTCACTTGGTAATATTGAAAAATTAAAAAAAAATACTTAGTGCAATTATTTTCAAAATTGCTTTTTTGAGGTTAGATATGAGGATATCACGTATAATTTGTGGTATATAGAATTTTTAAAAAATCAGCTATATCGTGTCTGGAGGAGCCCAAACATGGTATGTTTCGAAAATTATTTTTGTTTTAATTAAAAAAATATGGCGAAAATGTAGTGATGTGGTATATTTTTAGAATCGTCTCGAAAAGCCCTTTCATATGATACTACACACGATAGGTTTCTGAAAAAAAAAAAATTTTCCATACCAAAAGAAAAATGTTTCGGCACCCCCCCCTAAGGGAATTTTTTTTATGAACTGCGGGTCAAAAAAATTGTTTTGACCTCTTGTATGCGTGTGCCAAACGGCTAAACTGTACATCGATTTGCGGTTTTCTTATGAAATTGGGCTTGTGCCCTCCACTATCTGGTGTTCTTTTCAATCACCATCATCATTGTCGTATTACTGGCTAGGTAATCAAAAATCTGAATTTATATTTGCTTTACTACCACACGATGTCTTAATGTCACTTCACTAAATAAGGTCAAATTCATCTTTCGTTATCAAATAGTGTATATTGACTTCTTGGCTAGTACCACCAGAAAACCTAACTCTGCTGCCAATTGTGTATGCATGCAGACTTCATCCGCTTAGGATACATGATATTCAGATCATTCAGAAGACGAAGATAAGTAGTACCAAGATGAGTCAGTCACCGCTTGAGAAGAAAACTTGGGTATCTGGGTCTTGGGTTGGGTTTGGGTCTCGCTAATAGACCAGATGAAAAGGTCATACCATGCCAATATGGATATATAACTGAAGAAAAATGCGCATGGTGACGAAATCAAACACTGTGCATTAGAGTTTGTGTAAAAGGAATCGGTTTTATGTTTATAACCTTGTGTTGATTACGGCGGGGTAGTGTGTTTTATAACTGGCAAATAAATAAATAAAACATTTATATTTATTTTACTACTTATTGTATTTCTACATGATGTCTTAATGTCACTTCAAAAAATAAAGTAAATATAATGCATCAATCATGTATTTAACAATCTAGTGGAGTAATCGTTTACTTTTCCGTCACTCTATCGAAACTCTATCGAAGACGAAAAAATCTACCCTCCTCTTTTGAATGTGTACGGTGCGAGTGAGATAGGAGTCGCTGAGACCCTGAGGACTTGAATTGCGGCTAGTGATGCTCAATATTGTGCGCAAGCGTTCCCGTTAGGGAATGCAGGACCGGTACTGTTTCAAAGAACCGGGATTTTCGGGACTGGCCGAAATCAGAACCGGGATTTCCCGGTTTTTTCGGGACTTTCGGGACAAACCTTCAATACTCATCGATACTTCAAGAATTAATAATAAAACCACATATATCTATAGATTTTACAAGATATAACTGATGGATTCGTTATTTTTTAATAAGAGCGCATTGCGATCAATACACCAATAATAAAAAACTTTACTCATACTTTTAATCATCACCATTCTTTATCGACACTCTTCAGCTATACAGTGCTTGCTTTTTTTAAAGGATGTTATAATAACATAGGTATGTAACTCAACCATGACATTCGTTTTATTAATAAACTAGATCTCAGACTTCGTTAACTTTCTACCATAATATTAATTGCCAGCAATGTAAAGCAAAGGAAATGACAAGTACGTGTAACTGACAGCTCTTCGTACTTCGTTTATTACGGCGTCATACATCTAGTCCATTGAAGGTTTGTATTTTGGAAAAATAATTGCGCAGTTAATTTATATAATTATGATTTGCAAATACATGCAAACAATTGCTAATGGAACATATTATTATCAGTTTTAATAAATGCCCGCATGCCGGTAACACACGGTATATCACTAGGTACTATCAATTGTCAAAACAACAACAATAGGGCAGTTTAAAACAATATCTGGCGTACGAAATGAAATAGGTATATTCTACTATTTCTGTATATAGTATTAAGAATGAGAGGGAACAAGCAGTAGTCCCCGTTTCCACGATGGCCCAGTGCGGGTTGGGGAATGCACACACACATTTGAATTTCTTCGTAGATGTATTATGCAGGTTTCCTCGCGATGTTTTTCCTTCACCGAAAAGCGAACGGTCAATATTAAATGACATTCCGTGCACAAGTTCCGAAAAACTCATTGGTACGAGCCGGGATTCGAACCCACGACCGTCGTTTGACAGCCGCATGCCTGAACCGCTAGGCTACCCTAGCTTGTCCCGTAACTATTTAAATTTAAATAATAAAATATGTCATTTCTCACATTTCAACAGTCAGTCTTACCTACCTATCTTTATAAGTTTTTGGTATAAAATCAATATTGCTCAGTCCTGTAAATCTAATAATGCATATAAAACTAACAGTCGGTCTTAAATTATTGAGTCTTCAAAATCGACGTGATTTTAATAGCAAACAATAAGTCTCATAAATTTCTATTTTTACTTCTAATTTAGCACATAATCGCTATATATACATTGATATCTGCAGGTCCAGGACACCAAAATATCGACATAACAACACATAAGTAGGTACTTTACGAAGCCACGAGCTGAATACTTGGGCAGTGAAATTGGCGAACCGAAGTCGGTGATGGGGCAGGGCAGGCAGGGGACGACCGCTGAGCCGTGGTCATGGCTAGGAAAGGGATAGGGAATAGGATAGATAGGTGATGCCAAACGTCCGAGTGCGCCGGACGGCACGAGCAGTACGAAGTTATAAGTTAGAATGTTTAGTTACGTACGTTATTTTGTTACTTTTAAAAGAAACGCTATAATGTATTTCCCGAAAGTCCCGAAAGAACCGGGATTTTATTTTTCTTGTCCCGGTTCTTTACCAGGTTAAAAAACTGGGAAATCCCGGGATTTTCGGTTCCGGGACGTCCCGGGTGCAAACCCTAGTTCCCGTGGCTCTGTTATAAAGCGGCGCGTAGCGAACCGTGGGGTTTTAGACGGTGGACCGGGTGGTTCCCGGGAATCCGTCATACCCGTCCTGGTTCCCCAGACAAGACATTTGTAAAAGCATTTGCCCAAGAAAAAAAAGTATTGCTCAACTTACGTAATATAAATTAAGAAACGCAGCAGGCCCTTGCCATTTGGCAAGCGGACACGCCCAAATTGAAGAAGAGTTTATGATGTTGATGGGGCTCGGTGACATAAATTTGTACTTTTAGTATTTTCGTCCGAATTATAGGCATATTATTATTGATGTAGGAGCTACCTAGCCATCGAATGTAAATTGAAATGTCTTTGTTAACAAAGTCAACCAAATGGAACGAAGCATCCTGTCTCATCCACTCGTTAAGATTGAAGACAACGATTAGGTGCATTGCCCTTCGTTATTATAATGTAATGGTAGATTTTCACAATTATAAAAAAAATGTTCGTAACTCAAACAACGGATATACATATAGTTGTAGATATAATTTTGAATTATCCTTATCCACGTTTAAGATATGTTTGACCTATTCTGCCCCGCTATTCTGTAACTTGTTATTAAGCTCATCTCAACGCTCACACACAAATATATCTTGACACCACGATTCGTAGTAACTAAGCGTAGGTGGAGGTCTAGTATAGCAGGCGTGAAGGGTGGGGTGAGACGCATGAGCGCGTAAAGGATAACAACCCTGTTTGTAACGTTACTCCGAACATATTAGATGTACTTAATGCAGTTTTACTGTAACAGTGAACTTTCAGGATAATAATATTGGCTCAACCGTACTTAAGACGGTGCAAACAAAAAGTTCGTATTTTAGCTAACGTAAGGCTTTTTCACAGGCCACATTTTCGTTCAAATGATTACATTTTTATAGTAAACTTCTGTTTTGTATAGACACACTCTTATTCTAGACCATAGTAGAGCTGTAATTCTAATTCTATATACGGTTATTGAAAACAACCAGGTTTTCGTCGGAGTGTTTTCCAAAAATACGCGTCAGAGCTATATTTTAGGTAGAATATTTCCATATTAAACTTTCAAAAACGTATTAATCTTTGCCTTTTACAATAGGATATATAGTCTTTTAGTACATAGTAGACGCACTAGTTCTAAACATTTGTTTTCCTATAAAAAAATGATACTACAAAATGTCTAATTCGATTAGGTTAAACATTTTTTTTGACGTATATGATTGAAATTGAAATTGATTGAATTGATGTTTTGGAAATATAACATTTTATTATAAAACTACGGGCCTCGTTTAATATGACGTGATTTTTTTTAATGCTTATGGGTGACCCAGTTAATTTAGACCATTTTTTAAAAACCACTATATAACCGCGCGCGTAAACGTCGTTCAATTCATTACGCGCCGGGCGCTCCCAGAGAACGGACGTATCGCTCTCGTCGCCGCGCAAAGGTCGGTGACCGAGCGTACGCTACATGCACCTGCGTATAGCTGTAATGCGCCCGCTTCAGATTGATACTGGGTGGGTAAGTAATTTTACATGTTAAGTAAGTTTGTTTATTTTGTTGTTTCTCCAAGCACTAAAGTGATATTACTTTTTATAGAATGGGGAATAAACAGAAATTATTTGGGATTAAAAAATCCGATCCTACCGCGGCCCGACAAGTTAAAAGCTAAGTCACCATATATGTTACCAAATATTATTCATATCATTTGTTTATACTCGTACTGCACGTTACTAATAATAAATCAGCCTATATAACGTCACACTGCTGGGCACAGGCCTCCTCTCGTGGATGAGATGGAACGCCCAGTAGTCTCCACGCGGGCCCGGTGCGGGTTGGAGACTTCACATACACCTTTGAATTTCTTCGTGGATGTATGCAGGTTTCCTCATGATGTTTTTCCTTCACCGTAAAGCTAACGGTAACTATCAAAACTCATTGGTACGAGCCTCACGACCGTTGTTTGACAGCCGCATGCCTGAACCGCTAGACTACCGTAGGTTCATGGAAAACGTTATAGGTATTTAAACCTCCGGTTATGAAACTTAGGACATGTACTTTTCTAGAGAAACCAATGTTTTTGGCAATTACTTTTTGTGGTAATGATGATCTTTATTCACAGACAGAAAAAAAAAGTGAAAAGTCGACAAATTTAATGGAGGATGGGTCAATTGATTATGTTGATAATGAGATGACCAGTGTATGTATATAACAGAATTTTCCAAATAGCAAAACCTCTGTATCCTATGAATTGTTTTTTTATTTATTTTACCGTTATTCCCGGTTGTGCCTAATGGAGCTCGGGCTCCGCTTTGACACCTAATCCCAAGATTTGGCATAGGCACTAGTTTTATGGTATGTAAATAAGTGCACCATCATCATCCCCTACCGTTATTGCCCATTGTGACATAATGGAGCTCGGGTTACCTATCATAAGCTCGAAAATCGTTATTGTGAATATTAAAATCCCGAGAACGTTTCCCTTTTTATTAGTTGGCCGAATTTTTGTTTGCCCTAAAGCACATTTCCCATATTATTATTTTCCCAATTCGCAGGTCGTTGCAATTTTGTTTCGCTTGAGATTCGAATAGACACTTAATAAAATTCCGAAGGATCCTTTGCCAACAAGTTTTTAGTACCGAAAAGTATTAAGTCCGAAATGTTAATATCCCGCTATATCAAAAAATCAAAATTGTAGCATGTAACCTAACCTAACCGCCAGCGTGTCGACGTCACCCCGCTTCGCGGGGTGCCTACTTTCGCTCTAAGGGACACAAGTGAACCCTAACCTAACCTACAAATAATACCATTGACGATCATTTGTTGTTTTTTTAGTGTGGGGGCTAGCCCCGAGCCCTTTATGGGCTTTTTAAGAACTTGTGCAGCACTCGAGTTGCTTAAATGTTTTGACCTAATCTAATCCCCTTTTCTATCAATTGTTTATTTTGTAAGGTCACAGTTTTAAATCTAACCTAACCCAACTTATTAGCGAAAGTTTATTTTCGCATCGCAATATTAAAGGGCGCATCTGTAGGGTTTTTAGCATATCTAAATGTTTTTTTAATCGTTGCAGTAAAATGAAATTAGGGAAAATGATATTTCGATTTTAGGTAGCATCGGAAATATAAAAAGGTGGTTAACAATTCGGTTGTAAAATAATAAAGTTAGCAATCGTTCTTCTGGTTATTGAGTTTTGGGAAAACGATAATTTGGGAAAACAAACCAGCGACATTTCATAAGTATGGTGAACGAAGTATATGGATTATGAGAATTCGGTTTACCGTTTTCGGACAAGTGAAAATCGGGCAAGTGTTTTTCGAAACTTCGATAGGTTACCGGAGCTCGGGCTCCGCTTTGACACCTACTCCCAAGATTTGGCATAGGCACTAGTTTTATGGTATGTAAATAAGTGCACCATCATCATCCCCTACCGTTATTGCCGATTGTGACATAATGGAGCTCGGGCTCCGCTTTGACACCTACTCCCAAGATTTGGCATAGGCACTAGTTTTATGGTATGTAAATAAGTGCGCCATCATCATCCCCTACCGTTATTGTCGATTGTGACATAATGGAGCTCGGGCTCCGCTTTGACACCTAATCCCAAGATTTGGCATAGGCACTAGTTTTATGGTATGTAAATAAGTGCGTCATCATCATCCCTACCGTTATTCCCAGTTGTGCCATAATGGAGCTCGGGTTCCGCTTTGACACCTAATAACAAGATTTGGCATAGGCACTAGTTTTATGGTATGTAAATAAGTGCGTAAGTTTAATAAAATAGAAACATTTAAAACTCATCTGATTTTTATTTCCTAGCTCACTATAAAGTAAAAGTATAACAATGATCAAGAGAGTCGGTCCAACCGGCCGGCAGCACTCAAACCGCACGCACACAATAACATCGTAGTGTGGGTAGCTATCAGGGCCGCGCGCAGGCGATCGCGACTAGGTCGAGTTGTAACGAAATGTTTGCACCCTCTTAATAACTTTAAATCTACAAATAGGAGAAGTCCGTGAGGTTCTTTTTCTGTAATATCATCATCATTATCTGCATATCAGCCGAAAGACGTCCACTGCTGGACATAGGCCTCCCCCAAAGAGTGCCAATGTCACTGTACCTGCGCTACCCACATCCAGCGGACTTCCGCGACCTTTATCAGGTCATCAGTCCACCTTGTTGGGGCCTACTTTAATACGCGCCGCGGGCGGAACTGCGTGAGCAGCTAAGTAATAAAACGTGTCGTTATAGAAGGGGCATGCCCCGCTCCGTCTCTATCTCGCCATGTTTTCCTAGTCGCGGCTAATTACAAATCCATGCTTAATTTACAAACAAATACAACTAATGCACATACAAATATTAGCGCAACAAATATTAATACAAATATTATTGAAGCATTCGATTGATATGCACTTATTTGTCCCGAATACAATGACTGAGATGTTTTTAGGACGTTTGGCGCGAAGCCAGTCTAAGTAAGACGACTTTGAAAGTTGATGAATCATCGGTGCTTTGTATGGGGTAGATAGTATATTCGGAGAGCGTATTTGTTTAACAACATTGTTTACAACTTAGAAAAATGTTCAAAGCGATTTTATTTTTGTCATGATGGCGGTGAGGGTGGAGGCGGAAGGCGGAGGGCAGCGGGTTTTGAGGTGTGCAATAATAGTAGGTACATTACTACAGAGGCCGGGAAGCAAGGAGTTGCCAGCCGAGTACATATAGACGGCCGAGCGTAGCGCGGCCGAATAGTTATGAGGCTCTACCGATTTCGATGAAATTTGGATTTAAGGGGTTTACGAGGATGAATTATCGATCTAACTATGTCTCATGTCTGGGAAAATTTGTGCTCTCCGTATTTTCTTTATTTTCATCCGAGCAGAGCTCGGTCGCCCGGGCACTGATACTAATAAAACTATATCCTACCCAAGGCCAATTATAAAATGGGTGTTTGCTTTCGCCAAAAAACAATACGAACCACGTTCACGCACGCACCTCGATAATTGGGTTACGTTGCATCGAACACGTGATGCCATCACACTCTGCTGCTCCGCACCGCTCGCTGTCGGCAGGGCATTCATCCTCACACCCTGGAACCTAAATGGTCGCGTGCCGTACGGTTTCAGATAAATTTTCTACCTCAGACGCTCCGGTTGTGGAATGAGGTCCCTGCCGAGGTTTTCCCGAGAGACTACAGTATGGGGTTCTTCAAAAAAGGATTGTATAAATTCTTAAAGGATCGGCAACGCGCATGAAACCCCCAGGAGTTGCAAGCGTCCATAGGCTACGGTAACCACTTACCATCAGGTGGGCCGTAAGCTTGTTTGCCACTCTAGTTCTGTTCTGTATGTTTGTTTAAAGTTTGTCACTCTTTAGTGCCACCCAAGGGACACGTGCAGGGTTATGGTAAGCGCTCATTTATATTAACCACTCAAATATCAGGCGGTCACCCATCCAAAGACTGACCGCTGCCATTACATTACTTAACCTGCGTTATCGTTTCCGACTCGCAGGCGCAGCTAGGCTATGAGCGCTTCAACAAACAATTACTAGTAATAGCATCGGACGTGACAGACGTCCTTACGGACCGATTGTTTAAATTATCACTTTCATAGTATTTATTCGCGTGTAAATTGATTCCTCACGAGAAATAGGATTTCCTGATAGTACGATTATTATGTAAATTGCTTAATTGATCTGTTAATGCAATAAATTTTATGTATCTACTAATAATTCGTTGCATTTAGCGACTGAATATTATACGTACAGATTCTAAACAAATATGAGTCAGGTTGTGTTAAAGAGACGTAATTTTACTAAGTTGGTGAACAGAATGAGAAATATCAAGATATCATAAGCATATGTGTCGCATAAAATTAATCATTATGGTCTTTCCCATAACAAAAAAATACAACATAATATTAAATCATTAAGGAGATGCCTTGATTCTACTCGAAAACGCCCCCTAGACAAAGACACGCTTCTTCCGCGCACGCGAAAAGAGATGTAACATTCTTTGGAAAATGGCTATTTTTGAAAAAAATCGATAAATACCTCATCAACAGAGATTTTAGATGATATTAACTTGATTGTGTCGTAAAATAATGTACCTATCGTTTGAGTAGGCTGAGTAAAAAAAGGAAAATACAGACCCAACTCTGGATTTTGTTTTCAAACGAGGAAATTTTAGGCATTCATGATTTGTATTGTATTGATCAAATCAGATAAACAATCATATATCTGAACAACAGACCTTATTGTTTCTTAATCTAGTCAGAACGGCGTTTCAAAGAACGCGATAATTTCCAATACACCGCCTTAAGGATAGTCTACATATCGTGATATGTCCTGAACTGACAAAAACAAATTGTAATTATTGAAATATCTATGTTGTGGTAATTTACTCACGTTTCGTCTTTAGTGTTTTAGTATCGCTAATCAATATGAATGAGTATACTTACTAAAAGTTGTAGGAATTTGGCATGTTGGCAGTTTCCATCTCGTAGCGTATAACCTGTGGTTTCGCCTGTCCGTCAACTGCGGGGCTCGACAAACATTGCGCCACCACTGCTCCAAGGATCTGAAATATTTAACCATCATAGTAATAACAAAAAAATGTTTCGAAATTACACGACAGTTATAACTTATTTAAATATGTAACTTGCAAGGTTTAAATATAGGGTTGTTTATGTTTTGACTTGTCCGAAAACATACAAAATACGGATTTTGCTCTATGAGAAAAACGTTTCCACGTGTATACATTGCATTATTTTGTGCGAACTCGTCCCGAACCCGGAAGCATTCAAACCCAAACTAAACAAACTACCGGCGACCTTTATGGAGCAGAAACTTTGAAAGATCTGTCAATATAATCTATAGTTTTTAAGAGATCACCAATTAGTAATTTACAAGACTTACATTGTACTAGGTGCCGAATTCAAAAAGATTCAGCTAATTGAACATGAACTTCCTAATTTGCGCAATGATTTTAAATAGGTACTTGACCTCATGATAATTGCTTACACAGACGACAAAAATATTACAGTGTTATTGAGTAGTCAAGGCGGGAACTATGACATTACCTTGTATATTTAAAGCTAGGACTAAGGACATTCAAAAGGTCACGTGTTTAAAACTAAAGATTCGCCGAAGCGTTAAATATTCACACATTATTCTCCAATCATTGCGGCATCGAGTTTGTTTGATGACCTGATGAGTCCTAGTGAGCTAAACAAACTTTACGACTGAACCTTGTACGTACCAGTATTAAAAACATGTCGATATATGAATGGAACAGGTGACTTCCTGGACAGGTTGTTGTTCGAATGTGCGACGGTTTCGCAAGATCTCCTTATATACGAGGTTGGATGCCTCCCGCGAGCGAAGTGCACATCGCCTCGTCGAAGCTGAAACTGAGACAATTACCTGGTGATCGACATATGAATGGAAGGAGTACAGATCCATTACGTCACAATACGTTTACGATCTCGCTTACCTGTACAATTGATTGATGAGTGAGGATTGTCATTCATGTTTCATGTTTATAGATTAGTTAATTCGGAGTCTGTTAAGAAAGCGAATATTGTTCGAGTTATTCTTATTGCCTTTTCCCCAAATCTGAAGTAAGCTCTTCTTTTCTTCTTTATCGATTCTTGTTTATTCTGAACTAAAGTTACATTTTGCAAATGTTCAGAGACTCAATGCATTTTGCTCCTGCATGAATAATCATTTGTGATCATTTTTTCGAGTCTCGCTAAAAAACCTTAAAAATCATTCGATGACAAATCTGAAAGCGTTGAATTGGGTCGAATAAAAACATCGGCGAAACGTTACATTAGGTCAACAGCTATTCAGGTTCAGGTCAACATTGGTTTTTTATTTATTACTCTCTTAAAAATCATTATGATGTTTTGGTCTTGTATAATTATTTATTATTTGCGGACCTTGGAGTCTTGGGTAGAAAAAAGGAAAATACAGACCCAACTCTGGATTTTGTTTTCAAACGAGGAAATTTTAGGCATTCATGATTTGTATTGTATTGATCAAATCAGATAAACAATCATATATCTGAACAACAGACCTTATTGTTTCTTAATCTAGTCAGTCTAGTCTTGGGTAGCTTAGGTTAAAGAAATTATTATGAAAACGACTTGACTAGATACTTTGCCGATACAATAAGTAACTGTAATTCTTGTCTTCCTCTTAGTTGAGTTGGTTGCGCCCTAAAGGAGTTCAAGGTCGATTGCCTAAGGCCCAACAATTAGCGCTTACTTTTGCAAAAGCCACTATGACACGGGATCTGAGTTTTTTCAGCTTTTAATTCTGGGAAATTAGACTGTATTATTAGGTCAGGCAATTTTACTGTTTACGATGACTACAGGTCAAACGGATTAGGATTACCGACTCTTGTACTTTCAAAGCATGCACTATATTTCTTACAAAGCATGGAACTCAAAGTGGTTTATCGTACGGGGACCAGCCTTGGGAACTCCCAAGTTCAGGGAGGTTTCATAATGTTTGTGGCAATCATGACATCTTTAGGTGTTTTTGACGTTTAATTGATTATTTAGATTAAGTACGATTGACTGTAATGATGATGTAGATATCAACCATAATCTATCATAAGTAAACCTGAGGATGGACTGTATTGTTGCCGGGAGATTGTCACATAACCCGTCGTCACGCTGAATCTTCATATACCTATCTATAACAGGTTTGCAGTTAGCATGGGTAATTGGACACCTTTGGAGCTGAGAGCGTGGGCTTCGGTGTGCACTTACCATAACCTGGGCTGTACGCTTCTTTGCCACTGTCGCGGTGTGAATTGCCATTTTCATCTCAGCGGCGTGTTGCTGCCATATGACGATTGTATTGCTAATTCGGATCTCGCTCTGGCAAATCAGATTACGCACGAGGAAAGATACAAAGTCTTCGCGTCGTGTGCCGAATAGAGACGTTGTATGTAAAATTGGTCAACAACATAAACATTGCGATTCGTAGGCGCTTAGCGTACATTTTATTGCTGTAGAGCAGGACAGCTCGACGTAACAGCCGGAACTTGGTGTCACGATTCATGTCTCGGAATAGTAATTTGCCAGGATTGGGTAAGTGTTTTATGGACTTGGTGAATCGCAACATATTTGAGAAATATAAATTGATGATATACTGTAGCCAGATACTTTTTGCGTGTATGTCAGTAACCATCGAATGACTTAATAATGTGTCGAAAAAACCATACTTTTTATAACATAAAACTAGATATTTACTTATTGATGCATTTTTTTTGTTTACGTAGCATTAGCTATTATCCGGTCCAGCAGATCGGTCATTATGCGATTTGTGCGTGCGTTAGGCAGATCCAAATGATCCTTTTTTCATGGTAAATGACGGTTGAATTGTACTTACCCTCTATGCTCAAATCCTTAGGGCAAATATTAGAGCAATGAGCAAGAATAAGTATTTGTTACCGAGTCTTGGATGTTCTATATGTAGGCATTTAAGTATTTATACAACGATGGACTTTCCCGCAGGAGGAGGATAGTTATTGCTTATTAATTTCCAAATAAGCTATGCTAGTATTTAAGACCGTTTCCAAGTAAGAGTGCATCAAAGTTTTGTGCAATAATAATAGAATAAATGCCAATGCTATCACTGGTAAAACTTTTAAGGGATGACTGGAATTACTGTCACCGGAAAGTCGAATATTGCTTGAACCCTGAATAAGTAATTTAAGTAAATTATTTATTATTTATAATAAGATCGCTGCGCAGGCGAGGCCTAAGTAAAGCGATCAACCTGTAGAGTCCTGGCAAAGGCCACCTGACTGTATTAGTATTACCAATAATACCCCCAAGCACAAGCAGCGTCTTGCCACTCCTTAAAATAATTTAGGTACTAATGTGAAAAACAAACTACAACACGAACAAGGTTTTGGTTAAGAGAGATTTTCCTCTTAACTTTCTACTTGGAAGGGTTCAGTGAAAGTGTATTTAAAAATAACCCAGTTTTTGTGCAGTTTTGGCACTTGAAGCATGTCAAAGAATTTGGCACGACATCAAGATGCTTATCTTCGAAATTTGTAGGTATAAAGAGGAATGGAGTCACGAAAAATTAAAATTGGAACAGTAAGTAACTATAATTATCAGATGGCCACGCACCTAGCATTCTATACCATTATAAGATCAGTCAGAAAAAAATAGAGGGAATAATTTTACGCTAGTAATACTAAATACTACTACTGCTTAGTAACAGTGATAACACTCTATGGATAAGGGACTCTAAGAAGAATAGGTGTTTAAGAAAATTGTGCAACTGTTGCACTGATTTCTAAAATGATCATCATGGTAAAAGCTAGATAACAGTCAGACAGTGCGATATAAATATGAACCAAAAACATTAAAAAAACTATTGTTAGCGATATTTTTAAGAATAAGAAATTATTTATTTGCCACACAAAGTGATGAAAAATACATGAAATCCAAAAAAGTACACGCATAATATAAAATGCTAACTCAGCATGTTTTCATGTAAACCATATTTTTTATTAGGTTAGGTCAGTACCAGGTACATTTGATTTTCGATCAATATGTTACAGTTAACATATTGACCGAAAATCAAATGTACCTCCTAGCGATACTAGGTAGAGTGACTTAATTGTTACTAATTGGTTTTCCACTTGAAAAACCCACTGATTGTATCTAATAAGAAGTTGATTAATTCGTTAATACTTCATCTGATTGAATCACGAGATTCACGGATTTGCTAGCATTACGTAGTTCCATCAGTTTTTCTTGTGTCATGACTTCAATAAAGATCGTCAACTTATAATTTGAAGCTGGAATTAACAAAATTCTCATTCATATTCGTTTTTTGGTTGTAGGAGACACATATACATTTCTCTCTTTAGATTGCATAATATTATAGGTAAGTAGTGGGTAGGACAATGAAAATGTAATGTCATTTAATTATAGCTTTCTGATGTTTTAAACAAAATCCTGTCAATAACATTATTTCTTTTAATTTTTATGGTTGTCTTCTGCAGCTTCATTTAATTTTAATCTATTTTCAACATTACTCCTATAACTAAGTTTTTAACTAATTTTTTTTTTCCAGTCGGCAATATTTATATTTTTCCTCACTTTTAATTTGCTTTTTTACTATGGATACTCAGATGAAGGCATGTACGGAGCTCATCTGTCATCATTCCCTATTTCAGCAACATCCTCATATTTGGCACATAACTCGCAAAGAAGAAGGTATAAGAGAGGAAGATATAGGAGAAGAAGATATTGCAGAGGGAGTCGGGGATACGAGTGCCTGCGATATTCTGAGTACGATAGAGATGGTCGTACAACTTATGCAACGCGTCTATGCAGTCTCCGACAGGTAGCGAGGTTGTTCAGGGACAGGTTCCATAACGTGGAAGTTGATTCTGATTCCGACTAGAATAATTATGGAAATTATTTACGTGATTAATAAAACCAATGTAAAACTATGTCGTCCTATGCTTTTGTATTAAAAGTGCATTCATTATGTATAGGTAGGTATATATAATAATCAGAGACCCAAGTGGTACGACCTTCTCCTGTCTTTTTAAGAGGTAAGATAAGCAGTCATTTTTCTATTCAAACAATCTTCCACTGTTTCCTTCTAGATTTTAGGCCGCAGATTGGTGAATTTTTGACATAATATCAATAGTATGTAATGTTGTTTTTTTATATACTTATTTTCAATATGCCAGGTTACTCCAAAAACTTTGGTCACAAAATTTAGGTCTTTTATACAATAGATAGATAGATAGATTCATGTTTTCCTCTGGAAAAGAACATATTATTTTACATCAAAATCAAAATCGATTCACTAAAAGATCGTCAATAGGTGTATAATAATTACATTACACGCATAATGACACATTTTGACCACGCAGAACGCCACCTACGCTAAACGACACATACGCTAAATGACAAATACGCAAAATAGCACTTACGCAGAATGACAAATACGCAAAATGAAACATATCTATCCTATACTACTCTAAGGCAGGTCGGTGTAGGTACGACGACGAGCGAAGCGAGGAGGAGTGTTAGTTGTACGGTGAGCCTAAGCGCGCGAGCCGAGCGAGCGAAGCGAGCGTGCCGCGGCAGCGTCCGGCGAAGCGCCAGAACCAAACAGTGTGGCTACGAGGAAATAGGCTTATGTGTCGTTTCGCGTAAGTGTCGTTCCGTGTATGTGTCATTCCGCGTATGTGTCGTTTTGCGTATGTGTCGTTTTGCGTATGTGTCGTTTCGCGTATCGGTCGATTTGCGTAGATATGTCATTATGCGTGTAATCCATTATGTTATCTGAACGTAATAAAGTAGTTTTCTGTGTTTTTTTCCTGCTCGCTTTTATGAAAATCGCGAAAACGTATAAAAGTAGTTTTTACTGTGTGTGACGTCAGTATTATGGCTGCCATGTGAAAGGTGTCCAAACTCTGGAATTCGCTACTTTTCAATTTGATAGTTTTGAATGTAAATTACAACTAAGGGAGAAATAAAAAATTACGTGTCGCTTAAAAAAACATTTTCTAGCGAACTAAATCATAAAATGGCCTACATGAAAATATGAAATGTTGTCAATTAGGAAATTTACACATGAAAGTCAAAAAGTAAATAAAAGTCAAAAATCAAAACGTTCCGACATTTAACATTTCCTTCCCATTATTCGCTTTCCCTCTCTCTCTCTCTCTCTACAAGTTTTTCATTTAAGATTTTTAGTTCATTGACGCTGTCATTATCGCACTAGCGCGCGTTCCCATCTACGTCAGCGTGACAGAATTACTAATCTAGAATCCTTAAATCTGACAAAGGCCTCATATTTCCTCCTAATGGATGAAAAGAATTTTGTATGAACCTAGTGCAATAATAGTACATTAACTACCTAGGGCGGTGAATTCGTGAATGCCCCAGATCGCAGATGTTTGTGGCCCGAACCTGAGGTGCGGGCCATAAATATTTGATCTGGGGCTTTACGAATTACCGCCCGTGGTGCGTTCACAATTTAACGTCTTCTCCTGGGTGTGAAATGAGATTTGCACGTTGAGTGGGAATGTAATTATATTTCGATTAACCCATAGTATAGGGTATCGTTGGATAGCTTGTTCAAAAATATAATGACTTTTTAAAAACCATTTTTCAACTTGGTGGTTCATTTGTGATATTGGTTAGGCTTTAAAGCCCAAATTTTTGTTAGTCATTTCCCCCCACCTCCTGCCGGCTAAATGGTTGCTACTGGGAATGTGAAAAATATCGTGGCAGTAGTACATATAATGATTTTAAACTATCACGGCTACGTAGAAATTACTACTTAATAGTCTACGTAATAGTCGACCAAATTAAAATGTACTTAAAAATGCTAACTTTCGTACAAATTCGGCTGACGCAATCGCACCATTTACTTGGTGCGTGTCGTTGGAACGAATACAGACAGGCAACTACAGAACCCTACACTGCGCGGGGCCCGACACGCACTTGGCCGGTTTTTTTTACATTGTACTCACTAGTCTAACAAACAATAACACAAGTACTAATCGAAAGAATGAAGTCTATAGAATATATCAACAAATATATTTATGAAACAGATGAGTGCAAATTACCTACTAGTTCTGACTTAAGTAAGTACCAGTTTATATCAGCCAAACTAATAGTTAGACCAAGAAAAAATAGACAAACCAACGTTTGTTCTATAGGCTACATTCAATTAATACTTATACAATTTGTTCGTTAATCACCGAGTGTAATGTTTACATTATTAAAAAAATATGAATACATAGTCTGGTCGGTGGTAAAAATATATATACATATGGCACTGAAACGTGGTCGCTTACTATGGGCCTCATAAGAAGGCTCAAAGTCACCCGAAGGGCACAATGGAGAGGGCCATGTTGGGAGTTTCTCTGCGTGATCGCATCAGAAATGAGACTATCCGCAGCAGAACCAAGGTAACCGATGTAGCCCTCCGGATCGCTAAACTTAAGTGGCAGTGGGCGGGGCACATAGCACGTAGAACCGATGGCCGTTGGGGCGGAAAGGTTCTCGAGTGGCGACCACGTACCGAAAGGCGCAGCGTGGGTAGACCCGACAAGGTGGACTGATGACCTGGTAAAGGTTGCGGGAGTCCGCTGGATGCGGGTGGCGTGAGATCGGTCACTTTGGCACTCTTTGGGGGAGGCCTATGCCCAGCAGTGGACGTTGTTGACGCTGCTACCAACTCCAACTACGCACGGGAGGAACGGTGCGGGCGGCGCGGGCGCCGGTCCGCGATCAGCTCGCGGCATTCCCCTTCCACCAGACTCAAAACGACACCGCGCAAGGCGCACGTCACTCGTCAGTAATTTTGTATAGTATTCGTAAGCGAATAAACGCTGTTATAATTTTCTGGAGTCAGATTCATTTATTGCTCCCAACATCTGGAGACCACGAAGTGATATTGAAGCACGGATACTATCGATTTATGAACAATAAATAACGAAATTTCAAGTATACAACGAACGATGGCGGCGAACAAGTCACATAACGGTTAAGTTGCAACTTCATACAAAGGAACAAAGGGATTATACGAAGATACAAACTACATGTGCAAATACGAAGGAAGTGTGCCAGTTTCTAATTTATTTAAAGTTTAATGTAATTTAACCTGTGTTTTGTGACAGCGGTGATAGTCTCCTTTTTTTTAGAATAAATTGTTCTTTGTGAGTAGTGTACGTAACTACAGTTTATAATATCTACGTTACTTACTCATATAAAATCATGCATTCAATTTAGTTTCAAAGCAGTTTAATACCGTTTCTTACTTTTTATTAAGCAATTATTTATAGCAGTTAACATTTCATTCCACAAGTTACAGTTCAAATAATATAAATTCGTAACGTAATTAACCTTTACTTAACTTAAGATACGAGAATCATTAGTGAGCATCAAAGTGCATTGTCATGCGAGTAGGTACTTAAATAACTTCTATAACAAACGTTTTAAAGTGATTTGCCGACTATTTCAGATTTACTTGGGCTACAGTACCTACATGATTGGAACAAGTCGGCGAGAACAAACGTGTATGAATAATAACCTCATATTTGGCTTAATAAGTGATACTGAGCTAAATTTAAGTATTTGAGGTATGGAATCATCGTCATTTCTGAACTAGAAACCGTAAGTACTTACTTATTCTTTTTACGTGCCTGGTTGATAATTGCCACGTTGCCTACGTTGCTTGCGCTTACAAGATGAATGATATAAATGAATTAATACATCAGAGAGGAGTAGAGAGAACGCGCTTAACGCTATTTAAAAGATTTTTGCTGTCCATATCGGAGATAGAACCTAATGATGTTACTAGGGCCCAAATTAACGAGTTGTCAATGAGGTTAGGTAAAATGCAAAGCTCATTAAATACATTTGATCAGATTCAAGATAAGATAGATGGGCTTGATACCTCTGGTAAACAACTTAAAGAAAGGGAAGAAACAGAAAGTTCCTTTTATAGTAGCATGAGCCAAGCTCAGGAAATTATTGATACATGGCAAGAGACCTTTCAAAAGGAGAAGGTTTTAAGCACAGCTAGCCGCATTGGCCACAATAAAATCAAACTTCCTCCTTTGAAACTTCCTCTTTTTAATGGGAATCCAAACCTGTGGCTTGAGTTTCGTGACATTTATCGGTCACTAATTCATAACAATGACGACATGGATGATATATGCAAATTTCATTATTTGAAATCTTAATTAGAGGGTGAAGCCAGTGTCGTCATTAAATCGGTTACTGTCTCTGCTGATAACTATGAAATTGCTTGGTCCCTTTTGTGTGAAAGGTATAATAACAAGCGCTTGTTGGTCAGCCAACACCTTAAGTGCTTATTTAATATCGATCCTTTGTTGAGGGAAACTGATAAGGGTATGCGCAATTTGATTGATTCAATTTCCAAGAACTTGCAAGCGCTTAAGACGCTTGGTGAATGCACGGACAAATGGGATACGCTTATTATTTACATGGCTACGACAAAGCTTGATAAAGCTACTGCACGCAAGTGGGAAGAGTTTAGGAATGATATTAAAGATTCTCCTACTTTAAGTGATTTTTTCAAGTTCTTACGTAACAGGGCTGACGTATTGGAAACAGTAGGTTCTACAAGGTCGGAATTTAAAAATGAAAAACGTCAGGTATTTCCTAAGACTAAATCCTTTATTGCTTCTGCTTCCGACGCACTGTCCACTAGTAACCAGTGCATGTCCTGTAAGCAAAATCACAGATTAATCGAATGTCCTAAATTTAAATCGTTATCAATCGATGATCGTTACACACAAGCTATTCAATGGAAGTTGTGCAAAAACTGTCTTCGTCCTGGGCATCATACTTACCAGTGCCGCTCTAGTGGTTGTAAAATCTGCAAAAGAAAACATAGCACTATTTTACATAAACAAACAAACAACCAACAATTGCTTAATAATGAAAATGCTAATGCTTCAGCTACAATTAACACTTACCTTCCTGAAGCGACAGCATCTTCGTCCAACGAACCCGTAGAACAGCAAACTACTGCTCAAGCTCAAACTTCTATCACGTTGTCCACGGTATCTTGTGACCAAGTCTTACTTTCCACGGCACTCCTTGAGGTGACATACGAAGGGAACAAGCACGTGCTACGCGCTTTATTGGACAGCGGCAGCCAATCCTCGTTCATCTCTGAAAAGGCACAAACAATTATTAATTGTAAAACAATGGAAGTTAATCGTTCAGTATCGGGCATTAATAATTCAACATTGCAAATAAATAAATATTGCGATTTAATAATAAATTCAATGCATAGCAATTTCTCTATTCCAGTTAAATTCTATGTAGTGCCTACCATCACTGATAAACTTCCAAATATAAAAGTTACAACACAATTAAATATTCCACCGAATATTAATCTAGCAGATCCTCAGTTCTGCCATCCGTCAGAGGTAGATATTTTAATCGGCTCAGATGTATTTTGGGACCTTATTGGATCCAATCAAATTAAGTTAGGACGAAATAAACCCGTATTGACGGAGACAGAACTGGGATGGATAGTGGCGGGCCCCACTGGCCGCCGCAGTGGTTCTGCGAGTTCACAAGGAATTAAATGTAATTTCTCACAAGATATTAAAGATCAGCTAGCAAGGTTCTGGGAACTCGAAAAACTACCCGCGAAAAAGGTTGTGTCACCTGAGGATAGTTACTGCGAAAATCTATTCAATGACACTACCTACCGCGACGCAAATGGAAGATTTACAGTTACAATTCCATTGCGAGAATCGCCAGATGTCCTTGGAGATTCATACAAAATGGCAGGTAAACGATTTCTTAACATTGAAAGGCGACTCTCTAAGGATCAGTCTCTAAAAAAAGCCTATTCCGATTTCATTCATGAATACAAGAATCTAGGACATCTGACAGATATATCAAAGCCCGAATTTGGTTCATTTTTTCCTCACCATTCAGTAATTCGACAAACGAGTGAGACAACGCGTTTACGCGTTGTCTTCGACGCTAGCGCAGCAACAACAACCGGGAAGTCATTCAACGACATACAGTATGTCGGTCCTGTTGTGCAGGATGACTTACTCTCGATTTTGATGCGGTTTAGGCAACATACGTACGTCGTAACGGCTGATGTCGAAAAAATGTACAGGCAAGTCCTTGTAGAGCCTAGCCAACGCTACTTACAACTTATTCTCTGGAGAGATGAAGTTTCAGAACCTATTCGAGTTCTACAGCTAAATACAGTAACTTACGGAACAGCCAGTGCTCCCTACTTAAGCACCAGATGCTTATTACAATTAGCTAAAGAATGCGAAGACGAAACCATTAAGCAAGTTATAGAACATGACTTTTACATAGATGATCTTTTATCAGGATCACAAACGGAAGTCGAACTAAGCCATATTTGTGAAGCAGTTACTAATAAACTCAAATCAGCATGCTTTCCTCTTCGCAAATTTCATACAAACGCCCCTTTGGTAGTAAAAAACAGTCTCGGTACTATGATACCGAAAGACTTAGACATCACTTCCCAATCTAGTGTCTTAGGCCTTATATGGCATCCGGCTGGTGACAAATTGCATTTTTCGACACAGTTAGATCTGACGCCACCAGTGACGAAACGTACAATATTATCAAACTCAGCAAAAATATTTGACCCACTAGGTTTGTTGAGTGCAATCACAATTACACCAAAAATAATATTACAGCGGTTGTGGCTTACTAAACTAGACTGGGACGATTTAATTCCTGCAGAATTATCAAGAAAATGGCAAGACTATGTAGGAAATCTCAAATATCTAACGAATATTGATATACCAAGATGCGTTCTATGTCCTAAATATAAAACAATTACCTTGCACTCCTTCAGTGATGCATCCCAGGATGCGTATGCTGGATGCATTTATTTATCGTCAATAGACAGTGAAGGTAAAACTCTTGTACGTCTGTTGTGTGCCAAAGCTAAGGTTGCTCCTTTAAAACCGACTTCAATTCCGCGCTTGGAGTTACTAGGAGCTTTATTATAGGTACGTTTATCGGTTAAGGTTAAACAGGCGCTACGATGTCGCATTCAGCAAGTTTTCCACTGGACGGATTCATCTGTGGTCCTGAGTTGGCTCGAGGCCGAACCACGTAGCCTCAAAACTTTCGTCTCAAACCGCGTAGGAGCCATTCAGGAACTGTCTCCTGGAGGTATGTGGAGGCATATCCCGGGAGATCAGAACCCTGCGGATTTGGCTTCCAGAGGAGTTGACCCTCAGCAGCTATGTAATTCAGCTTTGTGGTGGCAGGGTCCCTCGTTTTTGGGGCATGATATATCAGCTTGGCCACAGTTGAATAAGTCCAGCACTAGCAGCGATGTACCTGAAATCAAAACATATACTCAAATAACAGAAAACAAGAAATCAGCAAGCGCTCTTTCCAAGGTTGTGGACTTCACCAAATATTCAAAATTATCCACCTTGCAAAGAACCTTTGCTTTTGTAAAGAGATTCATTTTTAACCTGAAGAATCCAAATTCTAAAATGGTAGGTCATTTAACTGCAGATGAATTAAATAGTTCATTAAATTTCTTAAGTAAACAAGCTCAAGAAGAAGCTTTCACAGATGAACTAAACAACCTACAGAACGATAAAACTGTACCTGTTAAATCTCGTATACTTTCACTTACACCTTTCATCGATGAATCCGGACTGCTGCGTGTCGGCGGCCGCATAAAACACTCTCCTGAAACATACAACAAAAAACATCCTATTATAGTGGATTCAAATCACCCATTTACAAAGCTAATTTTTAAGCACATGCATCTAAAATTGCTACACGGTGGACCACAGTTATTATTAAGTACGATCAGGGAACATTTCTGGCCTTTAAGAGGCAGAATTTTAGCAAGAAGCACGGTGAATAACTGCAAAACATGTAAAATCATGAAGGCAAAAAATATAAACCCTCTCATGGGTAACTTACCCGAGCCAAGAGTGACACCAAACCTTCCCTTCCATGTTTGCGGCGTTGACTTTGCAGGTCCTTTTCTCATTACCGACTGCAAAGGACGCGGTTGCAGAATCACCAAATGTTACCTATCCCTATTTATCTGTTTTTCGACAAAGGCATTGCACTTAGAGTTGGCTAGCGACCTCACAGCAGATTGTTTCATCCAATGTCTGAAACGGTTCATCTCACGTAGAGGGAAACCAAGTAAGATTTTCTCAGATAATGGGACTAATTTTGTAGGCGCAAGCAACGAAATCGGTAGATTTCTCAGGGCTGATGGTGATTCCATAGCGTCGTATGCAGAAAACGAAGGTATACATTTTCAGTTCTCGCCTGCTGTATCCCCTCATTTTAATGGATTAACGGAGGCCGGAGTTAAGTCGGCCAAATTTCATTTAACTAGGGTGTTAGGTAATACACACATGACATTTGAGGAGCTATCAACGTTGTTCACTCAAATCGAGGCAATTTTGAACTCACGACCGTTAACACCGTTATCATCAGATCCGAATGATTTAGAACCTTTATCTCCGGGGCACTTCTTGATCGGTAAAGCACTGTTGTCACTACCAGCACCGTCTCTGATCGATATCAATCCTAACCGGCTCAGCAGATATCAACACATCGAAAGGATGCTGCAGCAATACTGGTTACGCTGGCACAAGGAGTTCCTAAGCGAAATGCAACAGAAGACAAAGTGGCGAATCAACCAAGAAGGCCTACAAATCAACGACATGGTCGTCCTAAAGGAACCAAATGTTCCGCCAATGAAGTGGCGCTTAGGGCGTATTCAAAAACTATACCCTGGGGATGATGGCATCGCCAGGGTCGCCGATGTTCAGACAACAAGGGGCATCTTTCGTCGCGCTATTCACAAGCTTTGCGCATTACCCAAAGATCCAACACCAGCTACGACGAGGCCTTCTTCAGCATCGGATCCAACGTCAACAGCATCTTCAATCCTCGAAGCCCTACCTGCTCGAGGGGGGGGAGTATGTTGACGCTGCTACCAACTCCAACTACGCACGGGAGGAACGGTGCGGGCGGCGCGGGCGCCGGTCCGCGATCAGCTCGCGGCATTCCCCTTCCACCAGACTCAAAACGACACCGCGCAAGGCGCACGTCACTCGTCAGTAATTTTGTATAGTATTCGTAAGCGAATAAACGCTGTTATAATTTTCTGGAGTCAGATTCATTTATTGCTCCCAACAGACGTCTTTCGGCTGATATGATGATGATAATGATAGTCGGGTCAGGATGTTTTTAGCCTCCCTATTGGCTAAAGAAAAAGCTGATGTCGAGTCATATGAGGAAGCCAAGAGACTGGCAATAGATAGAGAAAAGTGGCGGTTACTCCACCCACAAGAGCACGTCTCTTAAGTAATGATGATGATGATTGGCTAAATATACTTTTCATCCATGAAACAAAAGGTTAAGGGCCATGCCTCTATTCATATATCTCCGACTATAATTGCATTCTCACATGTGTACAATTCTCACAAGCAAAGGAGAGTTCGTACATTTATAACATAATATTTTATACAGGCGTTACATTAGTTTAAACGACACATACCTATACTTATCCATCGTAGGCTGTAATGTCAGCTTTTTAGTTTTTCTCAATATTCATAAAGCGTATTAATTAGCGCCGTGATTCTTAAAAAGACAGTCATGTGTCATGTGACAGTTCACTGTTTGCAGAAGACTGTCTTTTAAAGACTTACAGCACTACGAACCAAATCTGCTCGTATATGGCTTTTACAGTGCAGGTAAATAATGAACTGTGTACTATCGGTATGTCTTTTTACTTATTATTTACCATCTAGTATTCAAATTTATTTTGAAAATGATTGTTATTGACTAGTTACGTACCACGTTAATCATTCTTCCCTTCTACTAGAATCGATAATACAATACGATATATACAATTGTGTTATTTATGAATATTGTTCCATGGTCCTGAATCACGATTATTCTTAAAATGTAGACTATTACCGTATCAACTAGGAAGGGTTAGAAAGTTCGGTAAATAACGACGAGAAAAGCATGTGTAAAATGACTTTCCTGGCCGCTATTACAATAACTATCTTCCTACTTAAAGTAAAAATAGAGGACAATCTTACAAAAATCGAACTAGCCCATATAAAGGTTGCGTTATGGGTACTAGACGACGATATTTAATAAATATATAAAGATACTTAAATATATAGAAAACACCCAAGACTCATCACACAAATATCCCTTACCGGAATTCGAACCCAGGACATTCAGCTTCGCACCGGCACTACTTATGGCGCTCTTAACCGCCAAGATTTTTTTTAAATGGCTGGTCGCCATGATGCTGTTACAAATTCATATTGAAACACTTTTTAGGCCTAGAACTGGTCCTTAAATTTTATATTAAATGCCATTATGGCCGCCTCGTTTTGCCGCACCCGTGATACTTCGCAGGCTGTATCATAAGGAAAATATCTTCAAATTTTAATTGCATGTTTGATAATAATATTAATACATCATAGGTACCTAAATGTAAGAAACAGAATAGAATATTGACCTTGATCAGCATACTTGCAACTTGCTAGTTGTGGAATAAGTACCATTAACTCGTCATGACTGTACCGTATGATTACCGTAATGAGGAAAACGAATAAAGAGTTATTATCTCACAAGCAATAAGTACACAGATAACACAAACATATACATATATATTTTAAGGAAAAGAATATGTTAAGGTAGGTTATATTTAGTTTTAAATATATGTTACGAAAGCCAATGTGTTTCGCGTTACCTCATGGTGGGAACAATAATGTTTCGAACATTCGCTTCCACCGGCGCCCAGTTTAAGTGTAAGAACGAGCGCACAAAATATATTGAAAGCAAATTGGACTCTGAAATGTAAAGCTAGGTTTAAACCACCGCCCACTCCAATTAGACGAATAGAGTAACGAACGCCGCGCTAAAATAGGTCCATGAATGCCAAAACCGTAACATTTAAACATAGATGGCGCGGCCCGTTGGATATCCGAACAGATGGAAAGCCACCGCGACGCCGACGCGCCGTAAACGCCAGCCATCCGAATTGAAACGATCAAGAAAGTCAAAATTCGACGTAGGATTGGACGCAGCGACGCAAGGCGCCAGTAAATGTCCAAATAACACTCACGATAAGTGACTAATTCGTGGCGTAGTCAAAATATTACGCCCATCTATGTGGATGCTTTTGTTTCTCATATAGAAAACCGCCCGACATAGCGCTTAGGTGAACGTTCAGCTTAGCCCGGTTGACTGGATTATATGTAAATGTAACTAAATACATTCACTGTCAATAACCCGCTTCAGAGGATCTCTTTTAGTAGGCAGTTCTCGTTGAAACACGGAAAGTTCATAGTATCATGTACACGACACGTATACGCTTTTAAACGTTTGTAAGGTTTTATTAGATTGTCTACAAAATAGGTTGTCTTAGTTTTAATCTAACAGGAGACAGCTCATTAGAGCCACCCTGGCGCCCGACCCGCACCGCCTCGCCTAGAGCGGTTAGAATTCTTTATACGGATTTGTCCGGCATGCGCTCACTGCATCAACTCCGTAGTTAGTACATTTACGAGTGCGGGTCGGGCCCCGGATGGCTCTAATGAGCTGTGACCTTTAGTGTGAAGTAGTTTCAACCAAGAAGTGAGGCCACGACTGCAGGCGGCGCACCTCCGATTCGATTCAGCGATTCAGTTGTAGTCGTCTGCAAAAAGAATATGGTACAGCGATTAGTAATAAAACAAGCTATCTGAAATTCATATGTGAGATACAGAACTGCTATATAAGAATCGTCCACACTGGAACTTAACAGTAAGACCGCCTTTACGTGTTGAGACGTATTAGAACGATCAGGCGCTATAGAAACCCAAAGCGCCTGAAAAGCGCGCGTTTGTTTCGAGCAAAATTACGCCAGTGCGTAAACGAATCGTTAATTTTGGTGCGTTAACGCGAAGTCTACAAATATTAGGCTGCGGTATGATCTATTATTTTTGCAATTAATGTATCTTACCTCATACTCTGATGTCTCAGTAGTGTAATCAGTGCCAGTTTCCGACCAGCCGAGTGCGGAATCATCTGAGTCCAGTTCTGAAACACTTGTGGTCTGTTTTTCTTTCGGGCTCGATGGCACTTTTCCACTATTACTGGGGTCTATTCGGTTGGCATCCTTTGATGTATTGATCTCCGGCGACTCTTGTGTTTTAACCCTGTTTGAATAATTTGAAAATGTATAAACGGTATGGTCATATTATTGAAAACGAGTAATTGTTTGGGAACCTTTTACTTCTTGTTTTGTTTTCGATTCCAACTAGTGTTCATGTCACATGACGCGCGACAAGCTAGGGGGGGGGTTAATCTGGTATCATTTAATTGCAATTTAATCATAAAATTTAGCATTTAATTGGACATCCATGTGAGCGTTGGCCTCCCAACGAATTCGCCTAAATGTGCCTGAGTGCATGTTCCGATACGAGCGAGCCAGGCGTTGGGTTTCCATGTTTTTTTTTAATACAACGACGGTGGCAAACAAGCGTACGGCCCGCCTGATGTTAAGCGGACACCACAGCTTAAAGACGCATGCAACTTCAAAGGTGTAACATATATGGGCATGCCCGACCCTTGATATGTTTGAGGATTCGCCGTGTTGAAAGCTGTAAATTGCATTTGTTTTATATGGACGCTGTAGGCGTAGCACGGTTAAACGGTTCTGAACGCCCCGCCAGGCCTATTTCACTGTCGTTTTGGCGCAAAACGACGTTTGTCTATGGTAATCTCCTGTGGTGATCTAGTAAGGGCTGTACAGCGTATCGCAAACAATGACGTTTCATTCTCGTATATACGGTCCGTTTTACGTAGTAACAACATAATTTTACCGATCGCACACCGTTATACGAATTTAAATTATACAACATCTTGCTAACATAAAAGGAATAATCCCATTGCAAAATATGAATTGTTTTGCGAAAACTTGAGCTCTTTTTATGTACGTATTGTTTTACTTAATCCTGACTTCCCAGCTATTGTATTATTTAACTATCATATCACATTATTAGTTCCTAAATTGATGATATTTAGATAAAGGAACATAGGAACTAAAATAGTTACATTTTGGATGCTCAGTAATGAGGAACGTTAACGACATAGGGCTGGAATGCAATTTTTGAATCTCACTGGTGATATCAAAGTCACCGGTGACTACATTTATCACCGATGACTTTTATGTCACCATTTTCCTAAAGCCGTATTTTTGAAAGTCACATGCTGTTTACCAACATGCAGAAATTTTACAATGTCAGTGAGAGACAATCTTCCCTTTACGTTCCTTTTTACGCAGATGTTATCCTTGATACCGGTTTTTATTTTCTCATACTATAATTTAAAACAGATTCAAACGTGAAACGTAGCGTATGTGTCAGTGTCATGTAACCGAAAATTAAAATTTTGAAAAATTCTTGGCAGCTGTCACATACGTCAAGTTCTGTCAAAAACAATCGCATGGTGATTTCAATTACGAGAGAGGGGCACTCGTAAATCGATATAATAGGTATGACAAATGTAAGTCACCGATGAGTTTCAAAAATACGAACTTTCGGAAATCACTCACATCGGTGAGAATTAGTCACTTAGTGAGATTCAAAAATCGATCCCAATGATTGTCAATTGCAAAAAAATTACAGCTAACGTCATCACTAAGCCAGTGGGCCTTCTGTACTTTAGGTATTATTAATTATTCTGTGTCCCCGCTCGCAGCGGCGCTTGCACTCAGGCCGTACACTTACGTAATTAACATCGGATTTTTCATTTAAAAAACCGTATCTTCCTCAGTACGCGATATTTTTACCCAGTATTTAAGAATTGTACTCAGATAATGATACTAATGAGTCTAATGACGCTAAAACAATAGACGTGCCGAGTAAACTACAGAAATATGAAAGTCAAAGATATCGGGCGCCGTCTGGCGGAGAGGGGTCATGACCCCCCCGTTCCTCGTCATTTCTGGTGCAACGTCTGTCCATCGCGATTCAGCGCGGCAACGCGGCGAGCGGGATGGGCACCTTTCCACCGGGGGTGGCGCGGGACGGGCTTGTCGACCAAGTTAATATTTTTTTATTAACCCATATTGTACCCTTTTAGTCATAGTCAAATTGTATTGTAGTACTTGTGTAAATTAAGGTTATAAATAAAATTTATTTAGTAGAAAAAAGTATGAATAAATAAGCGAGATACCTACCGAAATTTTAGAAGGTATTAAATATCGCCTGTTATTTCGTGTTCGATATCCACCAGCCCTGTTTTCGTAAATATTGTGGTAAAAATCTGGGTATATCTGATGTTTCAGACGTAATCGCATACTTACATGAACTCCTCAATTATTCTACCAGGCATTGGAAAGGAGTAACCATGTGGTCTTTCGTTGGTATTGCCGTCGGTAGAAAAATGATTATTACCGAGACGACAGGCTGAATATTGACGCCTGCTTAGATTGACCACTTGAGAGCTAGAAAACAAAATACAAAAGAATGAAGAATGCCAATTAAACTAATCTCCGGGTTTTCGATACCCGTAATAAGTATGTCAACTTTTTTAAATTGCAATGTTTTAATATGGCATGGCAGCTCGCTATAAAGCAAAAAAATATATATGTCAAATTTTATGAAAACAGGCGATGCTTAATACTAGTTATGTATTATAGGAACAAAGTAATTTACAAAATATTGTATGGACTTACATTTTTCCAAGTCCAGAATTTGTAACTTTATGCCGTCCTGAGAAATCTACGCTGAAAAGAGAAGCGCTGAATGTTGTGCCAAATAAGTAGCACGTCATTATAACAAACTGCATCTGAAAATAAACGAATTTATAATTTTTAGTTACTAAGGTCCGGTTTTATAAAGGTGCGTTAGATTAAATGTCAGATCAAATTTGTATAACTCAGTACTTTTTCGACTTTCCTCACCGATATAGGGTCTAACAGATCTTAAAAAATATAACCGGGGCTTCGTTCATTGTAAATTACTTTCAAATTCTGATAATTACACGGTTCAACTCACGTATTAAACGTCGCGGTGGTCATTTAAGCGACACCGCCGCGAAAACACTTATCCTAAAGAAGAACTCCCGAAGAGTTCGAAACATGTCACCCATAGTGACATTTAATACGTGAGTTGAACCGTGTATTTAGTTACTAGCATTAATTAAACGTGTGTCACGAAATTTTTATTCGATTACTTCCAAATTAATCATTGAATGCTATACAGGGTGATTACGGGGTCGTGGAGCAAGAAAGAAGCATTTAACTTACTTTTTCCTAAGGATCACGATAGGTTAGGACTAACAGTACACCAGCGACTTATTTTAGTCAGCAAAAAAAACTGCGATAATTCGAGATTATGGTCACCCTACTATTTCCCAAGAAAACTTATGTCAAGTGCATGGACTTCTATCAGAGAGTTTGTTTTCTAAAAAGGTGTAATATTAAAAGTTTTTTACCACGCATTTTGAGTCAATAATAATTTTTAAATAAAAATACGTAAATAACGAATCATCTTTGTTTCAATTAAAATAAATACAGGTAGCATCGCAATCATTTACTGAGTCAGAAAAAAATGGTTGGGATCACGACCCCGAAATCACCCTGTATAACTTTTGAATCAAGACAAAACACTTAAACATAGGTAATGGCAAGTTAATAAAGCATAGTAATATTTCTTCGATTAAGAATATAAAAAAAATTAAACCTTTCAATAAAAGTCATGGTCACTACAAAAACACGTATTTTAAGCAAAATAAAAGCAGTGAACGAACGAACGAAATTTTCGTATACTCGTAAAATGTAAATAATATAATACACGCTTACCTGGACATTTTTTGAAGGGACGTTATTCATTTTGGTTGCTTACAATTTAATTGCAAACTCACTAACACTGTATTTATACTAACGAAACTCGCAATACGTGGTCTCTGTCTGGTGTACTTACTAACTCATGACTGACTAGCTGCGATTTTAACGATGTGTTTAACGCTACAAAAATTAGCGTAGTTTTTGTTCAACCATAATTACGTACAGATGGCAACACAATTAAGTGAACATTCTGTATTTATATTGAACCTTATTACATTGCACATCAAGTGCACGGATGGTCAGTTAACGATGTAAGTTGGCGATGCTACATCGTACGTTCAGACAGCTGACAGATATGAACAAAACATTCTGAGGTCACAAAGAAAAAAAAGGCATAGAATACAACGAGTAATTACGAATATTCGTATTCTCCGAATCCGGGATTTTCACATTTGTAATATACATTTTCGCAAAAAGTTTTTGGGTCAAAAAGTTCACTCTAATTAATCCCAATACCTCTAAATGTATTAAATTGAATATTATGTTACGAGGTATCTGTTAAATATACACTTGGAATACTAATAATTGATTATTTACCAAACCTTACGAAGTTGAAATATAAATTCATTATTTGTTTCTAAAAATATCTAAGTACGTGCTACGCTAAATTTTGATAAAAGTTGTATGGGCTAGAAACACCTTGGAAGCCATTTGCCCCATGTGCCGTAAAAGAATTTATTAAATAAGTAAGCAAGTTCTATAGAGGGCAAGCTATCTTGTTCTGGTTAAGACACATAAACAAATGATATACTTTTTTCTTATCTATAAATCTGTTCAGGTTAGATTAGATCGGCATTAAAAGAACGCCATTGAATACGCAAGGGTCATAGAAAAAAGGTTAGAATATGTAGAGAGACTCATATACATACAGATGTATGCCAAAGATGTATGCATTGACAATACGACAAGTGGGAAAGACATTACAATGTCAAATCTCCCGAACCTTAGCGCGTATAGAATTTTTGTCCTTTCACTTGCCAAATATTGCACTGAAACGTACGGAACGGATGTAATATGACTCAATTATATGGACATGAGATGTCGAGGATGTATTATTCTTCTGATCCTTCTCAACTTGGTAGGTTAATTTACATCTATCCCTTTTGGGCATTCCCTAGGACTCCATATTTAAGTCCCGTATCCACGGCAAGGATTGATAATATCACGCTTTGACAGCTTTCGTTTTGAGGATTGTTACGCAAGTCATCTTCATAACAGCCGCAAAACGTCCACTGCTGGACATATGCCTCCCCCCAAGGAGTGCCAAAGTGATCGGTCCTGCGCCAACCGCATCCAGCGGACTCCAGCAACCTTTACCAGATCATCAGTCCACCTTGTGGGGGGCCTACCCACGCCGCGCCTTCCAGTACGTGGTTGTCACTCGAGAACCTTTCCGCCCCAACGGGCATCGGTTCGACGTGCTATGTGCCCCGCCCACTGCCACTTAAGTTTAGCGATTCAGAGGACTATATCGGTGACCTTGGTTCTGCTGTGGATAGCCTCATTTCTGATGGGATCACGCAGATAAACTACCAACTTTGCCCTCTCCATTTTGACGACCGCTTTAGCCTAGTTGGTAGTGACCCTGCCTACGAAGCAAGAGGTCCTGGGTTCGAATCCCTGTTAGGGCAAAAATTTATGTGATGAGCATGAATATTTGTTTCTGAGTCATGGATATTTATATCTATTATATACAGGGTGTCATTGTTTACTTGATACACAATAGCAAAATGTGAATGTATCCATGATTCTGAGCAACTTTTATTATGGGACCAACTTTGTGTTATGCAAAAAAAAAACATAAATTCTCGTCAGTCTAGAATGAGCAGAGTTAATGAAATAGTTGGACTTTTTTGGCATAACTCAAAGTTGGTCCCATAATAAAACCTGCTCAGAATCATGGATACATTCACATTTTGCTATTTTGTATCAAGCAAACAATTACACCCTGTATATCGTCGTCTAGTACCCATAACACAAGCCTTACTGATCTTACTATGGGACTAGGTCGATTTGTGTAAGATTGTCCCCTTACATTTATTTATTTATTTATTATTTATAGCCCTTTGGGTGACTTTGAGAGAGAAAAAGTTATGCAAGTACAAATGTTTATTTTTAAAATGTAAACTGTCTTACGGGCAGCATGTGGATATATTTTAAAGCAGAATAAAGTAAAGGATACAGTTTAAAATCTTCATGTACTATGGTCCAAACTAAACATTATCTTTCTTTCTTCTATATCAACCAAGAAGTGTAGCCATGACGTTAGGTGGGACTCCTCCTATGCGATTTAGAGGTTCACAATATGTGGTCGAGGTCTGTAAAAGATGGCATTTTTATTATTATCTCATGCGAAATTATCTTTGAAAAAATGCTGTAGGTAATTATAATAACGCAGTTTGTGTATAACAGAATGTTAATCAATTTTATTAAGTCTTTCGCACATGAGCATACTGCGCCGTTAACCCCCGACACAAAAAGCGGTGTGTTATAAGTATCTATATGTGTGTATAACGTATCTGTGTTTGTGTGTCTGTCTGTGCCATCGTAGCATCTAAACGAATGGTCCGATTTTAACTTTTGTCCATGTCCTGTTGAACAAGACAAGAAAACCCAGGTGCATTAAAACCCATAAAATCGCAGTTTTAAAAAGTGGCCCAAGAGACGAAACCACGACAACCATTGACAGAAAAAAACTTTATTCACCCAATTATTAAACGAAGAATACAGTTATTGTACATTACCTCGTACTCTGATGTCTCATTAGTGGAATAAGTGCCAGATTCCGGGCAGTCGAGTGTAGAAGTAGTGGTCACCAGTTCCGTGACACCAGTGTCCTGACTATTTTTTTCGGGCACTTTTTCATTGTCATTGGGGTCTTTTGTGATCGGTATACGACTGCCGGAGATCAGGTTATTCAGGTCTTGCGTTAATTTAATTATCTTCGGGGGCTCTTGCGTTTTATCCCTGGTGAATAATTTGTACATTGATAACTGATGTTGCAACAACAAATATTACCATATAATTGCTTTTTATAAAAAATATATATTAGAGGGAAAATTAACTATATTTAGCACGGTTTTTTAGAATCAAAATATTCAAAATTATATGCTCCTACTTAGTACATAACTATTTTATTATGGTGGGCATTAACCGCCCTGTATTTAAACCATTGTTTGAATGCAGTAACCTCGTACTAACCCGATTGTATTTGATAATTTATTACAGAAGCTACAGAAGACAATGAAAAACATACAATAAAAAATAAAAAAGCTAAATTACAAAATTAATTTGCTGCAGACAAAATCAGGTTAATCTATGAGAAAATCAAGAAAGTACATATTTCTCTAATATAAGTAAAGTAAGGTAACTAAAGTTTTGATAACTAATGGCTCCGTGAGCGAGACTGTCTGCTTCAAAAAAGACTAGATTCATTAGAAAAAAAATATCAAAAACTGAATTAACATATCATCGAACCTACTCACTAATTTTCATGAGAATTGGATGAGAAATCCGACTTGTAAAGGAGAACAGGCGTGCTTAAGCAAAAAAAATATGATAAGAAATAATTTTTGCCCAAGCTAAAACGGAGGACCTCGTTCGCTTCGCTCGCTCGTTGTAAAACAGCCATAATAACTTTTAATTCACGTTCTAACAAAAGTATAAGGGATCGTCCATACAACGCGACTACACATAAGTTCGCGCGATTCTCAATTAGGGTGTCCTAATATTCGGGTCAAATATGTTTGATCGCGCGTTCGAGCGAGTAAAATTCGCGCGAATTTGTGATGAGCGCGTAGTCGCGTTGTATTAGGACGATCCCTTAGATAAAATAACGTAAACTTTTTCACAGCGAATGAAAACTGGAGATTATTTCAGTTGGCCGATTCGCATCAAAGTAGTCCATCCAAAAAGCAACTCTACCATCCATGGCAGAAGATTCCAATTCCAATGACATTTTTATAAAAAGGCGGCCACACTAAATAATCTCAGCCAAACGACATAAACGCGCTCGTTTACCTGCATTATTTGCTTAGTTATTATACATTTGAATGCTACTTACGTGAAGTTTCCGACAATAACGACAGGCGTTGAATTTTCCGCCTCATTGCTATTGCCTTTAGAAGGCTTATTGTTGTTACCAAAATGAGAGCTTGTATGCATGATTGGATTGAGCACTTGATGTATAGAAACATGAGTTAATTATAAATAACAATTCCACACGGCTAAAGCAGTTGAACGGATCTTCGTATTCAATGAAACTACAAAAAAAAAAATCCGATTATATCACATCCGATATGGATGTGATATAATCGGATTTTTTTTTATATGCATAGTAATTTTATGAATGCTAAAGTGTGTATATCTGTCTGTTACCTCTTCACGCTTAAATCGCTGAACTGATTTGGGTGAAATATGGTATAGAGATAGTTTGTATCCTGGAAAGCATCCCCTAAAAGAATGAAATGGGGGTGAAAATTGGTATGGAACTTCAATATCGAGTCACGGACAGACGCTAGTAATATACAGGGTGAAACCTAAGTAGTAAACAGATTTTTTGTTCCTATCGCAGTGTCTTAAAGCAAATTCATTGAATTAACTCTAGAACCAAACAATTAAACGTTATTGATAATAATTTTAAATAGCAAAAACACCAACCTTATGGTCACCCTATTCAACAAGACTTGGTCTGTAGCTTAAAGTGACAGTTTAACGTTAGGGTGACAATGAAACTCAGTACACGACTTAGGATTCATCCTGTATTATAAATGCGAAACTGTGTCTGTATGTCTGTTACCTCTTCACGCTTAAACCGCTGAACCGATTTGGATATTTAGTATAGATATTATTGAGTCCCGGTGAAGAACATAGGATAGTTTTTATCCCAGTTTTTTTTTACACTAATCGACCTAGTCCCAAACTAAGCAAAGCTTGTACTATGGGTACTAGGCGACGATAAACATACTTATATAGATAAATAAATACTTAAATACATAGAAAACATCCATGACTCAGGAACAAAAATATTCGTGCTCATCACACAAGTAAATGCCCTTACCGGGATTCGAACCCAGGACCTCTTGGTTCGTAGGCAGGGTCACTACCAACTAGTCTTAAGCGGTCGTCAGAACTCATAGGTACCCTAAAGGGGTGGAATAGGGGATGAAAGCTACAATATAAACGATTTCCACGCGGACGGGATCGATATTTAATAATAAAACTCACATGTCTTCAACTCCAGTCTTCACAACTTTTTGCGGCGCTGAGATAGCTATGCCAACAAGAGAGGCGCTGAATACTGTTCCCAACAAACAACATGTAATGATTACAAACTGCATCTGGAAATAAAATAATTAACAATGGTTAATACTGGTTTAAAAATGGCTGAGGGCTTGCCTTACCATAAACAGCTTACTTAATTTGGGCGGGTAAAGGATTATTTGCCGCAACCTCTTACTGGCAAATTAAAAAAGTTGAAGTATGGCAAAGATAACGAGGTATATCCTTTTGTATGACACGGGATTTGTACATTGCCATCTCGCTCGGTCGTGGTATTATTATTACCATAGCTTCTCTGCATAAATCTATACTCTACTCTACGGCTTAGGTTAGTAGTAGGGTAGGATATAGTTGACACCTAGCTGTCAAGCATGCGAGTTATCAAACATGTGAAAACACAACTTCGCATATCTCTGGTGGATATTCTACCTTAGATGTGGGTATTGTTGTTATTAATTTGTGTGTACGGTCTTTTTTAATTAGGTAAATAAATGATTAGATGTGATTGACGTACTGATTTACTTTTCAAGATGTTCACTTGAAGCATGTGAGTGACGTGGCGCGCGGGTGCGGGGGTAGGACGAGGTGGGAGGGGAATACCGGCACCCGCACACCCCCTGGGCCCATTTATCGTCGCTACTCGCTAATGCGGCTCACCCGGCCGGTCACCGGTCACGAAACTAGACCACTACCTAACCCTTAGTTACCACGAATCGCGGTGTCAATATATATTTGTGGGTAAGCGGTGAGGTGAAAGTTGTGGTGAAAGTGAAGAGCTGAAAGTTAAACAACAAAAAGAACTGGAAAAAGGAAACATCGCCTACCTAAGGTACGATAAGTTAATCGTGAAACAACAGAGGACCGAAACAACGCACAAGAAACGGCTTCTATCTACATCTCCACAGTCGCAGCAGTTTGGACCGCTTAGCCATAATACTGAAACCCCGTTTGTCACCCCCCCGAACAAACTCATAAACCAGACAAATAAGAAACATAAACCCTCAAATTCAATGATGTCCTACGTAACGAAAGAACCCAAAGAAACATGAAATTCACAGGCCTTCTCCACCCCCTCTCCAACACCAACAATGTCACGAAAAAGTATTGAACAAAATCACAACATTCTCCCACTACGGGTGGTCGCCGCGGGAGATTCAGACCAAAACCCTCCATCTCGAACAGTGAGACGAAGTAATACTATATATCTACTTACCTACAATGTCAGATCACTAGTAGATGAAGCAAGAACCATCCAACTGGAACACAGTTTAAAACATATAAAATGGGATGTCATAGGACTGTCAGAAGTTAAAAAACCTGGCCAAATAATTGAAGAATACAAAAATTACATACTTCTATATAATGGACTAAAAAGTGGGCGAAATGGCGTTGGCTTTATGGTCAAAAAATATCTCAAACAAAATATTGACAGCTTTAATGTGATCTCTGATCGGATCGTACGTTTGGATATGGTATTAGAAAACACGGACATAAGTATTATCCAAGTATATGCTCCCACGGAAAGGGCTATAGACCAGGAAATGGACGACTTCTATTACAAATTAACACTGGCTCTAAAAGACACGAAAAAAAACATATTTCTGATTGGCGACTTCAATTCTAAGATTGGCGTGCCCTCAAGCGATGAGAATGCCGTTCTTGGGAAATATGGATACGGGAACAGGAATGACAGAGGGCAAATGTTAATAGATTTCTGTCTGGAGCACAGACTTATCATCACAAACACAATGTATAAGAAAAATGAACAAAATAAATGGACATGGCAATCTCCGAACGGAAAACATAGAAATGAGATCGATTTTATCCTGGTAAAAAATATGAAATTCGTCAAGAATGTACAGGTACTGAATACCACCTTCTCATCGGATCATCGCCCTGTAAGATGTGAAATTCAGTTATCTGGAATCCCTAAACAAAGTCGTAAACACTTACACAAAACAAAGTCTACGGCCTTCACCCCACTAGAACAAGAATCACTAAAAAATATTTTAAAAGATAAACAAATCATATATACAGAAAGTACAGATGAAACATACAAAAACATAATAAATGTGATACAAAGCTGCCTACGACAACTCCCTGACACAAGAAGCGAGAAAAGTATGAGTGAAATAATCATAAACGACGATATTAAAAAACTAATTCAAGAACGAGAAACTTTAAAAAACACTACAAACAGAACTTTCGCAGACAGAAAACGACTAAGGATACTACACAGAAAAATTAAGAAGAAGGTAAAGGAAGCTCAGAAAGTGCACAGAATAAATATACTAATGGAAGAGTTAGAGAACTCAGGCTCGAGTAAAAAAGCGCTCAAAATAACAAATGATAAAAAAAGATGGATTATGCAATTTAAAGACAGTCAAAACAAGCAAGTTACGTCGAGGAGAGATTTACTACAGGCTGCCACCGACTACTATCAAGACCTATACAAAGAAATACATAGAGAAACCGACAACAACTGTAGATACCTCGACACAAACCAACAAGTATTACAATTTCTACAATCAGAGATTAGAACAGCAATAGAAAAAATGAAGAAAAATAAAAGCCCGGGCGAGGATGGTATTACTAGTGATATTATAAAAAGCTTTGATGACTCTATCCACCCAGTACTAGGGAAGTTATTCAATCAAGTATTGCTATACAACGATGTTCCTAGCTCATGGAAGACCAGCATTATTACCCTACTATATAAGAAAGGAGACCCGAAAAATATAGGAAACTATAGACCCATTAGTTTACTCCCTACAATTTATAAAATATTTACAACCGCAATACTCAACCGCATTGCAATTGAAATAGAAGATAGCCAGAGTAGAGAACAAGCTGGCTTCCGAAAGAATTACTCGACAATCGATCATCTGTTCACTGTAACACAAATTATAGAGAAATACACAGAATATAGAAAAACCCTTTATATTGCTCTAATAGACTATAGCAAAGCTTTCGACTCTATCAAGCATAGCAAGCTCTGGGAAGCTCTCAGAGAACAAGGAGTAAATAAAACATACATCTCATTACTAAAAAATATATATACAAACTGCAACGCGAAGATCAAACTAGAAAAACCAGGTGAAGCTTTCAATATAGAGCGAGGTGTAAGACAAGGAGATACTATCTCTCCCAAACTGTTCATAGCGCTGTTAGAGTACATATTTAAACGAATTAATTGGGACAGCAAAGGACTAAAAATAAATGGCGAGTATCTATCGCACCTCCGCTTCGCCGACGATCTAATCCTAATGTCAGAAAACTTTGAAGACCTCCAAAATATGATACAAAAACTAAACGAGGAAAGCCTAAAATGTGGATTGAGCATGAATTTAGACAAAACCAAATTAATGACTAACGGAAAAAAAGAACCCCTAAATGTTGTGGGACAAAGTATAGAGTACGTTGACGACTATATATATCTAGGCCAAAACATCAGCTTTACAGATAGAACCACAAAAGAAATTAACAGACGTATAATAATGTCATGGAAAAAATATTGGTCGCTAAAAGAAATTTTTAAAGGTAACTTTCCACTCCACCTTAAAAAGAAAGTCATGGACTCAACCGAAATGACGACCCTCACATATGGCTGTCAAACGTGGTCCCCTACACTTAATGACCGAAAAAAGATAAGATCCTTCCAAAGAGCAACAGAGCGTAGTATGCTCGGTATCAAGCTACGAGACCGTGTTAAAAGCGAAGATATCAGAAAGAGGACAAAGATAATCGATGCACTAGAACAGGTCGCGAGGTTAAAATGGAAGTGGGCGGGACACGTGGCGAGAATAAACGACGGCAGATGGAGTCACCAAGTCATACACTGGCAGTACATCGAAGGAACCCGGAGACGAGGACGCCCTCTGCAGAGATGGAAAGACGATGTTACCGCGATAGCGGGCAACCTCTGGACTCGACAAGCTCAAGACAGGAACAAATGGCTAGAGATGGAGGAGGCCTTCATCCAGAGATGGATGATCCCTATATAATATAATCAACATAAATTATTTATAATTATAGTACATTTTTTTTTATAATAATTGCATGGCTACTTCAAAAATGGTTAATAGTATATAAAAAAAAAACAAAAAAAAAAAAGGAAAAAAAAAAACACGAAATTAGATACGAGACACTGTAACACCCTGATCTCAATACTTCTTAATGTAATAAAATTAAATACTTACGAGTTTACTTATACAGTCAAGTGTAAAAATATGGGTGCATACAACTTACTCGCAAATGTGTCCCATAACTCTTATGTCAGCGGATTAAGGTTTTGGTACTTATTTGTAAGAGGATGCTACTGATACATGTTGTTGCACTTAACTGAAATGTTATATATATTATCTACATTATGCACCAATGATTAAACTAGCCTGACTAAAAAGTAAATAGAAAATGTGAAAGTACATATACTATAATATTAAAATGTAACATTAAGAACCAAAAAGTAGAGTAAAGAATACACAAATGAAAATATACAAATTCATATACAAATGTGGTAGCACAATAGGATTAAGAATTATTTTTCTAATTTAAGCATGTTATTTCTATAACGATGGGAAATAAAGGCTATTTTTATTTTATTTATTTTATTTATAAGCGGTGAGGTGAACTTAAAACAAGTTACAGAATAGCGGGGCACGTAAGGACTGAGTTAAGCGCTCTACCTATAGTAGGACACATTCAAGGTTTTATTTTATTTAGTTTTTTGTTGCCATCAGTATTGTTTACTTTACAGTCATTAACTACTCGTTGAGAGCTTCTAGTGAGCCTGACCACGAAGGATTTATTTCGTGTAATCGAGGATATGCCATGGCCGCTTTCCAACTCCATCATCAGACCAGCTTTGGTACCGTAGTATTCCATTGTTATCCGACTTACATAAGTGTACTAAATTTCAACCTGATTGGACGAGAACTTGGAATTAGTATAAAACTTGTGAAAATGGTAGCAAGCAATCACGTATCAGATATAACATAAGTACAAAAAAATTATAAACTTATCTCACTTTGTTTTGTCAATATCACGTAAAATTAAATAAAAAAATCTTACCTGAACGATTTTGGAGAGAAACTTATCCATTTTCCTTGATAAATCAATGACAACTGTATCACAAACTCTATCATTAACTAACGATTAATTGTTGCTGGCTAGCTGCAATTTGGACGGGGGCCTGTTTAATTATTATTTTTTTGTGTCTCAAAATATTGGCGTACAATGCGAAAAAATGATTACTTTGCTCTGTGAATTCACTGGTATATAAAAGTTAACACTGTCTACATAGATTTTGATATTTATCTATAATACCTTCTGCTCTTGATAGTCCAATAAAAAATACGTTTTATTTAATTACTAAATTTATTTACTTAATTGTATATGGCATTGAAAACAGAAACATACAACGATAAATTAATTTAGAGGCTTTGTCGCTAAGGGTGATCAGGATTGGGTGATTACCTGATTACCAAATAAAACTTATATAGACAAAGAATATGATACCTACTACTTGAGCATAATATTTACAAGAACATAATTTCATTAAGGCGCCGTAGATTCAGCGAAGTTAAGCGAACAGAATTTTTTAAACAATATAATGCGTCTGTTTATAATAATATGGTGTCAAAAAATACGAATAGTAATCTTGACGATTTTTTACAGCGATATCAGTGATTCAAAACAGACACGA
This sequence comes from Epinotia demarniana, assembly GCA_945867215.1. Lineage (NCBI taxonomy): Eukaryota > Metazoa > Arthropoda > Insecta > Lepidoptera > Tortricidae > Epinotia > Epinotia demarniana. Next base: position 5,568,226 of record OX244265.1, on the reverse strand, counting down.
TAAAAAATCACGAAAATAGGCCTAAAAGGGTCTAATATACACTTAAAATATTAGTAATTATGCACAATAGCTAAAAATACTAACTTGGCTTCTAAAAATCGGCATTACATATCATGTTTTAGAGAACTCAGTGATTACTTTTTGTTTATTTAAACGGCCAAGACATTTAAATTAGAAAACATGATATACACGCTTCCTAGCACGCACTTCCATCTCGCTCACGCTTATGCTGTGAGAGGGAGAGAAGACCATGAACCTACGGCGCCTTAATTAAAATTTAATGAAATTATAAGGAAATATATTTATGAAATTATAAGGAAATATATTTATATTTCCTTATAATTTCATTAAATTTTAATTAAGGCGCCGTAGGTTCATGGTCTTCTCTCCCTCTCACAGCATAAGCGTGAGCGAGATGGAGTGCGTGCTAGGCAACAGCATACTATTTTATGTTTAGACAGCATTATTTATGTTAGCGACCTTGGACGTGTGTGGAACCTACGGCGCCTTAATTAAAATTATAATTCCTTATAATTCCTTATAATATTTTCTTATAATTTCATTAAATTTTAATTAAGGCGCCGTAGGTTCCACACACGTCCAAGGTCGCTAACATAAATAATGCTGTCTAAACATAAAATAGTATGCTGTTAAGAGCATACCATTGCATGTTCGGGTTATTATGCCTCCGAATTGAAAGAAATGCCTGATATTTCACACTTTTCGTAAATACGTAGCTTATTTAAGTCCTAAAAAGCTGTGAGCATAAAATATCTTAGTAATAAAAGATTTTGATCCTCAATTTAACAAAAGATGGTTTATTAGCAATGAATTACAAAACTGAAACATATTTACCCAATGGAACACTACTGTCTTTTCCAAGATCTCACGGTTCTAAATACTGATTTGCCATACGATAAATAAATAAATAACACAAAGTAAGCACATTTATCGGCACTGTTTATACCTGCTGGGATCCGGCCCTACGTTATACAGATATACACTTCAATTTGGCCACGTTTTATTTTGAAATAGGTAGAGTTTTTATTCCCAGATAATTTAATTAACTAGGGACCTATCATCAGAACATAAATTAATTCAAAACAAATATAACTCAACTGTATTTAGGTGTTAACTGCAATTAGCCAAATAAAACAATTTATGATAAGATACACTGTGGGTGCCATGAGAAATAGTACTAGTAAGTGGTTTATTATAGTCACTTGCTTTGGACGTCAATAAAATAAAAGCATATTGGGACCCAATTCCACAACGAATTTTTAAGTACTTTAATGATATATGAATAGTCTTGGGACTTGCGCTCCTTTTTGCGCTAGTGCATAGCCAAATGCGTATGAGTGTGACGCACTGATAAGCAGGCGGGATTGGAACGGAATTGAAATGAGTTTGTTGGTTGCAAAATGGTGGTCCAGGGCGCAAGGACAGCCTGTAACCGGTTCCAATTTATTTTAGTCACCTGCATGAGGGGCATGTACTGCAAAATAATGAGAGAAATAGTAGCCTGAGTAAAAAATAAGGAATATTTTCGGATGCACTTATGTTGTTTGATACAAACATGATAATTTTTATAGTTTTTTAGAAATTAAAACACACTGCTTATTATTTTGTAATAAAGGTACCAACATTGTGAGCTTCTTTTTACTTCAGTAAACTGAAACAATAATTCATACATAGGGGTGAGGACCAAATTCTTGGCCAGTAGTTAGCCTAATTAATTGATAGGTAGTAGTTAAAAAGTTCCGTTGTGACACGAAAATTAGCCATACATTTTCTATGGTTAATTTTCGTGTCACAACGGAACTTTTTAACTACTACCAATTAACGACGCTAACTACTGGCAAAGAATTTGGTCCTTACCCATAGAAGACTTATAATCAAGTTAAAGGTACCAGAGTTATTTTACATCAGCAAAATATGAATAAAGCTTTACAAATTAACGTATTTACTTATCGGCAAATCTTCAAAAAAGTCACATCCGAAAAATATTATCGTTCGTGCTCGCGTGCGCGTGTGTGTGGTTTCACTGGGGTAAAAAAACCACACTGAGAGAGAATCCACAAATGGCCTTAAAAATTTGATAGGTATGACAGCTTTGTATCTGGGCTCTATATATTCAGTCGTATGAGATATTTTACCGACCTTGTTGACCCGCGAACAGTCTCGCGGCGACATAGACTATCCGTCTCTTTCTAAGCATTATAATAGTCTATCTCGCCGCGACATAGCTCGCGGGTTGTCCTGTGTTAGACGTGCTGGATAATTATTAGAACTATTGTTGCTAAAAAATATATAAGGCGCTTGTGTGTAAAAATCACGCATATCCACGGGAATTGAAACAGAGTCGTATTGATAGACATATTGCGGAAATAACAAGTATTCGTTTTTTACTAATCAGCAGGCTTCAATTAAATGCATCTAATTCATGTGTAACAATGTTATAAATGAAAAACACTCTCTCTCTCTAGCAGACAAGATTAAGTGTGAAACGTTGAACCGACTGAGACGAAATTTGATATGGAGGTAGTCCAAGTCCCGGAGAAGGTCAATGTTTTTTATCCCGATAGTCATGCTTTCAAGGCCTGAAATTGGAGCGATAGTTAGAACTACGCCTGCAAGAATTAAATAGCAATCGTGCTCTATGGCGATTAAAGTGAGTTTCATGCGGGCAACATGCAAAAGCTAGTAACATTGCAAATGTTAAATTATGGTACTATTATTTAACGAGCCAGCGACGCGAACTTATCCCACGATAAGTAACGCTCTATCTTTTCATTTATTACGTGATAAGGCTGGCGATGATACGGGGCCAGCTTGGGCAGAAATTATTTCGTATGTTTGGCTAAAGCCAGCTGGCGAATTCTACAGCTCACACCACTAGTATAATGTAATTATGGTATAATTTATTAGGACAGAAAGAAAGATATATATAACCTAAAATTAAAGCAGATTCGCGCACTTCAGTTCATTCGTTGCATTATTACATAGTGCACCAGACCCAGTCCGTACCGTGTACCGAAGGCACCGGCCACCGCTCACCAAGTTTTTCATGCATTCGCTATGATGATTTCGTACAAACAGTAACTGTCAAAAAGTTAGGAATTAGAATGTCAATAACCAAAAAAATCGCATATCCGATTCCAGAAATTATTACACCTGCTTGTTGAATAGACTTTCTGCCGGATGATAATAGGCTGAACATATACATTTATCCTAGGGTTTGCCTGCGTTCTTTGCAATACGCGGGCAAAGCTGCGCAGGCAGCTAATTGAATTACAATTTTGTTCCGTCGTAGCTATCGGCTCGGCCACGGCCCCGGCTCCTTTTACTGTAAATCATCCTTTAAACTTGTAAACTAACCCCCTTATTCATAAAACTTGAAATGCCTCTGCTAAATAAAATGCTTTGCCCCTTTCTTACGAACACAAATGTCAAAGTGACAGATAAGGACAAACAAATTTTAACGCCATTGTTATTATAACAGGCTTGTAGGTAAATACGGCCGTTAAAATGTCTTGCGGTACCCAAAGTAAACAGTGTAAACATTATTGAGGACTCAATGTCAATGTCATGTAATATGTCGCCAAACCTCTTAAGTAGTTGATCGAGAGGCAATTATTGCTTAATCCGTGCGCGATATTACTTTAGTCTGGCTACACCCACATTTGACGACCGCTTTAGCATAATCGTAGTGGCCTACCAAGCAAGAGGTCCTGGATTCGAATCCCGGCAAGGGCATTTGTTTGTGTAATGAGCACGAATATTTGTTCCTGAGTTATGGATGTGTTCTATGTATTTAAGTATTTATTTATAAATAATAAATAAAATCGTTTATTTGGACAACTTAAATTAGTTTTACAGTAGTGGTTGAGGCCTCCTAGTAGGTTTTCATGCACCTGTATCAGGAGGTCTCGCTCTTCATGTTAAATTATAGATGCTGGTAGTGTCTTCGGCAATTTAAAGTAATTAAAAACGATTTTGTAAGTTAAAAAATAATTATAGTTTAAGTTGAATTTAAATCTAAAACTAGTGCTAGTTGTGTGTGTGTGTGTATGTGTGTGTGTGTGTATGTTCAGATTTCTTAATTTTATTCGTTGATGCTGTGTCGGTTTCTTTACAGCTATTTACCTATTAATATTCTATTTCAGTAGGTCTTCAGTTTCATAATAACTAAGACCTGTCAGCCACTTTTTTATAGTTACTTTACACTTGTAGGAAGTAAGAGGGTAAATGATTAAAACGTTGTTTATTTTATTGTACAGATGTGCAGATTGAACATTGAATTGCCTATATATTTATCTATATAAGTATGTTTATCGTCGTCTAGTACCCATAGTACAAGCTTTTCTTAGTTTGGGACTAGATCTATTTGTGTAACATTGTCCCCAAATATTTATTTATTTATTTACTTGTACACTAGTTTCCGCCCGCGACTTCATCTGCGTGGACCTGGGATCAAAACCATCCTAGAATTTAATCCACCTTGGTTGAGCCCTTTAAGAGTGAATGAGTAACAAACATCCAAAGATCTAAACATAGTAGGATTTTACTAGAATATCAACCTATTCCGAACTTAAGATGTGTGCATAGGGTCGACTACTTTTCGTAAGATTTCACATTTTCCTAAGCCATAACCTTGGGTCACTCTTACTTAGGCTTTATGAGAACATGAGGTAATCTTGGAATGAACTCCAATCTGGTTTGGACGGATCGATTTCACATTGAGGTATGTAATATTTGTAGTACGTAGTAGTTATAATATAACTCTTGCATGTAGGAGAGTCAAGAAACACTAATATTTAAATAATTATTTACACTTTATGCTCATTGAGCACGTATGGTAGTCATACAGAGGTCATCATCATAATTATTTATTAGCCTACGTAGTACACGTACACGTCCTACTGGTCGTCCCTGTGGTCATGCAAAAGATTATTTTTTTCGTATGTTTGAGAAATCGCTGATATACATACGCATTTCTCCCTTGTCGCAGTTTTGTATGCACTTGAACAGGGTAAAATGACCATGTGGTTTTAGCTAACTGCTGAAGTGGTAACTTGTGAGACATATGGGTCGTTTTTATTAGGGCAGCTTGAATATATTTTGCTTGCTAAAAGGACTTTACTCACCTTACGATTACGTCGTTGATTGGGTCTCCGTCTTCTCTAAACATAATATACAGGGTGTTTTTTAACTGTCTTAGAGCCGAAGCCCAGTTAATGTATACATTACAAAGAACTTAAAAAGGTTTTTTTTGTTTTTTTTTTTCATGTAAGTATTAATATTGTTTTTTATGTATTAATATTAATTTTAATCATCTAGCCGAGTGACCGCAGTGACCGCTAGCCGCCATCTTATGTAGATAGGTATGAACTCTAACCGGGTGAATGAACTTCGCACCGCGCGCCATACAGGATTTTTTAAACTGAATTACATTTTATTACAAAAAACTTGACTAATACATTTTTTTTCACGAATGACTAGTATATTTTGGATAACATAAGTGGGCTTCGGCTCTAAGACGGTTAAAAAACACGTTGTATGTCACACAGATTGTGAACACCGTCAGTTTACAATCTTACGCGCATTTTTTTGCCATTTTATAATACCGCGATATTCGGCATCGGTTCTATTATTTTTAACCGTTTTTAAATACCATATAATAGCTCTAAGCGCATGAGAATTCATAGTATTATTAATCGTTTCACCCATATCATTGGTCAATAACTTTTGAAACTCCAAGATATTAAAATAATTTCATCTGCTTGCTCTTAAGTATTTTTCATGCAATGAAGAATATTACGTTTTCATTTAATGATATTTAGCTTTGTTCATTTATATTCTTAAATGTATTACTTTTACTGTATTGCTATAAGTAAATTTTATCATGAAACTTAATAAAACGTGTACTGGACTCCTTGAACACCAGGGATTTCTTGATCTATTTAATTGGCATACTCTTTGGAACAAAATATTTTCTTAAAATCATCAACAGCTCGAGATAGCCAAGTACACCAAGCCACGGGAAATTTAGGGTAAGAAGAATAGACGCTGGTTTGTCATACTGGCCAACCAGGATATTTGTGAACCTACTAGGCTATCATGGAAAGGTGGCCTGAAAAGGGTCGGTAATGATAATGCGGTAGGTAGAGAAGAGTGTTTTATTAGAAATTGGACTAGCATTTATCTATTTTGTGTGTTCAGGCTTAACCCAGAAGAGAGGCGACGACGCCGGGGGGCACGGCACCACCCGGGCCTTGCTCTATGGTGGGTTGGTAGCCATTGTCGTCGGCGATGTAGTTGACGGTGTAAGTGACTCCATCGGGACCCACCCATTCGTAAGAGCCTTTTACGGCAATGGACTCATTCTCTGCGCCAGCATTTCTTAATTCTCCCTGCGCTTGCTGTTTCTGGCCATCGCTCTGCTCAACTCTGAAAAGATAGCAAACCATTTAAAGTAGGTAACCTATTCAAGGCATTGCCTTTATTAATTATGTACATTCTCCATCATCGTCATTCGCTTGCGCCAAAACAAGATTTTTCTCCATAGGTACCTATCTCTCTATTACCCGTCATATATATCAGCACTCTCATGCTTCCTGTGCATGTCGTCTCTCACACAGTCTATCCACCATATATCTGTAGCTTGCCGTTTCTTACAACCCCCCAATTTTGTATCTAATTATCCATTTTGTTATTTTATAAATTTTCAAGTAAAATCAACAATCCCTCCGCACGACATATCCATTTAAGTGCCCATCTTTACTTATTATTCGTTTTAAGTTTCATGTTACAATTGGTTCGTTTGATAAACAGCACTTTTCTTCGACAGAACCCATCGAGCACTGCTTTGTAATTCGATACAGCTCACATGTTTTATATGAGTTAGAACCTGATTTAATTTGTTATGTCGCTATAAAATGACAAAAAATGTACCGAGTTATTGCAATTCGAGTGGGTACGCATGTCATCCAATGGATATTTTTAAACCGGTACTGAATAAAGCCCGCACTCGACTTCAAGTTATATCTTTTAAATGTTTAAGCGGATTAAAAAGGTACTAAAAGACATACACAAATGGCTGAGAATGTAAATAACTTACGCGTATTGCCATTTGCCGGCTCCGTCGTTGTCGGAATCGAATCTTAGAATCTGGACAACCTGATCCGCTGCGGCCCTCAGCAAGCTCTGGCGTGGAGCCCTCTGCTGTGGTGCCGCCGCCGCCACCGCCACCAAAGCGAAAACAACGAACTGAAAATAATGCAATCCATGAGGAACACCTTTCACTTAACCTTTTACCTCTAATTTAATCGGCAACTCTTCAATAAGAGCACTTTTCTACTGAGATCATACTACAATTTTCACTTCACTATACTTCCAAGTATGTTATAGCTAGGAACTGTGATTTCACGTGCACGTTAATTGCTTTTTTTTAAATCCTTCTATATTTCCTCTTTTTGTCACTTGTAATGAAGCATTGATATGCTTTTGCCGACTCAGATTGATTAGAAATCAAACAAACACATTTCACTATAAGAATTTGGATGACCGATCATCCTTTGATATTAAAATACTTTATTTAAATAAATATTGATTTTCAATAATCTACCAACCAGTTTCATGTTTAGATGTGGTAAAGAACGTTAGCCGCGCTAATCTCAACTGTGCTTGTTAAGTGCAGCTTACCATCTTATATAGTAGATGTATTTATTACAACATAGTTATTTGTTGACGTTTATCCAGTTACAAGGTTTTGAATCTTTGACCACTCCTACGCTCGTGACCTCTTCGTATCATCTGAGGACAACGATGATAGTTGCCACACACTTAATTATAATACACTTTGTTACTTAAATGTGCTTTGATTGATGTTAATTAATGAAGGACTAACGCCATTTGAAATAAAAATGCGTGAGTTATTGGAATATCAATCGAATAACGTTAATTTAATATTTTTCGAGCCTTATCATATGTGCCATCAACAATGAATGTCTGCACAGTCACAAATTAAGTTTAGGAATTTAATGTGAAGGGCGTTAGTGCGAGCTTTAATTTATAACTTAAGTAACGAATCTACAAATAATTATTCATTTATTGAATTTGTTAAGGACAATAAGACCAATAAACGATGTCGTTTAATGCTCAGAAATTATTTCTTGAACAGTCGTTTACGAGCACTTTTTAAAAAACTACCCTAACCTATGTAAAGGTTTTGTTCCAGAGCGTACGTATTACAAAAATTAAATAAAATGACGATATGAAAAAGGATATTTCTGAAACTTTATGTTCTTGCATGAGGATTGTTATTATCAATGCTTTTGAGCAAAATAAACGAACAATTTTATTTATTTATTTATTTATTTATTTATTTATATAGGAAGATCATCAGCTTAAATCACACAGTAGCTAAAAACAGTAGTGACAGTGAGCTAATAACAGATCCTCACCGATAGCGTGATGAATATGTAAAAAATAAGTCAGCAAAAACCAAACGAAAACACAGCGCTTTTGCGTCTTGACACGGCTACATAATTTAAGTACTTATTTCTAAATAGACTAAAAAGAAGAGTTACCTACTTAAACCATTTCCCTACCTCTACCGAAAAATTGACGAGATAAGCGTCGTCTTACTAAAGGAACACTTGCACTGAATAGGTCCAGGTCGTCAAACCTCTGAAACACCTCATTCAAGCCGTTGCTCGCTCTGATCATAAAACTATTTTGCCTATAGTTAGTGGATGATAATGGCACGGATAGTGGCGGCTTACGCCGAGCTCTACTGGGTATACGGATGTTCAATTTACCAAGTAAGGTGGGGCTGTCGATTAAGTTCGATGCAACTTTAAGTAGGTATGTAATGTCGGCTATATTTCGACGGGTCTCAAGTGGGAGAAGATGGAATCTCCTGCACAGGTCCAAATACTTATTTGAGTCGTAGCGAATACCTAATTTGAAGCAAAGAAACTTTAAAAACTTCTTCTGGATATTTTCCAATCTCGTAACATAGCATTTGTAACGAGGATTCCAGACCTGAGATGCATATTCCAAGGTACTCCTAACAAGGGTACAATATAGAATCTTAAACGTTTTAGCCCGTTTAAAATCCCTTGAACAACGAAACAAAAAACCTAGTGATTTAGATGCTCTAGATATGACATTATCAATATGGTTATTAAAAACAAGTTTAGGATCATGTAAGATGCCCAGGTCCCGTACAGCAATCTCGCGTTGCAAGGATTGACCCTTGAGTTGATAGTCGAACGAGAGTGTATTAATCTTACGAGTAAAAGTAACTACCGAGCATTTAGAGGGATTAAGAGGGAGGAAGGTTTATTCTTAGAAAGAAAGTTCATGCAGTCTTATTTAAACTTACATACCTACGTATCTTATTCGTGTTAGAGATTTTTGTCACATTATTGATTTGATACATACATACGTACCTAATCGGTTTGCTCCAGTGACATTTGATATGAACTGACCTGGCTGTAATTAGGTACTAGAACTTCATTTACTTTGAAAGTGTAATTATGATGAAACATGAATATTAAGCTTAAATGAGACAGGTCCGCGCACCTTAATATACTGGTAAGAGGCTGTTCAATGCAAAATGGATGATGACGGGAACATTAAGTTTGCATTTACATTATTTTGAATTTTATTTTCAATTGATTAATTTAAGGCTGGCTAATGCAGACAATTTAGGCTGAACAAGTTTTTCCTCAAGTACGCAACAACACAGGATTGAACAGACATTTACCTTTTTCTGGTAAACCTTTTTTTGTTATCTGCTGAAATTTGGCCACCATCCATAAGCAGATCGCTCAAATCATCAACAAGCCATTCATCCTGAATGCCAACTTCGACTTTATCATATCAGCCGAAAGACGTCTACCGCTGGACGTTGGCCTCCCCCAAAAAGTGCCAAAGTGCACCCGTATCCTGCGGACTCCCGCGACCTTTACCAGGTCATTAGTTCACCTAAAGGCCTCCACCTACCGGACGCGTGTCGTGCGCGGCGCGTGTGCTGCGCGGCACACGCGCAAGTTGTAAAGCATTGAAACTACACTTCAAACACACATCGAACGCGATTCGAACGCAGGCCCGCGCGGGCCCGCGGCGCTAAAGTTACAAATCGCCAGCGCGGCCGCGTGTCGTGCGCGTCGCGTGAGCCGCGCGGGCCCGCGCGTCTGCCACGCGTGTGCAGCGCGTCGTATCTCTCTCACTACCAATACATTTAATCTGTATCTCGCTATCTTTATCACACTTAGCAGCGCGGGCCCGCGCGGGCCCGCGCGGGCCCGCGCTGCACATGCGTTGCTAACGCGCCGCCAAGCTTGATAGAGATAGTGAGATACATATTAAATGTGTTGGTAGTGAGAAAGATATGACGCGCGGGCCCGCGCTGCTGCTGCGCCGCAGCCGCGCGGCACACGCGCAGCACACGCGAAGCACACGCGCAGCACACGCGCAGCACACGCGCAGCACACGCGCAGCACACGCGCAGCACACGCGCAGCACACGCGCAGCACAACCGCAGCACAACCGCAGCACACGCGCAGCACACGCGCAGCACACGCGCAGCACACGCGCAGCACACGCGCAGCACACGCGCAGCACACGCGCAGCACACGCGCAGCACACGCGCAGCACACGCGCAGCACACGCGCAGCACACGCGCGGCTCACGCGCGGCACACGCGCGGCAGACGTGCAGCACACGCGTTGGTAACACGTCGCAGCCGCGTACCCCCGCGTTGCTATTCGCCGCCCGCTTGCGGTGTGAATATACCGATTCAACCGCGCCCGACGCGCGCCGCGCACGTCACGCGCCGCGCACGACACGCGTCCGGTGGGTGGAGGCCTTTACTTGGGCATACCCACGCCGCGCCTTCCGGTACGTGGTCGCCACTTGCGAACCTTTCCACCCCATCGGCCATCGGTTCTACGTGCTATGTGCACTGCCACTTAAGTTTAGGGATTCTGCTTTGACTTACGTCACCAAAATTAATTTTCATTCATCCAAAAGTATTAAATTCCACCTAGGCCACAAAGTAAAACTGATATTTCTTGCGACAGCTAGCCTAGTGGGTTGTGTTTGACGAGCCACTTAGAAAAAGAAGCCCCGCCGCACAGGGTATTTTCCGGTGACAGTAATTCCTATCATCCCTTAAAAGATTGTTAACCGTGACCAATTGTACTTTTTTGCACCGTCATCAAACTCATCGAAGCGATTTTAAAGCGCAAGAATTTGCATGCAAGTTTCATTACATTGCGTGTAACCGAGTTATACGGAGTTCAATTGATTTATCAAACCCCGCAACGTAGTTAAACATGCATGTGTAAATTGCGCTTTACGTGACAATTATTGCACAGGTTTTTAGGTATCATGTATAATTTAGGAGTTCGTCATGATATAACCTTATCCAACCATCAGACTAGCTTGTTAGTACTGTAAATAGTGAATTGTCATCATACTTCAATATTTAGATGTACAAAATTTTTAATCGATTGGGCTCTGGAATTTTGATGAATCTTGACCTAAATGTGCACACATGATTGTGAACTTTAAAGCTTGTAGCTCATCACACCCAATATTGTCTCCGGTTTCCGCGAATAGTAGGTAATAATTAGCTTTTGCCCGCGACTTCGTCCGCGCGCTCTTTTATATCGTACCTCCATACAAACTTTCATCCGCTCCTTTAGGGGATTGTTTCTGGGTCAAAGGTCTTTTCTAGGGTCTCAAAGTCTCTCTATACCATGCGTGAATTTAATATTTATTTATACCTAAATGAATACTATATTAATATAAAACCATATAAAATAGGAATAGGTAGGTAGGTAGGTAATAGGTAGTAGGTAGGTAGTAGGTGAATTAAATAACGAACGGGATGATAATCATGCGCAATAAAATCCGTTCAGATCGTTTTAAATACTTATTAATTCGCCCTACTCACGCCGCTTTCCAAAACCTTTTATTTATAACTAGCGGCCCGCCCCGACTTCGCACGGGTACCATATTGTACATACGATACTTGAATCTCGTGCACGGACTTGACCCGTTCTTGAATTTTGTTCTTCAAGCCGCTGCGAACGCTCGATACTCGACTTCAACCCGCTGCGAAGGCTCGATTATCGATTCTCGCGCACGGATTTGAGACGTTTTCAAATTTTGTTTTGCAGGCCATTGTGAACACTCAATACTCGACTCTCGCGCGTGGACTTGAGATTTTCGCAAATTTTGTTCAGCAAGCCGCTGTGAACGCTCAATACTTGACTCTCTTGCACGCTATTGCGACGCGTATTCTCTCTGACTTGCAAGACGATTTTCAGTTTCTGATGGAGATTCTCAATCACGACGTATTTTTATTGCCCTAGCCTGTGAACTTATTTTTATTTATAAATAAAACTAAATACTACATCACCTAAAACTAAATTATTTGCTTTAATGTTGAACGAATTAGCCTGTATATTTGTGCTGATTAAAAAATTCAAAATATTTTCAAGGAAAAATATTCGATATCGCACACAACCGCTGCGTAGGTAGCCGACCGCGCGAGTGTGCCACGCGGCACTTTATTTTGTGACATTGACTACCCTCCGGCACCGCAGTGACGCTTAGACGCGTGGGCAGAGGCAGGCGGTGGTGGGAACGCGACCGTCAAGTCAAAAAAAAAACCACTCTCACCCTCCCTCCCTCACATAACCATATGAAATTTCAACCCAATCGGTTCAGCCGTTTAGTAGTTGACATACCGACAGCGGCGCCACCTACCGGGTCCAATTGTATTTTTAAATCATCCAGGATACCATCGAAATACCCATATAAAATTTAAACCCAATCGGTTCAGCCGTTTAGTAGTGGACGTACCGACAGCAGCGTCACCTACCGGGTCCAATTGTATTTTTAAATCATCCTGGAAACCATCGAAATAGCCATATAAAATTACAACCTAATCGGTTCAGCCGTTTAGTAGTTGACATACTGACAGCAGCGCCACCTACCGGGTCTAATTGTATTTTTAAATCATCCAGGAAACCATTGAAATTCCCATATAAAATTTAAAACCAATCGGTTCAGCTGTTTAGAAGTTATGTGAACAAGATAAGTACGGAAGGATAATTCTTACTACCCGTTTTCCCGAAGAAATGAAGCATTTTCCCGCGGTAAAAAGTAGCCTATGTCACTCAGGGTGAATGTAGCTTTCCAATGGTATAGTAGTTTTTGAGTTTATTCATTAATATCGAATCTATTCAATATTCAAATTTGGTCTGACAAAGATATTCTGAATATCTGTAAAAGCAACTGAAGACATGCTGTAACCTTTACAATCAATAACCCACCACTACTTATGGACATACACAAACACTCTTCTTCCCCATGTCAGCTAATTAGCTCTCTGTGCCTCTTACCTTAGCATTCGTCGCGGTTTATGTCATTATTATTCCTATTATTGAGTTTCTTTTATTTTTTTTACTTAATGTTTATTTTAACTTTACCTCTCAGTACCAGATCTGTATTTTTGCGCATCACGCTTGAGTTGAATTCTTCTGGAATCACCTTACGGTTCTCGCGACACAGACTCGACCCAGTGTCACGACTATTGCCTAACTCTAATCTGAAACTTTGAGGGCCTGTTTACACATTAATTAATGATTAGTGCGAGTCCGTACAAAAGCTTCTCACACTTGCAGCAAATGTATGAACTCGCAATTAATACTAATCCAAGTACGGCCAGTAAGGCCAAGCTCTTTGTATTCTTCCCGTTTGTTATTTATTTATTTAATTGTACGGCATACATTATTCTGGCCTTTAAAGTTTGCCACTCTTTAGTGCCACCAGGTAGCTCCCGCGGATGCTAGTATAGTTGTCCCCCCTTTGTCAAGTGAGTGGGCAACTCGACTGTTAGAAGTTCGTAAGCCGCCTGAAGGCCTCTAACTCGGCTTAACGACTACTTAACTGTCATATACAGCAGCCGGGTTCAACTGCTTAGCGTGCCTTCCAAAGCACGGAAGGTGGGTCGGGGAGTTTTAACTACGTATAAGGTTGGCATTGATTACGAGTATTTTGAGATTAGTTTCCGGAATCGATAGCAACTAGACGTAAAACAGGTTTCAAGGTGTAAATTTTAAAAGTTTTTTTAGTAATGCATACAACCTTCTTGGAAATAACTACTTGATTATTTTACTTCCTTTTGAATCAGTACATTGTGCAAGTAGTACAAGTACAAGTCCATTCTACACGCAGATAAAATAATTTCTGAAATCGGATAAGCAGTTCCGGAGATTACCCATTAAAGTTTTACAATAACCATTGACGTTTTTTTATTGAGTGAATAATAACAACAAAACTATGCTGCGAACGCTGCTTTTTCGTTCCTGATGTGTACCTATCTATAGGTATTAAGGTATGTGTAGCAAAATGGTTTTGTTTTTCATTCCTTAATATGTAGCAAAATGGAATATGTAGCAAAATAGTTTTTTTTATTGTTTGAAGAATAACAACAAACCTAGTTTAATTATTCAAAAACGAACGCTGTTTTTTCGTTCCTGTGAATCTAGGTATGAATATGTATGTAGCAAAATGGTGAAGTTACAGAGACTCCATACTCTTTTTACTGTATAATTCCTCGGTTATAAGAAGAAAAGGATGATGCTAAATGAAGCTATTTAAGTACGCTCTCCAAGGATATTGTACCGGTACTGCATGAGGAAAAAAATATGCTCTAATTTTGTTTTAACACGTAACATACATCCAACATGTTGTTACGCAATAAAAACGTCTGTTTGATTGAGATTCTTATTTTATTTTTAAATTTTATTGAAGTCTTATTATGAGGCATCCACCCACGATATGATGATGGTACGAGATAAAAGATACATACATTCTATGTTAATCAAAATACGAGAAATAAAAAAAAGATCCCTTTATTTTCGAAAATCCTCTAAAGAATTAAACCCATGAGGATATACTATAGAAAAAAAAACATGTGAATAGGCCTTCTATAAAGACTGAACTTGTTAAACAGTTTTAGTTTATAACTCTGTTAAAAAAATGTTTTGTGTCCCGCGGCGGACTTGCATTGTAAGAGTCGTATGCAGCTTTTAGGATTTTTAAGTATGTTTAGATGATTTCTGATAAGTTGTTATTTTTCTGGTTGTACTCGTAGTTACAATACGTAGTTACGTACATTAATAAATTACTTCTGGACGTGATATATATACAGATATAAATTAAATCTATACATATAACAAATCTTATTATCCACGACACCCATAATGTAAATGTGCATTACATTATGGGTGTAGTGGAAAATAAGAACTATAAATCTCGTCGTATTTCGACTCGCTTGCCAAAAATGAAAAACTAAGTAGTTTATTTGTTATCATAAATAAATTTATTGGTAATAAAGTATATATAAAGACTAAAACTATGACAAATATTAAAAATCAATTTAAAAACTAAAAAATATTTAAAAAATTGGGCCCTCTTGGCATTGTCCCCAAGATGCTGGCAGCGTTTCCTCGCTGGATAGCAATACTAATGCGCTGGGCGAGGAAGCTGCCAGATTTTCGGTCCCCTGGGCCCTGTGGACTCAATTAATTTTTTTGAGATGTCCTTAAAAAGTTGGCGAGCACTGGGACCCCACGGGCCAAGAGTCTCGACACCGAATGGAGTAAAAGTATATTGGGTGCCGAGACCCCTATATTTATATTTTTTGAGCTTTTCGGCCGCCTCGGCCGCCGCACTAGGATGATTACTGGTCCCGTGGAGGTGGGAAGGAGCCAAAGCGTCTACACAAGTAGCGTCCCACACAAGTGCCTTGCCCAAACTCCACGGGATCAGAGTCATCCCGTCCGGTCTTTTGCCATCGTCAATTATTATCATAAATTAGATTTTATAATTGTATGTGGCTGGCCCCTCCAGGTAAGTATGGCATTACTTGTGTTAGGAGAAGCGGGTCCTCCGATCCGGAGTTATTCATATACCTACGTAATTTGATACACAAATCT
The DNA here is from genome assembly GCA_945867215.1 of Epinotia demarniana. Lineage (NCBI taxonomy): Eukaryota > Metazoa > Arthropoda > Insecta > Lepidoptera > Tortricidae > Epinotia > Epinotia demarniana. The sequence continues at coordinate 5,552,198 of OX244265.1, read as the reverse complement.
TACATTTAAATTAAATTTAACATTTAGACATTCATTTAACATTTTAACTAGCCTGTGTAGGTACAGTCACAGGCATCAATATCTGCCGAAACAAAGCCGGCAAAAATATCTGACACGTCCTTATGGCATTAGACATAGAGTCGTGTCAGATATCTATGCGTGTTATGTTGTGGCAGACGTTATTGTTGGTTGTACCTAACTTTAAACTTGCCTTTATTTTTATTCGTTCGGGGAATGCTTTAAACATGCCTATCCTGGCCCTAAGATACTAGCGAGGATTATGGGATTAATAGAACCAGGTGGTTTATCACTAGGCCCAACAACAATGGTGGGTCTGTACCCATCCTGGTCGGCCACGTATTTCACGGAGTACATCACGCCATCGATGACGTAAGAGTAGCTACCAGTGATGACGAGCGCTTCCACTTGTTTACCGTCTTTGACCACATTGACTTTCTTGCTCTCGGCGGCAACCTTCGTGCCGTCTGTCAGCTCGAATCTGAAGACAAATACAAAAGATTTGTATTAAAAACTGTTAGACCATGTTGTTATTTTGTGAAAAGTCGTCGTACAATACGGTATTGGACTAATAGTCAAATCAGCAACTCTTAAACGTCAAAAGCGCTCTGTTAGTATGAAGTCTCTAGTGATGTGACACGTTCAAATATAGTGTCGATAAAAGTTGTGTCAAGCGTGAGTTGAGTGTAGTTTGTCAAAACCAGTGATCGTAACTTTTGTAGCATATTTGGTGCGGCGTAGCCATTTTGGTGCAGCGTAGTGTTTTTAACGGGATTGGTATAGACAATATCAATCAAAATTGTTAACTTAGGTTAATATTTACGTTATTAACGCTAATTAAGAATTCGGATTGAAATTCTCTATACCAATTCCGTTAACAACACTATGCTGCACCAAAAATGCTACAAAAGTAACGATCACTGCTCAGACCTAACTACACTGAAATATTGTGTATTGATTAATGTTTAATTGTATATTATTAATTGAGAAATGTTTATTGCTATATATACTTTAGAAAATTGCTTAATAAAATCTCATGTAAGTTTACCTATCTAATAAAAGTAACACACACAATCGCTGGATATTAGAACTTTTTGTAACGTACTCAGTATAGTGTCTGTGATATGTTTGCCTCTCAGTTGTTAACATTTACAATATTAGCTATGTGTCAGAAATTAACTTCTTAGTGACATAGGACTGTATTATAGTACATTGTTTAACGAGGGGCGTAAGCGGAATATTGCGAACAAGAGTCTATCAGAAGCCCGACGCCGAAGGCGGAGGGCTTTTGATGGCTCGAGTTTGCAATATTCCACTTACGCCCGTGTTATACACAATGTTTTTCATCACATTTGCGAGGAAATAAATACATTTTAGATGAAATTAATACACATCGTAATAAAATCTGCAACATATCAGTCGTGCATTTTGTTGAATTTGACGTGAGGCGCGTATGGCAACGACCCTTCGGTATACAGCCACGATTTGAAAACGCTTAAAAACATTTTACATAGACACTATAACTACATATTAAATCTGTAAATAAGTCTGTTAAACATGTTTAAGTAGTTTTTTTAAGTTTAAATTTATTAATAGTTGGTTGTAGCAAACTTTTGAAGATATGAAATATACACCTTGGCTGATTGGAAACATCCTCAGTCCGGAGTGAAGTATGAGTGGGTTCTATATTTTAAAACTAAACTTAACAACCCGAGGGAGGTAAAACGGCTATAACTGCTCTGTACGCTCGCAAATAATAACGCCATTGACGAGCAAGTGTGATGAAAAATATTATAAATAGCCAAAAGAAGCGCTGCGCGCAATACGAGCTCTGCACGGCTATCACATGACGGCAAGCGAGCTGTGTCACGGCGACATACTGTGCGTATCTTTGTAAGTATTCTAATTAGATAGAGACGGATAGTCTATCTCGCCGCGAAACAGCCCGCACACCGCCCTGTGATAGCCGTGCTGATTTACTTTATCCATTGGCGGTCGTGAATAACCCAAGACTTCAGTTGTTTTCTGGAAGATCATATCGATATAATTCGTTTCAGAATAAATGGTTTTATTATTTTTAACAAACATTCACATATTATCATAGACAATAGTTTTGGTAATACGAACTTTTAAGGTGAATCGATATATTGTGTGTGGTATTATTGCCACTCACTATTCTGTCAACGCAACTAGTAAATACGTTATTTTTATGCGGACCATGCAACTCCAAAGGAGTAACATGGGCGCTGCTGACCCTTGATATGTTTGAGGATTTGCCGTGTTGACAGCTGAAGGAACAAATTCCCTCGCTCTCAATACAACGCATCCCCGGGAGCTCTGGCGACCTTGCTCACCTCCAGGAACACAATACTACTACAGAGCAAGTAGTGATATTATAATGGTTGTGGTCTTCTGCAAGGCGGAGGTACTTCCCCAGTTGGGCTGCTCCAAATTGGCAGAACGGCACCTTAGGCTTGATGGACAGGATCACAGGCAAAGTAAATATTCATAATTATACATTACGTATATATGAAATGTCCGTCTGGTCTGCCAGGATTGTGTACATCGTAGTACAACACCTCCACGGCTTCGGGCTTGCTATTTGCAGGCTTTGCTGCTACTGCCGCTAAGCAGCACAGGATCCACTAGAAAAAAAATACAAAGACACAAAGTTTTAGAACAGCCGTGGTGTCAATCCTGACCCCGAATCATGGTCGGCCTTATCACGCGGTAAGTGACAAGATAGGAGCGTCGTCTCGATCAATCGAACGGTATCCTATCATACCTACCGTATGATAAGGCTGACCATGATACGGGGTCTGCCCGTGTCCTACATCGCACCATCGAGTTTCTTACATCAGATGCATAAGGGTCATTCTTGAGAGGCTCTATTTTCGGCGTCCAGAGGGAAAAAGTACCCGAGAAAATAAAATAATTGACCTTACACATTTTTTTTGTGTAGTTCAATACTTCATCTAATTGGGGCACGATTTAATTTTTGTGTAAGGTAAGTAGAATTAGCCATAAAAAAATGACAAACACCTAAAACATCATTCCCCTGGCGCGTCCATCAGCCATCTTGTGAACAATCTATTCTGAAAAGAACTAGTTATGGATTGAAATCAGATATTGTATCGAATTTAAATTAGTGATTTAAAAATAAGAATATGGTTCCCCCCCTATTTATCGTATTTTTTATAGGAATACATATTAAAGGTTTCTCCAGAGCTAAGCTATCATTCCCGTGATGCCTGACTAAACAACGCGCACATCCCTACTGCAACGTCTTGTGACGCGTAATCTCTGTCGTGCCTCACCCTCGTCAGTAGCGCTACCAACGCCGCGGAGAGAGGACGCGTCTCATCGCTGGAGCTCTGAGCAATGAAGGTTGATATATCATTCCCTTGACTTTGTTTCACTATGACTATCATTACCCTGTACTTTCATATAAAATCTATTTCCTGTAATTGGCAAAAAATGTTTAGTGTAAAGAATAACACATGAATGAGTGCATGTGTTGATTTAAAATTGACTCTTATATTAACAACAGTTTCGGCATAATCGACAAGAAACATACTTTTTCTTATTTCCCTGGCTCTCATTCCCCCGATTTTATGAACAGGGTAATGATACTAATGATAGTATTCTGAAGTTTTTTTGGAAATTATAATATTGAATTATATAACGCAAAACATAATGATCTACTGATTTATTCAACAATCGATTTAATTAACTACCAAAGATTATTATTCCTTTGCCAGTTATATCATTCCCTTGTAATTGTTATCATTTCTCTAGTAATTTTTCTCATTCCCTTGTACTTTTTATCATTCCCCTGTCATTTCTTCTCATTTCCCTGGCAGCTAAACTTTGAATCAGTATATTTCCCTACCTAATTGACCCAAAGTGATGCCTTTTCGATAAATGTGTTTATTATTAAATATTTAATTGGATTTTATTGTAACTTACTAAAAATTTCTAAAAATATAAAACACCAAGGGAATGAGATGAATAATGCAATTCTCAAGAATGACCCATAAATATAACATCTAAACAACTCTCATTGGACTTCGGTCCCTGAGAGATATCTCTATTGCCGTTTCGCCTATGTAGGTGTGGTGACCCCGTCAATGGGCATAAGCGCAACTCTGAAGATCAAGCAAGACCCTTTCGTTCTATCTCTCTCCCTACCCGCTCGCTACCCTGGCTTTGAGCACTCGCTCGCCACGCTGGCTCTGAGCACTCGCTCGCTAACCTGGCTCTGAGCACTCGCCGGCCACGCTGACTCTGAGCACTCGCTCGCTACCCTAGCTCTGCGCACTCGCTCGCCACGCTGGCTCTGAGCACTGGCAATCTGCGCTCTTCATACGTCGTCGCTGACCCCTCCGACTCAAAGGGCGCTGATGTGGCGACCTGTCAAATCTGACGTATTCTGCATCGCACTATCGAAGTTTCCAAAATCAGTTGCATAAATATGTTATCTAAAGAACTCTCCTTGGACTTCGGTCCCTGAGAGATCCCTCTATTGTTGCGTCTTCTACACAGCAATTAGTTAAATAAGGACATAAATAAAAAATACAACTCCCATGGTAAATAACCATAGGTAAGCTTTAGATCTAGGCCGTCTCGACAGAAAAGACTTTAGATATGAAAACCGTACTCAAATTCGTTCATCCGAGCTAGGATGCCACAGACAGAAGCGCAGATTAAGTTAAACTTATATAAAACTCCTCGTTTTTGTAGAGGGTAAAAAAGAGAAAGAGTCATCCAACGCATAGGCAAAACCATTCCATGGCAAACCATCTGATGAAGTTCTTCCTCAAGTGGACTTATTTCAATTAGTTATAGTACGACCTCTATGTTAGTGCAAGGCCTGAGTGGACGCCCCGCTCAGAGCGGGGCGTGCAGCGTCCATATGAAACAAATGCAATTTATATGGACGCTCGACGCCCCGCTCCAGCGGGGCGTCCACTCAGGCCTTACACTAAGGGTGAGTTGCACCAAACCGTCTGTAATCGTCAGCGGTGTACGTTAAAATCTGAATGTATGGAACGTTTGACAAGTTTCTATGGACTGACAGCTGTCAGCGCCATATTTAACGTTGATCGGTCTGTACTACAGACCGATCAACGTATATACAGACTCTGTAATCGTAAGTCGATGCAACCGGGTGGGTTAGGAATTAATAAACCAAGCCGTGCCGCCGAGGGTTTCATTCTAAATGTCTTGAACACTAATTTAGGTTTCTTACCTAGTTCACAAGTTCTTACTTGCAAATGGCAAGTTCGTGCAATATGAACTAAAATCTAGTTGCACCGACTTCATTCAGAGCAATGACGCGTAGTTGCACTGCCCAAGAGGCCCGAAGGCTCGCGGTATTATTAGCTCCCGAAGTGTTGTGGAACCGCCCTATGCAACCCGAACTGAGCCAACTTGGACTGACAACTGTTGGCGGAAATAGAAAAAATGTATGGACATCTTTTTTTTGTCGCGTGGCAGGCAATTGAAACAGCGGTTGCCTGAAAATGTGTACGCTGTTTATATACTGAATTGCTAATTCAATCGAGGACCTGGCGACAATTTTTTTTCATCCCCCTCCAATTTCCGCTTCAGTCCAGGTTGGCTTAGTTTGGTTTGCACAGGGTGGTTCCATAAAGCAGACATAAAGAGACTAGAATACATACTAATTCTAATAAGGTACTCACCAGTTTCATAATGACGCTCTAAGGTGGGTCGATGAGGCCAAATGACAAAACAACTATTATTACCATCCTTTTATATCTGATCTAATCTAGCACCAATGTAGATATGTTAATTTTCTTTAAAGTAGGCTCCTCATTTGCGAAAGGTGAAGGCCTCCAGGAAAACCAATTTTTTCTGCTTTTGGCTCATATTCGTCTAACTTATACTCGTACATTAGTATCTATTCTCTAATGCATTGCCATCTCTATATATCAAAATGCGTCATCATCCTCCTAGCGTTATTATCGGTTGTGCCGCTTAAGATGCCCGGGGTCTGCTTTGACACCTTATCCCAAGATTTGGCATAGGCACTAGTTTGACGAAAGCTACTACCATCCCTCCTTCCAACCCAGAGGGACAACAAGACCCTGGGATTCGATCGGTTTCTCTAAGATGTTTTACTTCACCGTAAATATTCTGTATGTAAGTTTAGATCGAGTGAATTCAAAAGATTTTTGAAAAAACCCAACTGCTTTTTCAAAATTTTATAGCCTATATCACTCATACGATTAAGAGGAATCCAACGACACCTCATATGTCGAAATCCGTCAAACGGTTTAGACTGCAGGGCGTGCCAAAGAATATGCCACATACATAAATATATAAATACATACATACATGCGCTCGAAAAGCATAACCCTCCTCTCCTTGGGACAGTCGGGTAAAAACTCATTGGTACCGGCAGGATTCGAACTCACGACCGCCGCTTGACAGCCGGATGCCTGAACCACTGGGCTGCCGTAGCATCAATCTGTATAGATCAAAATGTGTTTTTACATTAAAGTGAAGGTTTGAAAAATTTACGAACTTGAAACCCGGTACAGTTCTTTGAAATAAGCATATTAATGTTTAAAAGTATTTTTTTAAATTAAGCCAATAGAGACTCTATGACCTTGGTAGGAATAAACTAATGAAACTCTATTAGGTACATGCGGTAGCTCGGAAGGCTCGGTAGGGCTGGGCAAGTCGACAACTCCAGGTTATCCGTTCTGATCAGCTCAGCCACGTAGCGAACTAAGTAGGTACGTGGTACGTGAAACTGTCGTTGAAGAAAGCGTCGCTCCTTTCGATGATCAGTGCTGCCACCTCTTTGCCGTTGTCGGTCACTTTTACTAGACTGCCTCAAGCCTGAGCCCCTGTTCCGTGGCTTTGCTTGATCCTACAAAAAATCAGTTTGTGAGTTGGCAATAATTGTATTATATTAGCTATAAGATTCAAAGGGATCATACGGTTAAAAAAACCAAAAAAAGTACAATAATCTCAGTGCTTGTAAAACAATAGATGAAGAAAGGTGCTGAATGAACACTACGTCCTATTAAAAAAAAAAACAAAATTATTTATTTCATAATAACTTATTTTAACAAGGTCTCGGAACCCTCCTTTTAAGTTAAAAACTTGTGTCAGGAGGTATTCGCTCTTTCATGCAAAGTTTTTTTAAAGTAAGTTAAAAATAAAACTAAAATTACTTAATCACTTAATCATAGAGTATAAATATAAACATACTCAAGGGCAATGTGAAATTGTGTGCGAGTTAGTAGTCAAGTTCCAATTACTAATTGTTCAATTTCCATTGCTCCTGAGCATAGTTAAGTTACATAGGTCTGTTGGAACAGGTCTCTCATGGGGATTGTAATAGCCTCCTATACTCATATCTTTTTTATAGTATTCTGTAACCCTAATTAACTCTGGCTCAGTGATCCAAAAAGGTTCTTGGGCTCCGAAACAAGAGCATTCCACTTCATGCCAGCTTTCAGCTTGAAGACGCAGGTCCGCCTGCACGCTATCCCCCAGCGATACCTGAGCCGCCCTACGTACGCGCTAAGTTCGGTTTCTTGACTGCCCGATCCTTTCCCATTCGCAGGAGATGACCGAACCAGCGAAGTCTGTGGGATTCGTTTCGCCGACAATATGTGTCTCGCCACCAACTCCTCGATCTCGACATTTTTCCGGATCCTCCATTTTCCATCGACTCTTTTGACAGGTCCCAATATCTTCCGAAAAACTTTCCTCTCCGTTACCAGTAACTGATTTTCCTCTTTTTGTGTTAGTGTGCATAAGGATGGGTCTTATGAGTGTCTTGTACACCGGCAGCTTTGTGTTTCTGCTAAGAAGCCTGGACACTACGACCTTGTGGAGGGCTGAACCACATCGCAGGGTGTTTTGGATGCGTATAATAATCTTCTCCTCCCTGTTGTTACTGTTGGTTATGGTGCATCCAAGGAACCGAAATGTATCAATCCCCTGATAACACAGTACCTTCAACATGAAGACTCTCAAGCTGGGCACGTATATTTCTATATGATTTCAGATACAGGATTAAGATTCGGGTATAGGATTCTGTACCGTATAATTGACAGACTGAATTCAAAGCCTGTAACTAGTTAAAATGATTAGCAATGTTTTGTAGTTTTAGAATTTTTCCTGCTGTCTAAGAGCATAAATGGCAGCTGGCGCGTGGCGCGTACAAAAACTTGAACCACTGAACCCTGGCGGTGGAAATGGAGACTACGGTGGCCAGTGTGCCACTGTAGTCCCCTATTTCCACCGCCAAATCTAAAATCATCATCATCATTCATCATCATTTCATTTCATGCATAACATCATTCATCATTTTTGTAACATCGATTAAGTAACTAAGGGTTTTACTCTTTTTCTATGCCCTATGCAGTTGATAGCTGATTTAGTCCAAGTACGTCGGCATATTACTATGTAGCGTGTATTGCCTCATTTATTTAAGGAAACATCAATTGAAGAGGCTTGAACAGCATCGGGGCGTGCTCCCCCGCATAAATGAATGTCTGCCAGCTTTTCGTTTTAAGTCTAGGAAGAACTTCGACATCGATCGACAGTAATATTAGACTGTCGATGTCGGTCCATGCAAATCGATGATAATCGGTAAGGGGGTAAGGAAATCACAATTTTCATATTGCTTGGCGCAGTTCGAAATCGTATGCGTTTTTTTTTCAGTCAATTCAGTTTCAGGTTAACACGTCCAACCCTTGTGCTTGTTGGTTGACCTCAACGTACGTCCTATAGCAATTCAAAGTTTACAGAGGGCAGTAGTAGATGGGGATATACTTGAAAAATAATAATGGAAAACATTAAAAAGTATTTATTTCCCTTATGTACACATTGTAAAATTTAAAAGGTTTGGACTCCCTTTACTGTAAGTAATGTTATTTTAAGCTTATTCGGTTATGCTACACATTTCACATAATAAACAAAACGTAAGCACTCTAACTAAATTTATTGATACAATAATGTATTTACGGAATATAGAATTAAATCCATATTATTGTATTAAAAAAATGCTTACAGCTTTATTTCTTGCAGTATTTACTTTATATTTAAAAGTACATAGACAGTTGTAATATTCGTTTTGTATTGTACAAAGAAAACTTTACCATATTATTTCGACTTTTTCGGCATGAACTTTAAGAAATTAGAAATAAATTTAAGCAGTCTTCCGTTAGAAAAGAAAAGGGAAAATAATAAAAACTCCTAAAATAAACCCTTAAAAATAGAAGTACTAAAGGAAACCCCATTGCCTTATTTATTTAATAATATTATCCTTGTCCAAGCAGAGAAGCTAGAATCGGACCACTAACACCACGGAAGTCTAAGTCAGGTGATTCAAGAGTCCTATTGATGGTAGGCAAGTACCCGTTCTGGCCGGCGATGTAATTCACGGTGTACCGGAAGCCGTCGATAACGTACGAAAAGTTACCCCTAATGACCAGGGTGGCCACTGCTTTGCTGTCGTTGGTCACCTTTACCAGGTCACCCTGGCTGTGAGCCCAAGTGCCGTCGCTCTGTTCAAAACTGCGAATTGAAGAAATATGCTTTATTTTTTTATGAAGTATTTATGAAAAAGTAATTAATAAAAACAAAGATGTACAGATTTAATTTAACTTGAATAATAATAATAATAATAACAAATCAGCCTATATACGTCCCACTGCTGGGCACAGGCCTCCTCTCATGGATGAGAGGGAACGGGCAGAAATCCCCACGCTGGCCCAGTGCGGGTTGGGGACTTAACATACACCGTTGAATTTCTTCGTGGATGTATGCAGGTTTCCTCACGATGTTTTTTCTTCAACGAAAAGCTAACGGTAAATATCAAATGATATTCGTACATAAGTTCCGAAAAACTCATTGGTATGAGCCGGGATTCGAACCAACGACCGTCGTTTGACAGCTGCATGCCTGAACCACTAGGCTACCGTAGCTAACTTGAATACTTAAGTTAAATTTACTGCTGACGTATATAGCTACTACATAGCTTGGAATGCTGGGCCTCAAGAAATATGGACTAGTAAAAACTTTATACCACCGAAATGAAGATGCTAAGCTGGCCAGATGGCGTTGCGAGGGGGTTATAGGGGGTTAAAAACAGTCACATCCATGGCTTCCTCAAGATGGCTAGTTTGCAATTTGGTAGAAGGTGGGAACACTGGGAACGCAGAAACATTCTGAAGAGTCATTTGGCTGAAACCATAACTATCCCGAAATTTCAAAATTCCGAACACCATTTCCGCTAAACGACCCATAGGACTTACAACATGGATATGCTCCTTCCGTCTTTTGACAGCTGGCTTACATGCTAGTGCAGGTGATGACTGGACATAGCTGCTTCTGTCATTAATTTTCAGAGCTTGCTCTTGGGTTCAATGTCTTAGATATTCCAGCTTGAAAATGGAGTATCTTATCCAAAAATATAATTCAAAACAAGTGATTCTAGACAAAATAAGTTTCACGGTGCAAGTTATTTGACCAAACGTGCATACTTGCGTATACGTGGATTCGGTGGATATTTTTACCTAAAATCTTACTTACTCATATCGAAAGGCACCACTATCTGCATGGTAATTGTCGTAGTTTAAGATCCGTACGTTCCCGATGGTGCCGCTCGATGGGCTTGCGGCTACTGTTGCCGCCAAATCAATGCGTTCTCACATAAAATAACCCACATACTTAATTTTAAATAATGTGCAGAGTAATCCTGAATCTTAATCTCCTGAGTCACCGACGACACACAGATAAACAGACACGTTAAACTTATAACACCCCTCTTTTTAGGGTTCCGTACCCAAATGGTAAAAACGGGACCCTATTACTAAGCCTTCGCTGTCTGTCCTTCTGTATGTCACCAGGCTGTATCTCAAGAACCGCGACAGCTAGACAGTTGGCCGCACTTGGCCGGTTTTTTTTATACCACGTCTGTGGCAAACATGTTTAAGTAGCCACCGTACCCTATGGATGCTTGCAACTCCAGGAAATTAAATTAAAACTAAATTAAATCCAAAAAGGACCCTCGAGGATTGTACCGAATATGCTGGCGGCATTTCCTCGCTGAATTGCAATGCTGATGCGTTGCGCCAGAAAACCCCCAGCTCTTCGGTCACCTCCACAAATAACTTACGATTAGTAACAAACGCATGATTAGATCAAGAATACTCAGATTTACTCACCAGTTTCATTTTGACGCACCTAATTATGGCCAAATGATGAAATAGATTTCAATTCCATCCTTTTTATACCTGGTTTTGATCAAAACCTTAGGTCTATCAGCAAAACCAGATAGATATATTAATATCTATACCTACACCTATACCTACACCTATATATATATAGTGAATACTAAAGGTGAAGGACAAAGACTTGCTATAAATTGTATATGCTCAATTGCTCATCGAATATACCTACATAATAATTATTAAGAGCAAGTGGTCCTGGGTTCGAATCCCGGTAAGGGCAAAAATTTGTGTGATGAGCACGAATATTTGTTTCTGAGTCATGGATATTTTCTATGTATTCAAGTATTTATATCTATTATATTTATCGTCGTCTAGTACCCATAACACAAGCCACCTATGAGCTTACTATGGGACTAGGTCGATTTGTGTAAGATTGTCCCCTTATATTTATTATTTATTTATTTATTTATTTATCTAAGTAAGTATACATTTTTCCCTAACATGTGTTTTTTTCCTCAACCCAATATATTCTACGGAGATCAATTTAGGTAAAATCTTAAATAATTCACAACTGGTGATAAATTGAATATGTGATGTTTATACTTTAATATAATTTCTAATGATAACATAAGATTACCTTTTTAAAAAAGAATATAACAATATGGCCAGTAAAGGGCCAATCACGTCACGTGTTGTAAATGTTACAATTATTAAGTAGTTTTAAATTGCGCCTTTACGTCAATGACGACGAGCGATAGTCCATCATATAGGGTTTATTTACTAAAGAAATTGATATACCTAAATGGGATTGCGTGTGGCCTCCGTCGAACCTCATGGAAACGACTTTTTCCTTCTTAAAACCATTAAATTGATGTCTATATCTAGTAGACGTCATATTTCCCCTATACGAAATAATTGTGATCCACTTCCGCGCGTGCGCTACTGCGCTATGCAAGTATGCAACTATGCCTATGCTTAATTTCAGGGCCAGTATTCCATTCGCGATAAAGGGTGACATATACATCTCCACTTTAATGTCTCTGTCGTTTTGATTTTGAAAGGTCTATAACGAGTGCGAGCTTCACATATTTAGATATTCGTCGAATCAAGGATCTCGGGTAATATGGGGTTACGCTTTTCACGGAAGATGAGGCAATTCGCTATGCCTCTTGAATAGGCCCTGTTCGACCAAACTGTATATAGGAAAATAAACTTGAACTGCATTAAATTTGTACACACGAATATTGAAATAAATCTTGTTTTTGTTTGGTGGAATTAATAAGATATGTAACCTTGTGTATGACCTGTTTAAATGAACCCTTAGGGTGTGAAAAGCGTGTGTTTTGGTTATGAAAACCAATCAATACAGTAGGCATGGTTCAGCAATATATAAAATAAAACGAAAAATGACATAGCGATTTAATTACTTTTTCTGTCTTCAGGTAAACTGAGTATTTCTTCCATTCATTTCAGTAAACACATTATTAATTTCAAGAAATACAATGAGAATCTCAAGCCGCAAGCTGCACCGTTTTTTCGGGGGTTTTAAACGTCAAAAATGTTTTGCCAATCAAAACCCCCGACCCCATTTGTTTGCCGAAACTGACGGATAACATGTTAGATGTTTAAAAACATTTAAATCATTGGCGCAGCCGACGGTGCCTCAGTAGAACGTTTAACAAAACACAATGCATTAAATAGATTACTTTAATTATAACTACTAGCTGTTTCTGGAATAATGACTTCGAATAAAGAAACTTATTATCTTGCATTACTCGTTTGTGTTCTGTGGAGCTCCAACAAAGTTGCTTCACCCAAGCAAAGAAGCAACAACTCCTGGTGGGACGGCGCCTCCGGGACCTTGTTCAATGGTGGGTTGATATCCCTCCTCGTCGGCGGTGTATCGCACGGTGTATGTGACGCCGTCGATGATGTAGGAGAAGAGACCCTTGATTGCCACAGCAGCGTTCTCTTGTCCAGCGTTGATCAGGCTTCCATGCGCTTCGCCTTGTGTACCGTCTGATTGCTCGAATCTGCGGTTGATATAGATGAAGATATTATTTAGTTTAAGACTTTTTTGAATGGTCTCCCGTCTGCTATCACCACAAGCTGGTCCGTGGTGCTTGAAGATGACACTACAATCATAGTAGTGCGCAAACGCACAAACAGCTTGGTGCGAAGATAAGTGACTCATGTAGGCAGTTGCAGCAGTGGTTTTGTACAAACGGATTATTTTTGAACTTCAGTAAACGAACGAACTGATTATTTCAGGACGGAATATACAGTACTCATTTGATGACAATCGAGTCTTCATAATGCAAAAACGAGCATTACGAACGCTGGCTGGCGCGAAACCTTGAGACTCATGCAGGGAACCTGATATTATTCAATTATTGTTTTATATATTATTATTATTATTATTGACGATTATTATTTATTGTATTGACGATGATTTTAGGTGAACTTTGATAACTATGACATTATAAATTTAAATTAAGTAGACATAGTTATATTCAAATTGTATTTTTTATTATTCTTCGTATTAATTTTATTGAATGTTATTGACGATCACAATAGGGGCTCTTGTAAATGGACATGCTATAACGGGGACAAAATAATGTGATTTATAATGTAATCTTATGTTGTGAATAGGTAAATGAATCTGAATCAAATGTACGATTCTCACCGACCGGGCCGGGCCGGAGCGTTAAATTTCATATTTGAATGTACTTGCTGCCGGTCGGCTCCTCGCGGACGTCGACGGGTGTGGTCGGCTGTCGTCGCATGTGACCAGCTCCGTCCGGCTTTTGACTACTGCACTCTGTTAAAACGCAGTCGGCTTCCGGCGGTTGTTCGTGCATCCGTTGCGACGCGGCGCCAGGCGACCCGGCCTGGCCTGTTCGGTGGGAATCGTACCAAAGGCTGCCCGGGAGCGAAATGCCTGGAAACGAAGGGAAGAGGCCTTTGCCCAACAGTGGGACACCACTGGCCCGTAATAATAATAAATATTATTAAGTACTAAATTCTCGCGCGTCTTCGGCCGCGTATTGCAGAGCAAACTCACTGGATGAAATATAGCCGTCTAATTTCTGCCCACGACACCGTCCGCATGGAACTCGTTTATGTCGTAACACCATATAAATAAATTCGCACGCGACCCCATAAAATTATGATATCTGGAATAAAAACCATCCTATATCCTTCCCCAGGACTCTAACTATATCTATACCAAATTTCATCTAAATTGGTTCAGCGGTTTAGGCATGAGGGGGTAATAGACACTTTCGCATTTATAGCCTCTGCCCGTGGCTCCGTCCGCGTGGAACTCGTTTATATAGTAGCTTCATACAAATTTTCACCCCCCATTTCATCCCCCTTGGGGTCATCCCGGGATAAAAACTATATTGTATTTATTTTTGACAAAAGTAGACTTTTGTCACAAACACATCAATTTTATTTCACGTCTTTTATTGGAAATAGAAAAAACGCCATTCAGACTAGATTAGGAAACTATACATACTGATTGCCTTGGGTTTTATAAATAATACATTATTAAACGACACAGTTAAATTCATACTATGGTATTTTAGTGAAATATGAATAAAACTTCGCTTAGGTAAGTATTTATCAAAATATGTTCAAAAAAGTCATTCCTAGGGCCGTAGACAAGGTTACAATAATAAATGTATGGGAATGACAGATGCCGACGAAAAACTTTTCGTTAACATCTGTCATTCCCATACATTTTATTAGTTTTCTATAAGCGTTAGCGATTGTCGATTGTATCCTTGTCTACGGCCCCTGAAGTGTTGCATCTATTTTACTCGTGTGTGGAAGGTATAACCGTGAGTCTCTCAAGTGGGCGGGGTTTACGCGAATCTATTAATACTTACTTAATCAAGGCATCGCCTTAATAGATTTGTTAAGTTTTATGAATAATGGAGGATATATTTATGAGGGCGTGTCTTAATTCTTACGCGTAGCTGAAGTCTGGAGCTCCGTTGTTTGCACTTTCGAACTTCAGGAGCTGAACATCTGAGGGGTTGTATCTTGGGGGAGACGCGGGCGCAGCCACCGTCGCCGCGACAAGAAAACAGATGATAAACTGGAAGTAAAGATAATTTAGTATTAGGGCGAGTTGCAACAACTTACGGTTATATCAACTTTAAACATGGCGCCGGCACTTGTCATTCTACTGAAAATTCTTAAACTTTTACGAACAAATCTTATGACCACAGACAGTTCGGTGGAATCCACCCTTAGTGTAGTATATAGTTCTCCAATATCTATACAGACAGCCTTTATAAAATATCTCTACGTGCAGCATAAAGACTGTATATATTAAAAGTAAAAAAAAAAACATTTACTTATAAACGAAGAGAGTACTAAAATAAAAATAAGGGTAATTAAAAAGATGTTACGGTTGAGACTGATTTAGACTGAAGAAAACCTTTTTTCTTAGCGAAGCTCGAGCCTCCCTTTTCAGGTAATCCACAAAAAATCTATGGAAATCAATTCAGATACAGTAATCAAAAAATATAATCTAATATAATTGAGTTGATACGGTCGACGATATTGGCCCAATTAAAATGGGTAAGGCTCAATTTTAATTTATACGATTTTTAGGGGTATCAAAAGTTGTTATAGAGATGTGACCCAGGTTAGGCCACAGATAGGTAGCCAGAGATGGTCTGCTTCTAATTATATTAGATTATATTTTTTGATTACTGTATCTGAATCCCAAGTATTGATTTCCATAGTTTTTTTTTGATTACCTGAAAATCCCTTTCCCAAGATTCGTTCGAAGTCACAAAAATGTGCATGGAAGTCATGTTTTGTCCGAGTTTGAGTGTCATTATTTCGACAAACCTTTTTTATCCTGCCTTTTGAATGTACGTACGCTTGTTTACACCAAATTTTTAAATCGATTTATTTAATATTATTTTAAATGCTTTATCCCAAACCGATTAAGCTTTTTTCTGATTTTCGTGTGGGGACATGGTGACTTTTAGGGTTTTTAAATTCTGCTGTATACATATCGAAGTGGGGCGCCCAATCAATTTACATTATATTGATTTGAAGGTAATTCAATATATCGATAAACTACCCAATTAACGTCAATAAAAAATTGGCCATGGAAGTCAGGTAAATGACTGTCTCAAAGAAGTGCCCTTTGACATCAGCTTTCTTAATCTACCAATCACATTAAATCGATAATTGTTGGATTTTGACATCGAGATTTATGGTCACAGTGATGACAGCTGGTGACATAATGCATATTGAAAAACCGACCGGGGTAATGGCGTAGAGTAAAGATCTTAAAATAAATATACGACCTCCTCGGTTGCAAAGTGTGCAATTAATAGTTATGTACGATACAAGTGCCGAAAATAGGAAATTCGCAACGAGTGGTAATAAATTAAAACACGACCGAAGGGAGTGTTTTAAATCGACACGAGTTGCGAATTACCTATTCGCACGTGTATCGTACAACGTTTTACTGTTCATATATAAAGTTTCGACATATGCACGGAAAGTGCTTTTTTCCGCACTAGTGCGGAAAAGTAGCACCATGTGTACTGTAATAGTACATTACGTAACTAGGGCGGTGAATTCGTAAATGCCCCAGATCGCAGGTGTTTGTGTTAAATTGTTGTGATAAATATGCGCTCTGGGGCTTTATGAATTACCGCCCGTGTTGAGTACAAAATTTTACGTCTTCACCTGGCCACAATGCGAGTTTTCCCGTACGCGCAGCGTGCAGTAAAACTCGCATTATGGCCAGGTATTACGTAAAAAATATTGTAACACTCTAGAAAGTGCATGTTTCATAAAATAATTATTGCAACTATTTAAAAAAATGAAATTTTAAGTGTTGCAATTAGTAATTATTTTCCCTCGTCAGCAAAGCGTAAAAATATAGGTGCATACAAGTTACTTATAAGAATAAGAAAACTTTATTGCTTTCATGTTGCATACAGGATATGTTCCATAGCTCTTATGCGCCGGACATAGCTATGCGACGTTGTATGCACCCATATTTTAAGTATATTGTAACTGTAATCTAAGGATATCGATCCCTCCGGGTGCTAATTATATCATATTGCTAATCTATCGAATAGACGTGAGTTCTGCAGCATTTGCAGTGAGGAAGATTCGTCAAATAACAGACGTGAAAACGGCTCGATTAGTATATTTAGGGTGACTTTCATACATTTGAAACGTAGCTCCAGCTACAGCTACGTTACAAATATATAAAAACATAGCATAGCAAGCGTAGCAAATGTCTGGTGGAAAGGCACCCTCCTTAAGCTACTTCCATAGCATTGGTATTTTATTGTAGGACATTGCTTCGGATATTCATAAAAATTTTGTTCTGCAGAAACGGGCCATTCGGGCGATATATAAATTGAACCATAGAGGCTCAGTTAGAGATAAGTTTGAAGGCATCACATTGTCAATACATCTATGTATATTACAATATCGTATATGAACATAAAAACATTGATTTTTTTTGGATAAATTGTGACATACATACTATTGTTACTAGAAATAAGCATAAGCTCGCGGTGCCCACCACTCGGCTCCAAAAAGTAAAAAAAAACATTCATGGGTAATTGTGTAAGGTTTTATTACAAACTACCACGAAACGTAACTGAGTTATCTATTAATAAATTCAAGAACTATGTGAAGCGTAAACTTATATCGAAAGTCTATTATAGCACACAGAACTACATGAATTATAAAAGTCCGTGGATTTAATTTTGACTGATCTTTTTTAATTATTTACTACATTTGGAAATTTATGATATTGTGTTTGAAATTCATTATTCGAGTATGTTTATTTACACAAATTTAATTTTGTATGTTTGATAAATTGCTCTTAAAAATTACCTTAATATCTAACTGACGATTTCAAAGTGCTTAATCCTACTGAAATAAATATTTTTTTGAGTTTCAGTTTTGAGTTTGATATTATCATGGTTATTCTAGTTGGGTTATTACGAAATTTACTTGTGTTGTAATAAGTAGTCAAGTCATTTTATTTACAACAATTTTAATTACGACTTTTCCATTTGTTCCTTTTATCCGTAATTTTATTAAATAAAAGTTTATTTTCTTTATTCTGGTTACTTTATATTTGCTCTATATTATTCAAAATCACGTAAAACAAAAGTCAATGAATGCTTCATTTAAATCCATATAAATAAGTCCGGATAGAAGGTTTGTAGGGTTAAACAAAAATCACGCAATTATAAATTATAAATTAAAGTAAAAAAATAGTTCAATAAAGGACCTAGTTGCTAGTCTTTAAAAGCTTCTTAAAATACTGCTATTTGATTTGATTTGAAGGTCATGTATTTCCTAAAACATGTATATCTACTACTCACCAGTTTCATTTTGAGGTATTTTTTGTGGACGGATGATACTAAATGACAAAAAACCGATGAAACAGATCCTTTATATATTTATGATCAACTCATATACATAAGTAGCGAATATTATTATGGTCTAGATGGAAGACAAAGGTCAAGGTTCTCATTTCGTGTTTTTAGGGTACCTTTTGGACCTAACGGTACGGGTCCACCTAATCCGTTGTCGGCCGAAGTATGTTCGGGCGTCGTCGTCCGAACTCGGCCGATCGAATATAACGTCTGTAAAGGAACGAGAGCGCCTTCACTGCTACAACCGCCATCTTCCGGAAGCAGCGAAGGCGCTCTTGTCCTTACATACGTTTGTACATTGTAAATTTTAGGAAAAACTGTGACATACATAATATTAATACCAGAAATAAGCATAAGCTCGCGGTGTCCACCACTTGGCTCCAAAAAATAAAAAAAACATTAATGGGTAATTGTGTAAGGTTTTATAACTAACTTCCTGGAAACGTAACTGAGTTATTTTATCTATTAATAAATTCAAGAACTATGTGAAACGTAAACTTATTTCGAAAGCTTATTATAGCACACAAAACAACATGAATGATAAAACTTCTTGGGACTAATTTTGACTGGATTTAGTAATTATTTATTCCTTTTGGAAAATTTTGACATTGTGTTTTTAATTTGTTATTCTCATTTTATTTATTTTTGACATAAGATTGTCTTTCTAGAAACATTCTAGACTAGTATTTTTTTATAAAAATGTTTAAATACTTCATATAAATTTTACTTTTTATGTTTAATAAATTACTCTATGGAATTACCTAACTTTAAGGGCGGGGCTCCCATAAATGGCGTATGGGATCGTACCTTCAATCTGAATCTCTTAGTTTTCTTAGGTTTTTTGTAGCTTATTATGTTAACAACAACGGCTTTAAGCAATACAGTATCCCATATTTACTTCAAAATTCATTGTTTTCGAGATACTTGGCATCAAAGTTGAACAATTTTAGGCAAAAAAACCAGTTTCTGGCCATAACTTTTGTGTTAATTGGTTTAAAATGAAAACCCTGGACCAGTTATTAGGGACGTCACAGACGAACACAAATATGTAGATTTCGTATGTGTTAGATCTTTCACGTCAATAGAGATACAAAATAAGTGTTATTTTAGACAATGTTTAAAAAGATCATACAAAATTAAGTATTCATTTGTTTCAAAATCCGGTAAACCAAAATGGAGACAAAAGATTGAAGAACCGATAACCGTTTGATTTATACTTCTATCTGTAGTACGAAAGTAGGAGATACGATTCAAAACTTGTCAAATATCGATGGAAATCTCGGGTAGCCCCTTAAGATTATATTTCTACCTGACGATTTGAAAGTGCTTGTTACTGGGCCTACTTGAATTAAATAAAATTAAATATAATTTTCAGTTTGAGTTTGAGTTTGATTCGCTAGGCCGAGTTCGGACGACGACGTCCGAACATACTTCGGCCGATAACGGATTAGGCGGACTCGTACCGTAAGGGTATGCATATTTATAACTATATTTTACACGGGTCTAACGCAATATGTATTTTTTACCTTTATTTCTGACCCTTGATTGTTTTGTGCACCAATATCTCAATTGCCAACTTGCTGGGACGACGGTCATCGGCAACCATGACCGGTGCCCTTGTAGAAACGTCAAAAATAAAGATAAATAAATATCGTGTTAGTAGACCCGTGTAAAATAATAATACAAATATGTTTATAAAGCGCGAGAGTTAAATATAGTGACATAATAATGGCATGTCTGTTATTTTTCAACTGACCTCAAGAGAACAGAAATTAGACTGTACAAAGGCTTTTTTTATAATTATGAGTGCCTTTTACGGGTGTCCTGCCGTTTGGCCAAAAGTCATTTGGCAAAATTACACTTGACAAACAACGTTTAGCAAAAAAATGTTTCGCCAATTGATCATTTTACTACTAGTCATTTCACAAATGACTCACTTTGCAAAATGATCAACAGTTAAATTTACATTTTATAAATAATTATTTGACAAAATAATCATTTAGCAACTGAGTTATCAGACAAAACTACTATTGGTCTAAAAATCTTACATCTAGACAATGGAAAAACCCTAGGTATACTATGCGGCATGTAAAAAGGCAATTAGACTAATCATGGAAAAAAACCTGGGTCTCCGTTAGGTACGACGACGAGCGAAGCGAGGAGTGTTAGGTTGAACTGCGAACATACAGCGCGCGAGTTGAGCGAGCGAAGCGAGCGTGCCGCGGCAGCGGCCGGCGAAGCGCCAGAACTGACTACTTTTTACTAATACTAATCTAATCTTGTAACTTACCTGTAAATAATCTGTACCAAATGGAAGTTGACATTTGGACAAATGCTTAATTTGCGAATCATATTATTTGGTGAAATGAAAAAAAAAGTCAATTGTCATTTTATTATTTAACCCATTTACCAAGTGTAGTGTTTGCTAATTGATCATTTGCTAAGTGAGTTTTTGTTAGATGATACTTTTGTCAAATGTCTCGTTTGCCAAATGATCATTAGGTGAAACGTTGTTTGTCAAATGAACTTTAGTCAATAATTTTTTTGGTCAAACATTAGTGAACCCTTTTACGAGTATGACCCTGAAAGACATAATATTCGGTTGTCAATTTTTACTTGCGATGCTTCGGTTCAACCAAAAGATATTGACTTATTCTATTTAGGGAGTTAAGTTTCTTAAATATATTTACTAAAATTGATAGTACATAACTACAGTTTGCAAATATTATTCCAACAATTTTATTAGTGCTAGTATTTGAACCATTGGGTAGAGAAAATAACTCACACTTGACCGGCTCTTCCAAGACTATTAAAAAGAGACAATTTAAAACAGGTAATCAAAACATACTAGGCAAGACAGAATGTGAAACACATTCTTTGCGGCTCAACCGAGTGATCACTAGTATCTATTCCAATCTAATTTAATCGTCAAAAGAGTCATTCTTTCATGCAAAAACTGACATCTACTCGTAGTTCTACATTACGTACGTACGAAGCGTTACGCAATCGAATAGCATCTGGACTCAAAACATTATTTTGATCATTACGTTGAAATTGGATCGTATAAGAATCTTTGATCCCAAATAATCGTCCTAGAATTTAGCATTATAAAACAAAACTATTCGTTTCAATTTGATTGCAGTAAAATTGATTCATAACAATTTTGTATAACATACATATATCATGCCTGTGTAAGATTTATTGTAATCTTAAACAAGTATTCATAAATAATATTTAGTCAAACCAATGCATACTTTATCATGTTTTATTTTATTATTATACTTTATTGAATCAGTATATAAATATTATATACAGCTTCATAATTTGTGCTATTTACAGAACTGTTTATACAATTTATTGACTTATATTTAGCCCAGAAGGGAGGCGACCACGCCCGCGGGGACGGCTCCTCCAGGGCCTTGCTCGATGGTTGGCTGGAAGCCATTTTCGTCGGCGATGTAGGACACGACGTATGTGACGCCGTCGGGTCCCACCCAGGAGTACTGCCCTTTGACTGCGATACTCTCGTTCTCAGTACCCTGGTTCTGTAGCTGACCTTGCTCTTCGTGCTTGCTGCCATCTGACAACTCCCATCTGTACTCAAACACCAATCACTAATAATCATGTCAAACGTCAACTTGAAGTGTTTATTCAAAGATGTATAGGTACTCACGCAAATCCATATGACCCCAATCCAGAGTTATCGGATTCATAGCGGAGGATCTGTACATCTTGAGGATTCTGTTGTGGAGCCGCGTAGCAAGCAGCAAGGAGGGCTAAGACCACGAACTGAAAATAATAGAACAATTTGAAACCGTGTTCCGAATCACAAAAACTTCACCGTAATCACTTCACTAACCGATTTCATTTTGGCTTTTGTTTTTGGTTTTGCGACTGCCGAGCACGACGACCTGCAAATGTTTGTGATGTTTGCATGTCCCAACGGTTCTCTTATATATTTCTTCTAATGCGGGGTTACAACATAACTCGCTTCGATTGCCCTACGGCTCAAGCGGCATCTGTCGCGCTGGGTGAACGGCCATACATACAGCATTGTTCATCTGTGTATGGACATGGCATGACCCGAGAACGTTTTGTTAAGTAATGTCTAATAAGAGTACAAATGTCAATGTTAATAGGAATTTCAAAAGATTATAATTTACTCTGCTGCACAGAAATATTTCATTACTAAACGTTTATCGGACTGTATAATTTTATGTGCAATATGATAGACAACCGGTGTTGTGTCTTCGTGTTACTAGTTTACATATGTGAGATGTACGTATAATTGTTACGAAGCATCATTGAAATTGGTTATAATTAATTTTAACATCATTTTTATACACACAAATTTTATAAAGTTGAAATACAATAACTATGATTATACTCAAGAGCAAATAAATCAATCAATCAATCGTCAATTGGTGCGCACCCGTTCTATTGCTCTTGACTACAGTAACCTATAATGAAAAGGTTATTTTCTTACAAGTACATGAAATTGAATTACTTTTAAACTAAAGTCAATAATTTTACCATACTTTCGTAACGGCACCCGACCTGTCACTTCACTCCAGAGCCCCCCAGTTATCTATTACAAAAATATGGTGTACTTTCCAGTCTGTATAGGGTCACAAAATGGCGGATGATGCTTTGAAACAAGCGTCTGTTACTGTGTTGTCTTGGGGTCTATCCGAGTTAACTTATCACGTATATTTTCATTAAAAAAATATATTTGTAGGTAGTTACAAGATTCACTAATAGCCATTGAAGAGTTTCACTTTCTGGCTTTATCATTGGTTCTAATGAACTTGCCGAATACAAATACAAATACAAATTATTTATTCTACAAATAGGCCACATGGGCACTTTTACATGTCAAACGGTAATTTACAATAAAAATAATAATCTTACAATAAAAGAATAATAATCTTACACAATAATAATTTAAAATACTTAACACTTAATACTTGTTGATATAACAACACACTAAATGTCACAAAGTTAATGAAAACAAAACAAAATATGACCATTACATTCGATTAGGATAAGGCCTGTGCATTAACAGAAAGTTAATGATATTAATTCAGTATTCCAGAGATGTATAAGGTCTCTGAGTCATCAACTGTACCAAATTAATGTAATATCATCGTTATATACTTGCAAAGTTTCAAGTCGATACGACTATTATGTATTGATAGCTTGGGTACGTGTCTACGCACGACGTACTAGTCATTTAATTGTCATTCTGCACTTGCCCAGCTCTAGCACGATACGTTTTATGGTCAAGTTTACATCCCAAAAGACCATAAAATCTACCTCGCTAGCAGCCCGAGTCCAATGTATAAATCTTTCCCTAACCAGATAGTCATCTTGGGAACTTGTGTTTCCCACTTGTGCAACCCTCATTCTTGCCAATTATTTGCACAAATCGTGAGAGTCACTTCCCGCATTTTCCCAGGTACTTATCCAGGTACTTTCCCAGGTACAGGTACAGCTCAGATATTTTAAAGCCAAGCGTGCAATGGCAGTTAGACATCTCGACCTCATCATTACTTACCTTAGGTGAGATAGTGGCCAATCGTCAAAGATGATATAAATTGTACTGACATGACAGCAGCTATCCTCGTACTCAAGAAATCTAAAATATATTGATATATTATTATTGCAAACCAGTGGTTGATAATCGAGTTGCTTCATTAGATAAAATTGTTAAATACATACTTAGTTATATATGTGTAGGTGAAGTAAATATAAAACATCAAGAGCTTCTAAAACTATTTTATAGATGTTCACTTCCATGCGTGCCAAAGTCCATCTTGTCAGAAAACCAAGCAAATGTTAAACCGATTCCAATTCCAATAGCTTAAGTCCAGTACGAGCCGCGAACATGAAGAGCGACGTTACTTATGTTGACGCATAGTCACGATCCAACGCAATCGGCAGACATCGATAAGGTGGTGCCACCTGACAGCAATTCTCTTATCGATTGACTGGCCTTTTGTCTAATTTAGATCAGGCACTGTAGAGATTATCTAAGTTCTTACCGCGTTCTTTGAGTAAGCGCTTGCCACTGCATAATATAATGCTGCGTGATTCTCAAGAAAGTATTGTGTTCCATAAGCTGTCCTGACCATCATCTATATTGATACATTGGCCAAGGGATCAATTTCGGTAGGTACTAATTCAGAATTTATCCCTGGAATATCGAGACCCTTTCCTTTGGGCCGTATACACATTTATTAATGTAGCGTCAAATATATATTTAGGCATGCCTAAGCTACTTGAGGATACTTCAATTAAATAGCTGGTGAGTAACGAAGCTCAATGTGCCAAAATAGGAAACCGATGTGATTTTTTTGGACATGTCTTTAGATAAAATGATGATTGTAAACAAAATTGTGCAAGTCATGAAATAAAACGATCCGGAGGGCTATATCGGTTACCTTGGTTCTGCTGCGGACTTAAGTGGCAGTGGGCGGGGCACATAGCACGTAGAACCGATGGCCGTTGGGGCGGAAAGGTTCTCGAGTGGCGACCACGTACCGGAAGGCGCAGCGTGGGTAGGCCCCCGACAAGGTGGACTGATGACCTGGTAAAGGTTGCGGGAGTCCGCTGGATGCGGGTGGCGCGGGATCGGTCACTTTGGCACTCTTTGGGGGAGGCCTATGTCCAGCAGTGGACGTCTTTCGGCTGATATGATGATGATGATGATGATGAAATAAAACAAATCCGGTAAAGTCACATTTTAGCAAAGTTAATGCACTAACAAAGTCGTCGACGTATCGAAATAAAACGTTCTCAAGAGGTTATCGGAACATCAATCCTTTCAAGCGAGTAATACGGCCTTTAACATTTTCTATCAACTAAAGTTATTCGGAAGATGATGCATTTTCTAACGCCACGTGAGCAATAATGAGACGTCCTCGGATAGTAATAAAGGTTACATTCTGATGCGAGGGAATCTCGGAAATTAATACGCGCACCGACCACAACGTGAAGTAGGTAATCAAGTGGAAAAGGTCAAGGTTTGACGTTTGGCGCTGAATAATTTGTGTCCAATTGGTTTTTGATGGGATGGGTGTTTTAAGAGGTTTGCTTATTACACATTCCTAAGTTGTTGTGCATTAAGGTATTTGATAACGTGGGTACTAGCTACGCTAGCCTAGTGGTTCAGGCATGCGGCTGTCAAAGCGGTGGTCGTGGGTTCGAATCCCAGCTCGTAGCAATGAGTTTTTCGGAACTTATGTACAGAATATTTACTGTAAGCTTTTCGGTGAAGGAAAACACCGTGAAGAGACCGGTGTAATCTCAATAAGGTCTAGTTTTTCCTTTGGATTAGAAGGTCAGTTGGCGATCACTTTCGTAAAAAAACTTTCAAAACGGTCCAGTATGAATGATCACGTGGGTGAGCGGTCTAGTCTCCACAAAACAGGCGATTTCTGAAAAACGATACGACGTTGACCTTGATGTAAGGAGAAAACTTGCAACGAATGGGTTAAATGATAAAGAATGCGTTGTCAGCTATTTGTGCTTTTTCGTACCTGACAATAAAACTGACATAAAGAAAGAATCAGTAGCCCATATTTTGTGGAACCGGATTGTTGCCCTAAAGGTACTGATAAGTCTAATGTTTGTAAAATATTTCTTAAATTACACGGGACATAGTTTCAAGCATATACCTATGTAAAATATCACGGAAAGTTAGAACGAGAGTCAGGTATAATTATTGTTTTAATGAATGAATTTTTAATTCTAGTGCAAATTTTTAGCTTCATCGTTCATGATTTTATTTGTCTGTGCTACAGTAAGTTCCTAGGTTTTTAAAACCTGCGCGACTTTGTGAAACGAGGATGAGTATATAATTTGGCCAATATTTGATTAGAGTTTTATATGTAGAGGTTTCTTTGAGAAATATGTGTATTGCAAGCATGTATTCAAATGTACGAAGATATAAGGATGGAACATTTTCATAATCCTTCGTGTTGCATTTTGTATCCGCTAATTATTCTACGACATATATTAAGTATGCATTTATTGCTCGCGATTGCGCTTACGTCTTAAAATGCAATTGCCTTGCTACTGTAAAGGTTAAGAAGCCGTAAACAGACTTTTTATATTTTGATAGACTTTTATTTTGTCAACTTCCTTTAAAAGAGTTTATTTTAATAGCAGCCTTGTTCATTTGCACTTGTTTTGCAGTTTGCGGAATGTTTTTTTAACGTCTGTAAAAATATAATTTAAAAAACCGGAGCAACTGAATAACCATTTAAATGCAAAGTGCGAGTCGGACTAGCCCAGCGAGGGTTCCGTACTTATTACATAATTGTATAGTTTTGAGATTTTCCCCTGTACCTACATGTAGTATAACTCGATAGTTCTAGGTCAACGGAAAGTCCCATATAAATTGTGATTCCATTGAGAGTGTCAAAATATACGTTTTTTGCGGCCGTATTTTTTTTACGATAACTTACAAGTTTTTTTTTCCGCAGCTCCAAAGGACTTTAGATTTGAGTATGTAGTTTCAATTTCAACTCGATACGTCTAGGCGTTCCCGAAATTAAGGGTCCAGACAGACAGACGCACGGACATTAAACTGATCGTATTTATAAGGTTTTCGTTTATCAATTTTGAGATACGAAACTCTAAAAATAACATTATTAGCTGGTTTCTAAGTAAATTAGTATCTACAAATAAATACGTTTTTAGAACACCATATAGTTGTTCTCTAGAAAATGTTTTTTAACTGAAAGGAACCCTTGTGTTCCAGGACCATCTGCACTCAAAGTTACAAAATTTCGCGTATTTAAATAGATATTTAAATTTAAGGTTCTATCATCACCATATTGCGCCGGCGTCGCCCGACCGGTCGCGTTACGTCACCGAAAGCCTCTGCCGAAGTCGCCCGATGACCTCCGACACCCATATGATCACTCAACAAAAGAAGATCGTAACAACACTCGAACCTAGCATACTTACGGTCTGTTCACTTCAAATTGTCGCAAAGCTATAGCTTTCCTTACGATCACTTTGCGGGTCACTTTGCGTGATAAGTTCAGACAAAGTCGCTATGGCATAATAATTAACAATGTAAATAACGTTATTTAGTACAAGGTTCACAAGGTTACGAGACGCAGATGTCGATGACATCGGTTTATGTAACGTTGATGCCGAGAATTATAATAGCAAGTTCAACTACTACTCACTTTCGTATATTAACTTAACTATTGCGATATCTGTCATAAAATGCTCGGCGGGTATACAAATAACAGTATCCATATTTTTATGTAGCCACGCGTTAATCACCTATCAATAGAATTCGCAAAAAAGTTTTTTTAACGGGCCTGATGAACTTTAGCTAAATGCGTCGTCGTGATTTTATGACGATTTGAAAACTAGTGGCGTAATACTGAAATTAGCAAATATTTGAAAACCATATAGATTGATCAATAAAGTGATCACCAATTTCGTTGTGTAGATTATAAAGGAATCATTAAAATACATTAAAATTTATTGTCCAATTGCGTAATTATTTTACGAGTCAATCTTTCAAATTTACTAACAGCACGTTAGAATGGCATACGTTATACGTTCTCATATGCCAAAACAAAAGATTCCTCCCGAAATCGATTTTTTTCTAGGCACTTATTGACACATAATAATGTTTGATACAGCTCTTTTCGCATAATGTTGAGTTTGACTAAAACTATAATTACAATGTATATTTAAAAAAAATATATATATATATTGAAATGCATACCTATCTGAAATGTATAAATAATCCTGTGTTTTTTTGTTATTTGTTAGGGTAGTTATTACAATCAGATTTTATTTATTCCCAAAATAGAAAAGCAACTTAAGGCCAATTTAGTGTGAAAATTATACAATTAACCAGCGTTCAAGAGTCTACAACTATACACTGATTGAAACATTGCATCAAATTCAAGTTACTTCGCAAGAGGTGACTCAGGATGAGTACATCGAAACACTCGGTCATGGGAAAGAGAATAACGTTTATGATCAGATATCCGGATAACTGAACGAATGTCCGGGTGAAACCATACGACTGTATGATTAGCTTATGCAACCCATTGTCTGGGGACCTATTCTATCACAGGGGCGTCGATAAGAAATGGATATCGAAAGCAAAATAGGCGTCGTGATCAAATCGGACCTATCATGTCGGCAGCGATCGCCAACTCGATTATTGTGTATTTGCATAGCTATTTGTAATTCGCATTCAGGTTGGACAAGCTTAAAAGATCGCAATGAATGGTTAATAAAAAATAATGAGACATGTTTGATATAGGCTGAATATTTATAATGATTGGTAGTTATACGTTTTTTATAACAGCCAGTATGAATTATAAATACAGCATTTCATTAATATTTATTTGGAATCGTTGATTATGCTATCGTATTAAGAAGGGGGGTTAAAGAGGGGAAGGAAGATTAGGAATTCTTAAATTACACGTCATAAATGCGTTGTGTCCTCGTGTATGGCTCATTATTAAAGTCGTCTCGATGAACTTGATGACTTTGCAGAATGTACAAAAATATAATTTTGTCTCCAATATATTTATATTTTCAACCACAACTTGTGTAGAACATAACTTGAAATGGAAAATTTTGCAAAAAATATCACACGAAACTGTATTTCAAAATGCCGTGACTACTTTGTCAAGTTCTTCTCCGGTAAAACAGATAAGAAATATACAGTACACTCTTCTACGGTCAATATGACTTTCTGGTTGCTGTGACATAAAGTATGCGTTTTCTTCCGGGGCATACCGATTTTCATCCAAGCTACACACCTGTAATGACATAAATAAATTAATCTGTCGTGCATTCAAAGTATACAATAACTTAAGAACCCTGATTTTAAAACATTGTAAGGTATACAGGGGTCTGGCTGGGATGGTCGATTGCAGCAATGCTGAGATTGACCGATCTATGCTGATTGATAATGCTGTCCTATTATTATGACTGCAGCAAATATGAATGAAAAGGTCATTATTGGATGGGCATGGCAATAAATAATGAAAGTTTATTGATTTTAAATTTAATATACATACGAGTAGTAAAGCAAGTTGTATTGAATCAAAGTTACCCTTCTTCCTTCAACATCATAGCAGAGTAATTCTTCAAAATGACTGTTCAGTTTCGACATCGGATGCAGAAAATAATCCCGAAGTTCAGCGAAACGACCTAAGTGCTTAAAAAAATAAAGCCAGCAATAATTTAGGATTAATCAAATGTCCCCTTTCTTACATAAGTTTCTTGCATTACTTTGCTTACTTACTAAACCTTTTTAGATATTCTGGTTGGATCTAGTCAAATCACGTTAACAAATTTTGATTTCAGCGAATTAAATCCTACTTAATTGTCTAATAGTTGTCGAAACTGCTGGGTCTTTGGAGTCATTAAAGCATTATTTTGAAACAAAAACTGTATTTCATTATGATATTTGCTAAATTATACACTTAGTGATCAAAAAGGTTCTGATAGACCATTATTTTAAAATAATAACAGATTTAAATCAACCACGAACGAGCTTGCATATAATGCTCGACCAATAGTTGTATACACTGCATAGAAAAAACCAAGTACATCTTGGTGGCATCATATTCGTTGTTTTTCGCATTGCCCATGAACCATTATGTCATTATTTTTTGAGCTACTATAAATTTCCCTTACACTTTTATTAAAAACTTACTTCAGCATCCAAGCGCCCAGTTTTTCTCACAGTATCTTGTGGGAACTCACTCGGAAAGATCCTTCGTAGCTCAACATCCTCGCTAAAGTGGAAACAAGTGAGCATTAACCATAACTTGTACTAACACTTAACTCAGCATTTGTAAACCTTATTACATTCAGAACAAAGTCCACGGATGTCTTCGTGCAAAAAAATAAACTCATCAGATGCAATATTGGCAATACCACTTACTATGTGTAAATGACCGCACTGCTTGGCTCTATAAGGCTATGATGAACCTAAAATAGCACGATGATTATGATAAGTGTAATTATTAAGTTGCAGTCTTATTATCTGGTTACTAAGGTACAAAATCTATACCACATTTTTGGATATTATCGGTAATCGGTACCATACAACTTGTGTATGTTAACAAGGTAGCTTATGAAATAGAGATTTAACCTGGCTGTTTTTAATCAAGTCATTATCTCCGTAGCATATATTACATTATTTCAAATACACATTTGATGTTTGTTTGGTGTGTTTGAGCAGTCAAATAACATTCATTCTTAAATGTCAGAATTAAATTCAAAAGCACATTGAAGGTTATGATGAGTACGCATTTATATAAATAACTGCCTGGGAAAATAAATAACAAAGCTAATTCGAACATACATTCCAAAGCTGTGGTATTACTTAAATCAAATATACACATTTTCATAACAAGATCTCTTAACTAAACTCAAACATTTGTTGACACTTTAATAATGAAAATTTTAGGTATGTACTTTTACTCAGCGTTTGCAACATATCCCTAACCTAACACCGTAAAACCTATTTGCTAAAGTTATTTTGAACTTTTTACCTACGACTTTGAAGTTCTACATTCAGATATACGAAATAGCTGGCGTCTAATGAGGTAGTAGACAGATAAACAAATACCCAAACAAGTTGCAGACAGAAGCTACCGCACCCAAACGAGTATTGTTATGACAGAGTACTCAAAGGGTAAGAGTTGAGGTAGTTTCATACCTATTATGTGTGTATCCATTCACTTCACTTACCATTAAGGCAACAAGATGGATCGCAGTTTTAATCATTTTTAGTTATTATAACGTTCAATTAGTTAAATGATAGCGTTGACAGCAAATTCCTCAGATCATTTAACAAACTATTGTTTATACATCTGCCATGTTTAACTGCCACTTAAAATGCGAATCTTTTCTCAACACAAGCTGGATTTAAAGTATTATTCCATGTTGTGAAATGTACTATAAAACGATAAATTGGAATGAGAGGAAATGTTATCGATGGTAATAAAAATTCCATTCTATAAAACAAAAGTGAAATTGGACTCTCGTATTTGGGTGAATCGGTTTGGTTATCAAATACGAGTAGGTAACGTATTAAAATGCCATTATGTAACAGACAAAATCCACAAATAAGCTGCCGGGTTGGGTTATTGTTATTGCCCTAAGAAGCCGTTTTGTATTGACACTGATGCTGTCATTCAGATGTGTTAACTATTATAACAGGTAATAAACAAAGACTAAGTAAGGTCTCAAAGGTACAATGCACCTGTTGTGACTTTTGACTTAGCTAGAAGTAAAAGCAATTCCTGCTTTTTTGAATTATAAAATTACGTTAACAGACCTTTTTCTTTCTGTCACACGTATGATTCAAAATAATCGACCACACTGAAACCGACCCATACTTGGTCAACGCCTCATTTGGACGCGCAGCGATACCACTTCCATTAGAAATTATGACGCATGTGTATTATGCTTCAATTCAATTTTTTTATTTTTAAATATTTAGATATAATGTAAACTTAAACTATTTAACATACAAATACTCAATAAGAAACACATGATATTTTAAAAATGAAACCCACAGAATCTTTTAAAATAGGGCGAAGTTTACTCCACTTGTAGGCAAACAAATCGCAATCCGGTGCATACAGAATTACTATTCGATCATCCATTTCATTTACTCGTCTAGGAGTTTGCAATGCGTTAATCAACCAGCAATACACTTTAATTATTAGGTTTAAAAAAAAACAACATTCAGTTATTTAGTCAATATATCCTCCTGTCGTTAAATCTCGTGTCATCTTCAAGCAGGGGTTGGAAACCGTTGGCGTCCGCGATGTAGCGCAAATCGAAGCGCCGACCCCTTGGATCCACGTACCCGTATTCACCCCGGACCACGAGACCGTCGGTTCCCTTCACTAAACCGCCATCTTCCCTCCTGTATGTACCGTCTTGGGTTTCGTACCTGTGTAACACACACACTCGTTACAAAAAATTCCACTGACAATTTATAAATAAATAAATATACACAAATCAAACTAGCCCCGTAGCGCAAACACACGGACAATTTTATTCAAATCAGAAAATAAAATACTCTTTTTTTAATATTATTACGAAACAATGGGACACAAAACTTAATCTGATACATTTCCCTGCAAACTGTTTTAACAGTTTGTCTGCAGGTACGAGTCTCTATAAAAACAATCTATCACAATATTTAAATGTTTACACCATACTTATTTTTTAACTATGTATTCTAACTATGTATCCCATATAATTTTATAATGTACGCACATAGAGTGTCGTGCTAACAGATTTACATGGAATTTGCTTGTTGGCATTTGTCACTCAAGTGTTTGAAGTGCTTTTTCAACGAGTTTTTAAATTAAAGCTTATGTGGCTCGTGTCGAATGTCTTCGGGCAAGGTGTTTAATAGGTACGGAAGTCATTTAGCTAACATTCTATCTTCAAAATAGTTATTTACACGAGGTACCTACTTCATACTTACCCGCAGACACCGATCTAGTGCCATGCTTATGCTCTATACTTAGGTATAGAGCATAAGCATGGCACTAGATCGGACAGTATTGGACTATGCACCTGACTGCCATGGTTGTTTACTGCTAGTAAATATTTATGTTTTAAACTAATTGGAAGGATTTTACTAATTTTAAATAATTTCGAATTATCCCCTTGCAATTTTTTCTTGTTTTGCTATTGACTAATAGTTTTAATAATCTTATTCGCAATGCCTCCAGTTTATCAATATAAGATTTAAATGTGAGTCTATAACAGTCAAGGGCATAGCTCAATATAGAATCTACTATTGCGAAGTAAATATATTTCAGTATGTTACTAGGAACTTTAAAACTTAGATGGTAATTTTTTTCCTAAAAGGATTCCTAATTTACTGGTAATATAACTAATATGTTGGAGCCAGGTAAATGAGACATCAACCTTGAAACCAAGATATGTTACACAGTCTACCTTTTCAATTGGTTTGCATTGACAATTATTTAGATTATTATAAAAACATTTAAAGCTATGGATATTACACATTATAGTAGCGGTGTTTCTGCTATGGATAAATATGGTGATTGTATGACGAGAAGATTTGTTTTGTCTGTGTTTAATATGATGCCATTATCATGGGACCATTTCATAACCGCATCTATATCCTGCTGAACCAAGCGAGATGTCTCAGTAACATCGGTTCCGGCTAGTAGGGTGCATAGATCGTCAGCGAACATGTGGGCGGAACAGTGACGCAGTACTCCACACAAACTATTTACGTGCATGGGGCAACTTGGATGAGGGTTGTAAATTCAGTTTTATTCTGTGACACCAGTGTCAGAATCAGGAACTTAATCTATGTTTCGTGGAGACGATAGTTTTTACAGATAAATTATTTTTCGCTCATAAGACACACTGGATCCATAGTTTTGGATGTATACACAGGAAATACTGAACTTTAAGTAATACTAATAAATGTCTTGACCCACCCCGTTATCATCACTACTTTACAATTTAGTGTTTTATTCAATGAATAAACCGCAGAATAATATTTATTAAGTATACAATGTTACTAACTAGTACTACTCTTGTTAATGTTAATGTGTGGTAGGGCTGAGCTGCAGGCTACTACCGGGGTCCACAGGCGGCGGATAGTGGAATGGCCATCAGATATGATGGTTAGCTGCGAATATACTTAATAAGCAGTTCCCGACCACGCAGCGGCAGGGTTATCAGGATGTAGTGGGTAGGCTTGTAGGAGGGGCTACTCTATAAAAAGCTACAATATCCGACGACGATTCTGTGACATGGCGAGTAGTTGCCGCCATTTAATAAGCAATCCTCTAGTGTCAGGCAGCAGGCTACTGCTGCCACATCTATTAACGGTACTAGTGCTAACTAGTACCGACTGGAGAACGAAGATAGGAATCTGGAAGGGCTCTTGTTTGGACATCACGGAGCGGGTGAACCTCGGTTCGTTTTTTTTTTATTTATTTATTTCTTATACAACAAAATTACGAAAAACTTAGTCTAAGTCTTCGCCAAACTGCATAACAGTTTGTTGGCGAATATACACTCTTTATGAATATGCTTATAACTAGGTGTGTAATTTTTATTTTATATTATATGTATACCTTAATGATGTAACTGTGTTATTTACAAAGTTACTTCACTAAGCTAACCTAACTGTTATTTATAAGGAAGGTATCCGTGTACTGCGGTGTGGAAGGCAAGGGGGAAACCACCACACTATGCTTCCTCAAAAAAGGAGTAATGGATTACTCCACCGACAAGAGCCAAGCTCTTAAATAAATGATGATGATGATGACAATGTTACACTGGAAAAAAAATTGGCATCCCCGGCAATACTTAATCGGAGACTAATAAATGCAATTTCAGTATCTTATTACCGATATCTGACTCAGAATACTCGATGTTTAATAATATATGCAAAAATATATAAAATATATAAATAATATGGTGTGTGTTTACGCAAAATATAAATGACAGTGTTTCAAATGGTTTTGACCTGACTAACAACGCCAATTAAGGATAAATGAGAGATACATCGTGTCAACATTAGTGTAAATTTACTCTCCGAAATAATTAAATAACGAATAATAATAATGATATTACTTGACTGACGCACAAGCAACATTCCACTTATCTTCAAGATCTAAATATGATGGAGCAAAGTGAAAAATGTCACCGACCTATCAAATTTTATTTATCGAAGTATCATATACTGAAAAGACTTTGTGATACAATGGCCGTGTCACAGGGCTTGCCATGTGTCAAACTGTCAAAGAAACAGTCGGAAATTCCCCATGTATACACACACACCATGACATTCCATTTTCTTTATTTGTACGTGTTCATGATCACAAGTTAAAGAAGATAAGTAAGTGCCAAACAAATAAGTCGACTAAAAACTTTATATGTTCAAAATAAATATTTGATGTAAAGGTTCATTTGACTAAACAATTATATTCAAATCAAATTGATATATTCATGGCCATCGCTCCCCCGTGCGCTAATTGTTTAGCGTCAGAACGAGAGCGCACAAAAAATAACAATTTGATTTCAATACATTACGTTAACATCAATAGACACCCTAATTACTTACTCAAAGCTGTATGACCCC
The DNA here is from genome assembly GCA_945867215.1 of Epinotia demarniana. NCBI lineage: Eukaryota > Metazoa > Arthropoda > Insecta > Lepidoptera > Tortricidae > Epinotia > Epinotia demarniana. The sequence continues at coordinate 5,516,352 of OX244265.1, read as the reverse complement.
AGTCCATTGTTGTTGAATACGTATTTTTTTAACTGTCCCTCGAGGCCGCGGCAGGTTGGTATAGACACGGAGGCTACCGCGACGATGAAGAGACTCGCTTTTACCTGCGCCTGCGATCATATGTCAAGGTCAGCATAAATATACTATAACAATACAATACAATACAAATTTTCTTTATTGCTCACCAGACATAGTAGATAATAGAAAAATAGAGGCAAATTAAACATCAACAATGTTAGACAGCAGGCAGTCTTATCGCTAAAAAGCGAGCTCTTCCAGACAACCTTTGGGTGGTGGAGACGATGCACGAAAAGATATAACAGTGCTTAACGAAACTTATTTTTTGATACAATAAACAGTTTCCGGGTTCAATGACGGTGCCAATATCACCCCGCCACATAAACTTTTAAACCGATTTGTTTTGTGTCTCGAGTAATAATTACAAAATAGCATCCTCAAACTGACAATATCAGCTCTCGCTTGGCATAATAGGAGTATTGAATATGTTTTCTGTAAGTTTGGAGCCGGCATAACACTAAACTATCGGTCAAATAATATTTTTCTTTCCTGTACCTATGTACATTCTAATACCAGCACAGGTAGAGTAATAGGGGTGTAGACGGTGGTCCCTTCCTTCGCAGACAGTAGAATTTTGTTTCGCAGAAAATATTTCATATTATATTTGGTCCTTTCGAATATTATTGTTTTAAGGACTATTTACTTGAATGAAACATATTTCACAGAGGCACAATTCAATGAATTTTATAATCTCTTTTTTGTAATTCACAAACTTATCAAACAGTAGAATTATGTTTCGTGTCTCCTAGTTTCGTAGACAGAAATTTCATAGAATTTCGTGCCACAGAAACTGTTTCATATAACATTCAGTCCATGTATTTTTAGTTAAAATATTATTGTATCAATGTCTATTTACTTCAATGATACACAATTTAATGAATTTAAAAATCATATTCTTTTCTTTAATCAAACAGCAGAATTTTGTGTCATCGAACATTGTTTGTTCGGTGACTTTTAATAATTTCATACTAGATAAGATAAAATATTTAAATAACTACATTTAACATCTTAATTATTAGCGTTTCATTAAAATATACTGACTTAAAAGGGGGGGGGGTGAAGCCCTCCAAAAGGGGGGCTCGGGGAGCCAAGCCCCCCGCAGTGGAAAAACAAACTACCGCAACACTTGTATTATTAGTAGGTCAGGTGAGGGTCAACTATTGTGTCCCTTAGAGCGGAAATAGGCACCCCGCGAACACGCTGGTGGCGGTTAGGTCAGGTTAAAATAATTGTACGAGCATTATGTTCACGAGATATAACAACATTATACCTACATAATTTCATATTATATGGTAGGTTCGTAAGGCTTTAAAGACAAAATTTATGACAGTAACAAGAATATTTCCTACTTGACGAGAATTTACCCGCATTGTTATTATAAACAACCTGTTGCAATTTCATATGAGTGAAGGTATGCATTTTACCAAAGGTACGAATGGAAACGCTTAGAAACTGCTTCTCGATACAATGTTTTTCTTCGTCATAACTTTTATATAATTAATTTAATACAATTCTAGTATGAGCAATAATTTTATTAGAAACCAAATTCTATAAAACCCTATAAAACTGTTGTCTTGGTAATAAAATTTACATAAACTAAATAATATAAGTATGCAGAATATATGACTTGACATTCTAACTATGAGTTAGGACATGAATATCGAATGATTGAGTATTACTTGTAACAGCAATCAATAATTTAAGTTCCTATAGTCTAAGAGTTCTGCGAAATGATAATATGCGAATCATTTTCGAACGAAACGAACGAAACGAAATTCTACAAATGTGTAGTCTTTGAATGCCACAGCATGCATGCGTATAATGAAGGCTATGTAACTTAGTAATCAACTGTAAACATATATATTAGTCAGTTAACATAATTATGTACAATTAATGGTATTTCACCCACATATTAAAGCGGTAAATTATGATTAATGTTCTGACATATCTTTATATATTTACAAATGTGTTTAAGCGACCCCTCAAAGACGACGCTCAATGACTTACCATTCCGGTCAAGGTTTACTCTATGGTCGTCAGCTTGAACTGCGACACGGCACCTCTATCTACACTTTATATCCAGTTCTTCAAGAATGCCACGTCTGGACTTCATTCCTGAGCGGAGGACCTGTCCATGTCATTGACACTAAAACACAATTCAACTATTTTCATCCTTGGTTAAAAAAGGACTCGTCATTACAAACATTGTAGGTGGATACGTCTTTGTCATAGTACGCGTTCGACGCTCGAAATTTTATAATGACGCTAAATATAAAATATGATCAGGATGTATGATTACACGTGTCTTTTTTATAAACTTATTTACATAAATGAGTGAAGTTTGCGTTGATAAACATGCGTGTACATTCGTTACGATAATTTACTTCTTTATCTTTTCTTATTTAATATTTCGTTTGACTTTAACCCTTAATAGGATGTATTTGAGAAAAAGAATGAGTGTATATCCCAAACGCAGTTCTTGTCATTTACACGATTAGGTACTTTATTGCTGGCAAATTAATTACTTAAATTTAAAAAGATAAATTCGGATTTTTGCATGTTTCGTGTGTCTGAAGACTAAGTAGACTAGACAAAATATTGTTAACTTCATGCCTCAATAAAGTTATCTAATAACACTTGTAAATATCAAACTTCAGGAGTAATTAATTATTAAAACTATTATATCATATTATGTTTTTTTTATTAGGACTTTATTACAAATATTACTAAATACAATACAACACGGCTTCTTACAAACTCGTTGCGTTGCCATGCCGCGTTTGTTTCTATTTATTTGTTTGTCTTTATGTTTCACTAGTACTAGCGCATCTGCTTAACGTATTACTAAACCCATTTTAAGATCCTTGATATGTTTTAACCCAGTAGGGATGCGAGTATGGCGGGGGATGCAACTCCTGTCTGGAAAAGGAAATATTAACATGAATATTTCAAAATCGGTTAGAGAATAAATTGATAGCGATAATAAGCCAGAACGCTTAACTGATGATGGCACGCGACATAGCTCGCGCAGCGATATTTCATTTAATTTTTCATTTAATCCTTTATACAACATAGTTTTACATGTCAACAGTATCATTTTTATTATTGGGACAGTCCTAAATAACATAACATAACACATCATTCGTATAAATATAATATTAGGTTGTATAAGATAACTCACAATTCTTTTCTGATATTATATCTACCTCTATTATATGATCTACATCATTCTTTGTTTGTAGAAGGCTTCTTTTTTGTAAAGAGTGCAAAACGCTAGCAATCTTAACGGAAAAAAGAGGCGCCCGTACTCGGTGATATAAGATAAGTTAGTAACAGTATTATGAAGATTTTTGGTCTCTAATTAGAAATTGGAGTATATAGTGCCTTTACTTACAAATGGAACTGTTATTATGACGGGTTTCACCGTAACATAGCCATTTTCGTCGGCAGTGTAATAGACGTCCACTTTATTTCCCTCAGGATCGATGTAGGAATAGGAGCCCCTCACGACAATCATATCTGATTTTTCAGTTTTAATCAGTTGGCCGACTTCCTCTCTGTGTAGTCCGTTGGACGTTTCGTAACTGTAATATTACAATATTTTATTGACCGAGAAAGCTAAGAGAACGAAGTTCCCCGTTTCAGTATGGACAAAAATGATTTCGTATCTCCGGATGTCCGGCTGTTATTGTGTAAATTTGTGAGCAGGCTCGATAGTAATACCTATAGTTTACAGATTCAGCGTTTGCAACTTAAAACAAAACTGAAAAAAACACTAGTAATTAATAGCTAAGTCCACAAATATCGCTGTCACACTTATTCCTACTTAGTCTGAGTGTGACAGCTCTATGACGCATGCCTTGTTGTACGTGATTGTTCACATGTGTGGACTTAGCTATTTGCTTTCATAGACTCGGGCTTAAGGCCTCGACCCACCGGACGCGTGTGCTGCGCGGCGCGTGTGCTGCGCGGCGCGTGTGCTGCGCGGCACAAGCGCAAGTTGTAAAGCATTGAAACTACACTTCAAACACACATCGAACGCGGCACACGCGCAGCACCCGCGCAGCTGCAGCGCAGCACACGCGCAGTGCACGCGTCCAGTGGGTGGGGGCCTTAAGCTACACGCTACCAGTACCGCCTACTAGACTAGCAGGTCTATCACGGGACGGCCGCGACATACTCTCGTTTTTTGTCGCACTACACATTACATCTTGTTCTAAGTGTTCTAATAAGAGAGAGACGGATACTGCGAGAAAAATCGAGAGAGCTCGCGCGCCGTTGCGTGATAGCCGTGCTGTAGTGTCGAGAGGCTTCCTCGCCCAAACAGTGGCGGGGTTACCAGAATGAAGGCAAGAGGTTAGTTTAGTATTTAAATATGTTGCTATACCCTAGTAGGGTACATTTTAACCACTGGTTAGATTTTAAGAACATTATGTAAATACCTACCAATGGTTGCAATGAATAAATGAACATGAATTCTGTGGCTGTAGAAACTTGTCAAGAAAAAGTTGCTACTTTGATCCATAGACGACTTGATGATGGTGATAAAATTTTGCGAATAAATTAAGCAATCCTCTCACGATGAGCAGCAGCAGTGCCAGTATTGGCAAAAGGCAGACGAAACTTCTGGTAGAGTTTTTCACTTGACCTTAAAGACTGTTAAAAGTAATGGAAACCTCGCACAGTCCTCCCAATTGCGCGTTCAAATTTATGATGATGATGAGATTTCATAGGTGTTACAACTAGTTTTTAGAATTTGGCGTCGAGACCCTCGGTCCATGGGGTCCCAGTGCGCAAAAGCTATTTGCGGAAATCGCGAAACGTTTGGTTGACGTAACTGGTGACCGAAGAGCTGGCGGCTTTCTCGCGCAACGCATCAGCATTGCAATTCAGCGAGGAAATGCCGCCAGCATCCTCGGTACAATGCCTCGAGGGCCTTTTTTAGATTTAACTTAGCTTTAGTTTAATTTAGTTAATGTTATAGTTATCATCTTGTATATACCTACTTTAGAAAATAAATACCATTTATTAATTGGTTTTTAGAATTATGTTAGTGTTATTAATGCAGCTCTTACCTAAAGTGATAATTACCGCTTCCGTCATTGAAGTTTTCATCTTCTATTATTGTCGAATGAGCATCTTGTTCCCGAGGAGCTGCCAAAGCCACCATCATGCCACCCCATATTAGCAGCAATCTAGGGTCCATCTGAAACGTGTTAACTAATACCAGAGGGGTAATCGCGCAAATTTTCGAACGACCGTTAACATAACTTAGGGGATTCCTTGATTCGAGTTGACCACGCCCCCTAGACAGAGACACGGACTAGAAAAAGAGATTCAACACTCTTCGTTAATGGCTTTTTTGGACCAACTTCGATAAATACTTTACTTAGTCAATTTTTATTTATATTTCACTAGCTTCCGCCCGCGACTTCGTCTGAGCTGTGATTGAGTAACAAACATCCAAACATCTAAACTTTCGCATTTATTAGGTATTAGTAGGATTAAGTCAAATTTTAGATGAGACAAAGTAAAATAGTTTTAACTTGATTCTGTCGTAAAATAATGTATTGTTTGAGTAGGCTGAGTAAAAAGGAAAATAAAAACTCAATTTTAGTTTTTTTTTCTGTAGAGAAAATTTTAGGCAATCATGTATCGATTTAAATCATATAAACAATCATTATAATCAAGAATCATGTGTCTGAAAAGCAGACTTTATTGTTTCTTAATCTACTCAGAACGGCGTTTCAGAGCACGCGATAACTTACAATTCACCCCCTATTTAAATTAACTGTAATTTTCCCACACAACAAATGACATTTAGATTTACCTAACACGACGACTAACGAAACGTTACAAAATTGACCAGCAGGAGGTTGATTTTTATACGTCGTTTCTAATTCAAATCTCAATCAAATTTCAAACCGTTTCGCGTGAACAAGTGAGGATAGTTAACGTGTTAGAACGAGAGCGACATTGACATTGTAGTTTGGGTGCGAGTGAGGAACCGAATTAAGGCTCAAGGTATCCATTTTATAGCTAACAATTTAATCAATTGAATTGAAATCAATTTGACGGGCTCTCACATAACAGGCTAACGTGAAAGGGCCGCATGAAACAAGATGAAAGACCTGGAATCAATTAGATTGCTTTCCAAGTTTTCAACTAACTAAAATTGAGCTTATAAAAACGACCTTGATTCGTCTACCAGATTATTAATCAAATTCTCAATGAGGTACTTACTGAAAACATATATCTATTTTAATAATGTTATTTGATTTATCAATTAGTTCGATGCTATGATTTATGAAATTAATTACACGACAAATAATAACGTGAAATTATTTTGTAACCAAGCAATGTCTTTCGGAAGACGTTTATAAGGAAAAAAACAGAATAATTCCCTTTCAGGGCAAAATAAATTTGTGCTTTGGCAATGCATCATGTTTAGGCAAAGTATAATCATATTCAACATTCAGTAGGAGTTAGGTAAGTACTATCGCAGAAGGTAAAATAAATATATTTGTACGTAACATAAGCACTTACTGAGAATATGGCTAAAACAAGAAACACCACGTCGCTTCCCAGGTACACTAACATTTGCCTTTTGATTTTCAAACTAGTCCTTTTTATATTTCGTATTATTTAAGTATAAAAGATATGAGTAGGACGGAGTGGGACGAGTGTTGGTTTAAGGATTTGCATATAAATTGATATCTACGTACGTATTAATTCCGTTCTGCAGGAAAAGGAACTTAAAGACAAAATAAACGGATTAATTGAGAACCCTAAAGCTTTAGCGTAAAGTCACAATTTAAATAAAACTGATTAAGATTATTTATCGTTTGGCAAATCAGTATTTAGAACCGTGAGATCTTGGAAAAGACAGTACGGTTGCCAGGTTGTTGCACTTTTAGCACCACCCAGGGGTCACGTGTAGGGTAGCGATGGGTAATTCCTACGGACGTGGTGCAACTTCGACCCCAAGATTAAAGTATTACTATAGGCGTTGCTTATATTTACGCGTTTTTTCATTCGATTTTAAGGTTCCCATGTGACTTGAATTGTCATGTAATGTGCTAAAGCTTTTCCATTCTATTCAATGTATATTTTATACTTGTATTCCGCCATAATAGTAATTGTACCAAAAAAAGCTCTCAACTACCCAGCAACTGCTAGCATTCAAAATGACAAGATGCTTATTATATGCCTCGTTAAAAATAGAATACGGTTTTTAATAGTGTTAAGTACTTAACTACACGGTGAGCCTATTAAATTGGCCGCGAAACTGGAGTTTAATTATTTATCTATCAATAAGGTCGTCATGTTGCTTATCACTTTTTGTATAATCTGTCTCTGTCGTTGTCTATTAGTCGTCGTTGTCTGTAAGGTAAACGTCCTAATGCTTGACACCTTATTGCCTAACAGTTGACACCTATTTTGTCATAACATTGAAATATAAAGTATTTGGAGAGTGTGTTTTATGTCAATATATGACATTATTTTATCAAAGCCAACAAGTTAAATTGTTCCATCACCCATGTCACCAATAACATCAGACGATTTGGCGAGATTTCGTTTAAAATCGTTGGCGACACGGATGGCGATACCGGAACGTATGTCTCCTAGTACGTATTGTAAAGTATGTTGTTACTAGCACATTGCAAATTAAGTACCTACTCGTAATATTACATTAAATATTTTTTAGTTTTACCAACAATCTGCCTTGCAGTTTGGCAAAGATGTATGATTGTATAAAAAAAAACAGACGATGGTGAAATTCAATATAATTTTTAATAGTTAGGTAATAATTTTATTAAATACTCATATAATTGTGTTCTAGACTCATTTATTCTCGAAGTAACCTTATAATCTGTATATATAATATGTATGTTAGCCGCCGCCTAACAATGATGCAACGATTAATGGGGATACTGCTGCCTGAAACAAAATAACATTGTGAAAATTGAGTTTAGATTTGGCAAATGACATATATCTGGGTTTCCTCATTTCACCGAGAAAGTATTAAATTGTATTTTTCATTTCATTTTTTTTCCAGAAACCGTTAACTATTTAGGTAGAGGAGGTGCAGCTTGTACTGGCTCATATTGTTGTAGTTTAGTTCATTAGTAATTGTAACGGTAGGTAGAGTAAAACCAATCTGAAAATTACCGTGCATTCAATGTATTTTCACAAAATTTTATTTAGTTTTCATTTAGATATTGACCATTTAAGTATTTCTAATGAATCTTTAGTAGGTACTTAATTAATCATAGTGCCATCTTATATTGTTGCAATTAACATAACCTCATTTGAATGCGCGTGCAGTTTCATATTCATTTACTACAAATTACTTACCTCCAATGGAGGTTTTAAATCAAAGTCGTCAGTCGGCAAAACACGGTAGCCTGTGTCATCAGCAGCATACCTCAGAGATATTAAGTCACCATTTGGATCTAGGTAAGACACAGAACCCCGTACTTCTATGTATGCGTCAGGTTGCCCGGCATTAACTAATGTACCAGTCTCCTCTCTAGATATGCCATTGGATGTCTCGTAACTGTAAAATGGTAATGGAATTAAAGACAAATGAAAACATCACTTGCCTCCTTATGCATGAAACTTAAAATGCCTGTGATAAATAAAATGTGTTTGTACCTTCTTACGAATACAAATCTTCTTCTTACGATTACAAATGTCAAAGTGACAGATAAAGACAAACTTTAACGGCGTTTTAGCTAAGTTTGTAATGGCCTTGCCTGTGTTTTATTACATTTGCCCCTTTAGATGTTTTCTTGATATAAACATCACTAGACTGTAGGCACATAAGTTAATTCAATGAAAATTCTGTAAGTAGGTACCTTGCAGTATTTTGTAGTAATTATTGGAGGTCTTGACATTTTTTAAGGCCTCAATCTTTGAAAAAATATGGTTATGACACTATTTCGAAAACAAACAACCCACCTAAAATGATAATTTCCGCTGCCATCGTTTGTATTTTCATACTTTACTAGTTTTGCTTCTGCGTCGTCTTCAGAAGTCGGGGCCATGAGAAATAATGGAATATTTATCAAACATAGAAGTATTGTTGGTAAATGCATCTGAAACAGACAGTTTTATACCACATAAACACCCTAAGACTGCCCTCTGCTAGCAGTACGCATTGCAAATTTATCTGTAAGTGTTTTATTTTACTTTCACGCACGTCGAGCTATCGTGTTATGTCGTGTAGGTACGTGGAACTGTGCAAGATATTCAAATTGAGAAGTTAAAAAATACGATGTTTTTTTATCGGAATTTAGGCCCTACGTTTATTTTTCATAAGTTGAGGTTGTTAAATACCGTGCGAGTACTTATATTTATGCTTGTTTTCTGGTTTTATAACAACAAGTATGTGCATTTAAAAATTAAACGGGTAGATAATATATGTACTTACATTTTAAGATGCGATAAACGTTGAATTACCAGTAGTCACTTGTTTTGTGTGATGATGACTACCGCTTGCAGTGCGATTATATCTTTACACTGACCTCGGTCGAAGGCATAACTGCCTTTGAGCAAATATAGTACCTACTAGAAATTGTTCGTAGCTTTGTTTGTACCTACAATTACGGTTATAGAGCACGTGATTTAATGAACATGCAGGCAAGACCTGTAGCCATATTCAGGTATTTTTTGTTAGGTCCCCGGCCCGGCATGTCATTATGAAATAACGAGTGAAATATAGACAACAGACAGACAGTGGTCTTCTGTTTCAGAAATGCTGGCAGAATTACTTGTAAAAGTGCCCTTACGGCTTACTTGGTATAGGCTTACGAGATATAGGTTACATATAAAATAAAATAAACTTTTTTTTAATATGTAGCCAATATATCTTTCACGATCATGAGGAATCTAACGTCACATATCTGTAACTACTACACTGTAACATTATAAATGCGAAATTGCGTCTGTCTGTCTACCTGTTACCTGTTCACGCTCAAACCTCTGAACCGACTTGTCTATAGTGATAAAAAAACTACTTTATTTTATAGGTACCTACCTGTATTTCTAACCTCTATAGTTGCAAATGGCGATAAACGTGCGATCACGAACTGAATCTGAGCGTGAAACTTATCATTATAATGGTGGTATAGCAGGTTTCTCTACTCCTAATAATTATGCATCGTCTAAATTATTGCGAATCTGATTACTGCTTTAATAAAGCTGGTCGCAGTATTTTTGTTCCAATAAGTCGTAAGTAAAATATGATGTCATTATTATGGCTCTCTATGGCACCTGTCCACATCTTTCACTCAACAGACGTAGGAATGACGTCACGCACGGGGTATACCGTATTTACAGATTTTAGTGATTTTCTCGGAAACGAGTAAGAATAAAAATGGCAAAACCACTTTATTACGTTCATATAAGATAATTACCGAAATGGTTTTCGATTTAGGCATCATTACATATTTTGAAATTTTGTCGATTGGGCGGCGACCCTGTCTTGCGAGTCCTGATATACCTTAGGATGTTGTGGGGGGTTTGGGGTCCAAGCCTACCTTTAACATACCAAAAGTTCCAACGACAACCATGTGATAGGACCAGATATCGCCACCATCAAATAAGCATTCCTCTATCGTTAGACAACAACAGTGCTTGCATGGTCGAAATTATTTATTGTGGCGGACTTTTTATAAAACTTTCATTGGAGTTAGAATCTTGTAGTGTAGAGTGTAGAGTTTCTTATTGAATGGAATAAATGAAAATGAAAATAAAAATTTATTATTAACATTAGGTTACAGGTCGATTATTACAGATACTTAAAAGTATCATGGTATAATATACTTAAATGTTATTACATTTGTTTTAATGTGCATATTTATTGTTTATTTAATATAATTAATTTTAATTAGATACATCATTAGTCATCAAGTTTGCAGGAAAAATATTCATCGATGTCATAAAATGGTGATTTTAGTAGCCAGTATTTTAGTCTAATTTTCAAATTATGTAAGGAAGGTGCATTTCTGATACTTTTAGGCGGGTAGTTGTAAATACGAAGCATATTTTGAAGCACTTCGTTCAACTGAAATAGTGGTAGCCCTACGCTTAAAAAAACCGCAAATCGATGTACAGTTAAGCCGTTTGGCACACATATACTAGAGGGCAAAACAATTTTTTTGAGCTGCAGGTCTTAAAAAAAAATCCCTTAGTGCGGAAACATTTTTCTTTTTGTATGAAAACAAACTCTGGAGGAGCCCAAACTTGGTATGTTTCGAAAATTATTTTTGTTTTAATTAAAAAAATATGGCTAAAATTTGTGAAATGATGAATGAATGTGAAAATGATGTGGTATATTTTTAGAATCGCCTCGAAAAACCCTTTCATATGATACTACACACGATAGGTTTCTGAAACAAATCCATACAAAAAGAAACATGTTTCGGCACTCCCCCCTAAGGATTTTTTTTTAGGAACTGCTGGTCAAAAAAAATGTTTTGACCGCTAGTATGCGTGTGCCAAACGGTTAACTGTACATCGATTTGCGGTTTTCTTATGAAATTGGGCTTGTGGGGCTTCCACTAAAATAACCTCAAGTATACTGGCCGCATATTTATGTAGAATTTGTATGTGCCTGTACAGGCATTGTACGTGGTGCAGAATGCAAATGAGGAAACCATCGTAATTAATATACGCAAACGAGTATGTTGTCGGCTAAATGAAGAACTGTCTACTCTTCCGACAAGAGCCAAGCTCTTTAATTATATGAATGATGACTATAAAGATGAAAGAGAGATTATATAGTTTGTCCAACCAAACGCTTGGCGATCACTCGGTATCTGCCCATTTTATTTGTCACAAGCATTTTTTTTAAATGTCTCACGTCTAAATTAGCAGTATACGTAAAACAGTAAAGTAAACCCCCTTCTGGTATGTAGTGGTACGTCGAATAGATATTACATATTTAAATTGTCTAACACAAACATTACAAATGCTTATTAGGAGGGCTTGCATGTAGGAGTGACGTGTTCGAATAAGCCTTACGCAAGTATTTTTGCCTATAGTTAACTGTATTAAAGTTAATTACGTTTTACTGGCCAGGTATCGAGGGAAACGAGAAAGCCGACGAGATTGCACGAGCGGGGGCGAAGAGGACGCACTCCGGACCAGAGCCGTTCTGTGGCATCCCCAAAAGTCTGACCAAGCTCACTCTAAAAACCTATTGTTTCTACAAGAGCATTCTAGCTCGGCAACCATGCAAGTTAGGCTTCACAAACTGAGTGACCCAATATCCTGTCCAGAGGGGCGTGCGGCAAGGTGATACCATTTCACCCAAGCTTTTTACGGCCGTTTTAGAAGACGTCATAAAAACGCTTGCATGGGACAGAGCTGGTATTAACATCAATGGAGTCTTCTTGTCGCACTTGAGGTTCGCTGACGATATTGTTTTGTTTGCCAAAACCCTGGATGATCTCCAAAGCGTGATTCATGATCTTTACCATGCTTCATTACGAGTAGGTCTCAGGATAAGACTAAAGTTTTGGCGAACGTCTCCGGTAGCTCGAATTCAACCATAACGTTAGGAAACGATAAGCTGGAGTCGGTCGACCAATATGTATATCTTGGACATATTCTATCCTTCGACAAAGAGCATCAACATAAAGAGATTTCCAGGAGAATACAGCTGGGTGTCTTTGTTCTTGACTTTTGACACAGAATTCTTTATTATATATATATATATATGTATACACGGTGGAATTTAATCGGTGATCAGGAATCCAAAAATCTTAATTATCAATCTACACAGAAACCAATACGTGAGATCTCGTGCAATATAGCTCATAATCTAATTAATCACACTTAATTAATATCGGTAAAATGTACACTGACTGAATAAATGGACACCCTACTTTTATTGAAGGGAAGTTACTCGTAAGTGTACATACGTCAAGTGCTTGCTGGCTTTGGCGGGAAACTAGACAGATGAAGCAATTTGTTATGAATTTGACAATGACAAATTGACAGCGTATTGTTCATTTATGTTTTAAGTTTCTATGGCTGATAGTTTGAAAAGAGGTATTAAACTTTTCAGAATAAACCATTAGTAGGGTGACAATAAATTTTAATTAAAATTTAATTTTAACTTAATTAGGGTTCCGTAGCTAAATGGCAAAAAACGGAACCCTTATAGATTCGTCATGTCTGTCTGTCTGTCTGTCTGTCCGTCAGTATGTCACAGGCATTTTAATCTAAAACCATAAGGTGTATTTGAATAAAAAATTGATGATAGGGTGTATTTTGTTAACCGCTACATAGTTTTGTAATGAAATTACTAAAAAAGATTTTTTTTAGGGGTGCTCCCCATACATAAAACTGAAAGTCAAAAATTATTTTTTCATTGCAAGCCCACTTGTGGTACATCAATCGACAGGCCTTTCAAAATAAATATAAGGTTTTTAAGCAATTTTTTGAATTCAGTGAATAGAGTCGGAGATAATCGCCCCGAAAGTGACTAAAATTGTGTCCCCCCCTCTAATTTTTGAACCGTGTATTTTAAAAATATGAAAAAAATCATGCTCATAGGGATAATAAAATTCTACCAGCGAAATTTGTTTTCAACAAGATCGGTTCAAAGGTTTTCGAGTTATTTATAAAAAACTGCGTTGCTTAAAGAAAAGGACGTAAGTGCCATAAGTTTTCAGTAACGATATGACCTTTTTCATGTCAGACCCATCATATCCCTAGCACCCCTGGGTGTAGGGTGGGACTGAACCATACCACCGTAGTGCTGTGCACTATATTATGCTTTATAATATCTATCCCAAAAGTCCTATTACCGTTATCAGTATCACGCAGTGTAGTTGAAAAAGTTAGACTACCGTTATCTGTACGAGTAGGTAACCTTTGACTTAGTATACATATAGAACTAGATGCACAATGTCAAACAAATATGCCAAGAAATGTGCCCCAGAACATGAACGAAGAATACTCTGGACAGGCTATGGTAATAATAATACCACGTGCGAGCGAGCTGGTAGCATACAAATCTCTAAAAGTGTGACAGAAAGGGAAATATCATTCATTGTCCTTGTCATAGTTCCACTTTTTTTTTATTTGTCACAACTGATTTAGTATGAAGTTGTGCCACACAAACCATTACCCGTCCCGTAGTAAGTTGTTTATGACAAGTCATCTGCCATTTTAGGACCGGTTCTTGATTTAGCTGCATAAGAGCTTTTCCGTCCCTCACCGTGGCAACACGTACAGCCCGTCCATAGTATTCTAGGTTCATGCCCCCATAATGACAGCTCTAGCTACATTTCAGTAGTTGCTAATAGCGTTAACTTATAACCTGCATCAAGATATATGTTTCATAAAAAAAGAACTCAGTGTTTTAGACCTTAAGCACCATATTAGCAAACCAACATCAAAAGATTAAATACTTTTTAGTTTATTGTGACATATAATGTGACTTGACTGCTCACGCCAAGACTTTAGCGTTTAGCGTTTAGCGAATGAATGCATGGTCGCGTTATAAGTTTTATTTATTTCAACAGAAAGCACAAATACATCTGGTTTCTTTATTTTACAAGTGGGGAATAAACAGTTTCAAATATTTGTACAAATATTATATACAAAACATTTGTTGAGATTTCCGTAAGTACATATGGTACAGCTCACAGAGTCCATAAAAAGAAATAATTTTAGTTTCCTTGAAATAGATTCAGCTTGTTGAATAATTGTATTTCCGACCTGCCTTTACTTTAAATACTTTCTTTTGCGATGTAATGTCAGCGTACAGTCAAGTAGCGATCAGCTGTCGATTTTATTAAAACGGTCCTGGGTTTTGAACGTCACTCTCATGATCACCCGACATCTATAAAACGAGTATTACGAGATATAAGGTCAAAAATGAATGATGATGAAAATTGGCAACAATTAGCGCATTTCCAAATGATGTGTTGGGATTGTAGTATAGAATTTTATTATAGTTCATTAATGCTATTAATTACCTTTTGCAAGGTCATGTTTGTCTGTCTGTCTGTCTGTCCGTCCGTATGTCACAGGCATTTTACTCGAAAACTATAGGGTGTATTTGAATAAAATTTTGAAGATAGGTGTATTTTGTTAACCGCTACATAGTTATGTAATGAAATAACAAAAAAGTTTTTTTTTAGGCGTGCACTCCATACATAAAATTTCAGCTCAAAAAAAAATATTGCATGCCCACGTGTGGCACATCAATCGATAGGCCTTCCAAAATAAATATAAGGTTTCCCAGCATTTTTTTTGATTAAGTGAATAGAGTCGGAGATAATCGCCCCGAAAGTCACTAAAATTGTGTCCCCCTCCCCTCTAACTTTTGAACCGTCTTTTTCAAAAATATGAAAAAAATCATGCAAATTGTTTTGAACAAGATCGGTTCAAAGGTTTTCGAGATTTTTCTAAAAAACCGCCTTACTTAAAGAAAAGGATGTAAGTGCCATATGATTTCAGTAAGGATACGACCTTTTTAATAGGCACGGAACCCTTGTTGTGCGTGGTCCGACACGCACTTGGCCGCTTTTTTACTCGCATTATTGAAAAATAGGAAACGTTCGGGCAATGTCTCTATCAAGCAATACGAGTACCTATTAAAATAGTTGTGTTTTCGTATTATTTTGAGATATTTGAATAGGATTTTCGTCACGATGCATATTTTGTTGCCTTCTTTCTTTTCGAGTTTTAATAAAATTAGAGTACCCTATTGCACTAGAGTATCATGTTAATTATAATATCCAGAAAAATTACTACTTACTATGATGACACTATTTTAATTTCTCGAAAGATACAATAAATATGTATAATTTTAGTAAATAATGTAGAATCGGTTGACCTTTTTGTCAAGAATTTAATTAGGAAGTCTTAACGCATTATTATTATAACAAGCACTTAATGAATGCACATATACATAGGTATTTAATAAATCTTTATTAAATAGGTATGCTATAAAAAGGCAGGCTTAGACTAAATGTTTATCACTTCGCCATTTGAGCTGAACGAGCAAAACATCCTAACACAAAATGAAAACGGTGAGTAAAACTTTATATTAATAATGAAGAATGATTATTCTACTTTATAAAATTAATGTACATTTTTATCAATGCTTCCACATTTTTATAGTAACATTTTTTTTTCTTTTGTTAGTGTTTATTGGTCAGCATATAGGTACCTACATATTCTTAAAACTCTGAGACTATACTTGTCTTCTTCGCTATATCTGCCGATTTAAATTGCAATAATATTAAACAACAATTGGAAAAAATAATTCTTGCGAATTCTTCCAGTTTCTGTAAATGATACGGCTGCCGAAAATCAAAACACTACCTGCTCTGGATCAAATTGTACAGGAGAGCATAAAAATATAAATTGTGACTTTATGAAAAAAAGGGCAAGCATACAGTTGGTAACCGTGAGGTTGGGAAATAAAACTAAACCTTTTGATAAGTTGACACATGATCATTCGGCGAAATGAAATTATGCGAAAAGTTGGTTGCGAAGTTATAATCGGCGATACAATTTTCAGCGACAAATTAGAGAACCAATCGCAGGAAATATGTCAAATATAACGAAACTTATTTCTGTTGCTTAGATCGTTCTTCTGTGCCTGGTTGCCGCCGCCTTTGCTGCTCCGCCCGCTGGCTCCGGCCGCGAGGTTCAGGTCCTGAAATCCGAATTCGAAATCTTTCCCCAAGGGGGCTACAATTATGAGTAAGTCTTTTGTTTCTTTACATTAAATTCTAACCAGGAAGAGGAAATTAGCAACTGATAAGCATGCAGCTGCAAAAATGCCCTTGCACGCATTTTAAAAAATGAGTGTACCTACTCTAGCTTAAGTATGTATCCGTCAATTAAGTATTCACGTATAAAAAATTACTTAATATTTGCAATTTATGAAAGCTACGCTTTAAACACGTTACCTACTTAAATGTCTTACAAGTCACTTTTCACATAATTTGTATGCTTAATTGTCGTTGTTGTGATTAACTACTCATGCTAATTGGGTATGCTCGTTTTTGAAAATGCCCGAAAATAACCTTAGTTCTCGGCGAAGGGAATAAGTATTTTGTTTGCCGCCAGCATCAATAAAGAAAGCCTCCGATCGTGTATTTGGCCACCCTAGCCTTCGTAGGTAGCTAAGGTAGTCGTTCCTTTTAGTCTGCACGCATCAGCAGATTTGATTGATTCTTTTTCCAACAATAGTGGTGAACACATTATGAAATTGGGTCACTCACGTTTTTTATCGACAATCGCTCGACATGTTACGAACTGATGCAGGGTTGCTATTTGAAACGCGCTAATGCACCTTCCCTCACCCGTACAGATACTCCCAAGATGATGGCACAAGCGGTCAAGCTAAAGGTGATTTCCGCCCTGGTACCGGCAAAGACGGTGATGAAGGCGCTGTTGTCACCTCAGGAAGATTCGAGTACGTCGGTCCCGATGGTGTAACCTACACTGTAACCTATGTTGCCGACGAAAACGGCTACCAACCCCGCTATACCCAGGGCCAAGGCGGTGCTATTCCCGACGAAGTCATCAAGGTTTTCAGCAGGAAGTAGATTTTTATTTTAAAACAATTGACGTCTGGCTTTAATTATATTTGTTATGTTCGTTTTGTTTTTGTATTGTAAATGGAGTTTATAGCATCATTTTAATTAAGTTTACACACGTAGGTAAATAAAGGTTCACAAGAAAATAAGGTTTTTATTTTGGATGATTCAGTAGAATACAAGTAACGAGAGACTATACTCAGGTCGAAAAAACGAACGCAATTTTAGTATAACACTTTAAACTCGCGCGCTTTAAAGGTACATAACCCGTACCCGTGTCGAAACATCCGAAATAAAGGTAAATAAGTATCGCGTTAGACACAAAAACAATAATAATAATAATATATTCTTTATTGCACCACAACATAAGAAAAACATGTTACAAGAGTACATAATGTTAAATAAAGGTAACAACAGGCCGTCTTATCGCTTTAGAGCGATCTCTTCCAGACAACCTTTGGGTAGCAGGAAATTTTCAAGAAGAGTTGTAAACCGGTAGTGCAGGAATGCATCAAAAAAACTTACTATCGCATACATCTCATTATATGACAATTTCAGAAATCATAATATCATAAATAAGTATTGTATAAATACATAGATACATACATACAAACTATAACACAATGATATAAATATATTACAGGACAACAAGGCAACTTGAGGCAGCGACAAGTAATATTGTTTCAACAGATTTTTGAAAATTTGAAGAGATTTTGCACATCTTATATGCAACGGCAAAGCATTCCACAGCCGAACAGCCTGGAAGGTGAATGAGTTGTTATAGAACTTGGTGGATGAAGGCGGTGGAGCTAGAAGATGATTATGTGAAGATCTGATGGAAGTGAGGTGATTAAAACGCTCTTCAACAATATGTCAGTACTTAGACTAAACGAAAACAGTACATTTAAAAACCACTTCCGTACAATTTTAAATGGTATACCTAAGTAGATTCCCTACCAATCAATCCCTACAAATTATGACAATCTACCTAGATGAATTCTACAGTACCTAAGTGACATTTAATCTTATCATATTCTTCCAACATTTTCAAAAACCCATAGTTTCCTAATATTATCATCGAAATGGAGTCAAAACCATAAATTATCTCGAATGGAAAGTTCATCTTGTTGCATCCTCATCTTTGTGTTGCAATATGATTTTGATTGTGATCAGGCAGATACTCCAGGCAACAACTATATTTTTTACAATAATTCACGAGTTGGCGAACGAGTTAAAATGATGATTTTTAAACAATAAAAAGTATTTTGTTTTTTTTTTAAGTTATGGACAATATTAAAGCCACTTTTTATTTCAGCAACAATAAAAAGTTGCTCTAATACTCGTTTTCTTAAAAAAATATTAATAATATTTTTTTTATTATTATTTTAAGTATGACAATTTAAAAGTGCTAAGCTGAAGTCAAAAGTGTAGTAGACTCAAGGTTTGTCAGCGAGTATCGGAGCGCAGAGCACTGGATGTGCGCAAAACGGAATGTAACAAACATCGCACGCTAAGTGGCATTAGACAGGGTATCTGGCGGATACATGAATGACTGGCTCAGTGTTCCGTCAATGAATCACGTAAGATGGTTATCGGAACAGAGATCAAAAACAGAGATATCAGGACGATGAACAATTGGCTGCAGTATGCTCAAAAATACAAACGCATTAGGACACTCCCAGAGCCTAACAAGATATAAAATATATAAGTATTAAACTTAATTAATGGGTCGTCTGATTGAGGCTTAAGTGAATAATAAATCTACACTAATATTATAAGGAGGAAAGATTTGATTGTTTGTTTGTATTGAATAGGCTCCGAAATTACTGGACCGAAATGAAAAAATCTTTTACCATTACAAGCCGACATTAACCCTGATTCATTCCTACGGGAAAACAGAAAACTGAAAGTGCGAAGATCTTCGCAGAGGCTTTATCTTATCTCACGGTCCGCACTCGTAGCCCGCGCCGTAGTGTATAAATCGATTCTCACTTTCATCGATATCTACAGAATCTTGAAATTGGTATGAAAATAATGAACTGCATATAATTCTTAGATCTATGATTAGTCGCTACTTTCTCAGAAAATTTGCTTCAGCTGCAACGCTTCAAAAAATTTATTACGGTAGGCTGTTTTGATTGGACTAAAAAAAAACGTGTAATTTAATGATTTCATATGAAAATCGTGTTACTAACAATGTTAGTGTCATTTCACACGTAATCGTCCATTTATAAAGTGACAGATGATGACATCACTGTCATAGGTCAGTTCCAATGATTGGAAGAATAGTAAAGTGTCATAGATTCGTTGTTAGATGTTAAGATGACCTACTACGCCTAGCTACATATATGCATGCTATATATATATATATATATATATATATATGTTGTGTTGCGTTCCGTGGGTTACGTACGGTGCCTTCTGAAAACCAACGTTGTAGGTGTCTGATACCTCGGCGCAATTCTGAGACAGCAATCGATTCACTGCCACGATATGTGTCAAAGTTATTGTACGAGTATGTCTATTCTCTTTGTATCTGTGTCTCTTTTGAATAGTAAATTAATGTCTTCTTTCTTTACTTTGAAGTTTGGGTGTTTTCAAATCGACTTGCAAAAGATTCAATTGGTTGTACGTTGTTTCATGTACTACATTTTCGTAGAATTTTGCTTCATAGAAAATGTTTCCCATATTATCATTTCATAGAATGATCATTTTCTAATGCACTTACTTTGTAGAAGCTTATTTCATAGATTTTTTATTTTTGAGATTATTAATGTTTCGAAATTCATGTCATCGATTTTAAGGTCATATATTATTGTTCCTTATAATATTTAGTTTATAGAATAGTTTTTTCTAAGCCTGTATATTCAAAGAATTTTGTTTGTCATCTTATTAAGCTTAATATTTTCGTTTCATAGAAGGATAGGTTAAAGAAGGAAATGAGAGTTTTAATAACAAGTTTTTCCGCTCTTTTACAAAAAAAATAACCACGAAGACGAAAGCGGGAGCAAAGGTCCCGCTTCCGTCTTCTAACCTATGCGCGATCCGAGTCGGTTTTGCCTATAAGTCATGTTCCTTGATCCTTTTGTACTTGTAATTTAATTGGAGTTCATAAGAATTTTTGAAATCAAAAAAACTGGAATTTAATATTATATGAAACGGTTCCTATGAAACAATAATCTATGAAATGTGTGTATACGAAACAAGAATACACGAAACATAATTCTACAGTTTGATAAGTTTCTGAAGTAAAAAAGAACCAAATAATTTATGAAATATTTTCTGAGAAACGAAATTCTATGAAATTTCTGTCTGTGAAATAGGGTGACACCGATTCACTTATTGTGTTTTTTCTTCCCGTCTCCATTTTAAGACATACCTACTCGTACCTAAGACATAAGAACGTTTATAGGAATGTGATCTCGGTCGAAGGATATTAGTTATTCTGTCCAGATTTAATCAGCTTAATATTTTAAAAAAGTTAACAAGAAGGTATGTTCCGTATTCTATTTTATAATTGTTTGGATGCAATCATCCTAACATGTTAAGGGGTAGCCTTGATTCGAGTCGACCACGCCCCCTAGACAGAGACACTTATGCTTTCCACGCACGAGAAAAAGAAATGCAACACTCTTCGGGAATGGCTTTTTTGGACAAATTTAGATACATACGTAGCTTAGTGAAGTTTTATTTATATTGCATAAGTGAGAGTTTAGATGAGATAAAATACTATACTATTAACTTGATTTTGTCGTAAAATAATATGTTGTTTGATTAGGCTGAGTAAAAAAAGGAAAATAAAGACGAAACTTTTCTTTCTACCGAGGATCAATTTTAGGCAATCATGTATCGATTAAATCAGATAAACAATCACATAGTCAAGAATCATATATCTGAAAATCAGACCTTATTGTTTCTTAATCTAGTCAGAACGGCGTTTCAAAGCACGCGATAATTTCCAATGCACCGCCTTAAGGTAAACGTCCTAGTAATACCCATCATTGAACTACTACATGACACTTTCAATCTTATGTCAAAATAATAACGGTGATAGCACTAAGGTGTAAATCTTTAGCACATAAGACTTAGTAAAGCAGTTCGCGATCGCTATCGATGTCTGATTTTGACTCTTTCTTTTCCTTGTATTGTGCTATAATTGTAGTTAGTCTCATATTGATCCTCTCCTAGAACTGGTTCGAATGGCACCATGAAAAGAAATAGAAGAGAAGCCAATTTAAATTGACCCCTAGGAGGTAACAATGCAAGTACCTATTAAAGTTGTCTGACCTACTTACGGGTGACTTATATGAGTGATTGCGCTGTTGACAGACGTATCAGCGGGCGGTGCGGTCCTTATCTTAAACACTAATTATTGTAATTACGTTGCTATGAGTTATGTAAGTGTCAATGGAAAGTGAAAATGAAATCGAATAGGTACTAGATTATATGTAAGATTGTAAGAAATAAACTTAATTTACGTAGTAAAAATAACAAATGTAAACACCCGAAACTTTATTTCGTACCACATTACACCTCAATATTCTCTAAAATGTTCCGGCTTTGGAATGAGAACAAAGGTTTATCCAAACGACTACAGTATGAAGTTCTTCAAGAAAGGAGTGTATCCCATCATCATCATTGTCAGCCGAAAGACGTCCACTGCTGGACATAGGCTTCCCCCAAAGAGTTACAGAGAGAGGAGCACCCACAATGACCGGTTCTTCGCCCCCTCCCGCGACCTTTACTAGGTCATCAGTCTAACACACGCTGCGCCTTCCGATAAGTGGTCGTCACTCGGGAACCTTTCCGCCCCAATGGCCACCAGTTCTACGTGCAATGTGCCCCGCCCACTGCCACTTATTAATTTTAACGAATCGGAGGGCTATATCGGTTACCTTAGTTCTGCTGCGGATAGCCTCATTTCTGATGCGATCACGCAGAGAAACTCCAAGCATAGCCCTCTCCAATGCTCTTTGCGTGACTTTGAGCCTACTTATGAGGCCGATAGTAAGCGACCACGTTTACTATACACTATACGTTTCTACAGGGAGCTACAAGTGTATGTAGGTTTCGGTGACCACTTACCATCATACGCTGGTTTCCTGACGTGGTATTAAAAAAAATAAAAAAATATAAATTTTTGAAAAACGCGATTTTTTTTAGGCCCCTTTTTTAGAAAGAAAGAAATATTTATTCTAAAAGGACTCCACTCAGCCTGTGTCGGAACATGATAAAGCCACGACGCTGATTTTCAGTGATTTGTGATTTTACTTTCTATATGATATAAATAAATAATAAATAAATAAATAAATATTAAGGGACAATCTTACACAAATCGAGCTAGCCCCATAGTAAGCTCAATAAGGCTTGTGTTACGGGTACTAGACGACGATATATATAATAGATATACATACTTAAATACATACAAAACATCCAAGATTCAGAAACAAATATTCATGCTCATCACACAAATATTTGCCCTTACCGGGATTCGAACCCAGGACCTTCAGCTTCGTAGGCAGCGTCACTACCCACTAGGCTATCCGGCCGTCATATTGATCGATTGATGATCGATTGGTGATCGATCGTAGCCATTACCTTTTTCTAAGTAACTGTGGGCGCGGAGGTAACGCCATCTTGCGATGTTCTTAAAAACGGCAATATATTCATCTCTCGCAAAATAAAACCCCGCTCATACTCCGACGTTGACCAATCTTGGTAGGCCATTCAGTAGTGCAGCTATTACTCACTAGATGGCGCGTATTAGGATTACTTACTCAAATGAAAAATAAAATATACCATTGATGTATATACTTGCGCTCCAGCGGGTTCTGGAAGTATTTGACGTAGAATTAACAATAGGAGTAGGAATTATTAGAATTTAATATCTGATGGTGTTTATTATATTGGCACGCCTGGAGTTGCAAGCTTTCATAGGCTACTTGCTTGTGCTTAATCACACCGATTGTCTAGATTAAGCAATGACGGTGTGGGTCGATTTTTGGTCGACCGCTGAGTTACATCTAGGTATCTTCTTACTTTGGTAGATATTTTGACGATCGCTTTAGCCTAGTTGGTAGTGACCCTGCCTACAAAGCTGAAGGTTCTGGGTTTGGTTACCGGTAAGGGCACTTAATTGAGTGACGAGCACGAATATTCTTTCCTGAGTCATGGAAGTTTTCTATGTATACCTATAAGTATTTATTAATCTATATAATTGTATGTACGTCGCCTAGTACCCACATAAGCTTCGCTTAGTTCGGGAGTTGTTCGATTTGTTTAAGATCGTCCGCACATATTTATTTATTTTATTTATTTATACGTTAGGCCATTGACCCTGGTAGGTTGATCTCGGTTTCACAACTGTCCGTAAGTAGCTCACTCGTTTGACACGGCCTAATCACAAAAAGATCTAGGTAGGATGTTATTTCGCTAAGTATAACATTTAAATTAACTGGGTGTAAGTATATTTATTCGGTTCAAATCATACAAGTCAAAGATCTACTTCGTAACGTCGAGTTGAAATTTTAATACAATACAATGTTATGGTAGAGTGATGACGACGTATTGCACGGAAACGTGACCACTTTACTATCGGCCTCGTAAGAAAGCTCAAGTACCCAAAGAACATGCAAAAAATAAACACAGAACAAAAACTTTTATTTTTGAAACAAACTTATTTAAGGTGTTGTCTGTGTGATGCTTGAAACCTTAATGTCTAACAGTTGACACCTATTGTCCACCGCTATTGTTTTGACATAAGATTGACAGTGTCAAATGTTAGGCTAGTGTCGAGCTCTAAGGTCTTATCCTACCCACCGTAATAACATGTTGTACTCTTCAATATAAACGCAATTTGCGTCAATATTCTAAATTCTAGTAATTTGTGAAGACAAATAGATGCCAAAATATCAACTAGACAATTTCCCGAGGGCAGGCGTGAGATATGGCCCGCGAAGTGTTGAAACATTGTGAGAAATAACAGGCGTGTTTATAGTAGTTGAGACTATTCCTAGATCGTAGATTCCAAGATACAATGGCTCAGGGTATCAATCAAATGAATGAAATGGTACTTGATATGCCATACTGATTATCATTAACAATGAAAGGCGGAACATGAGAGCCTATGTCAGACAGGTATAAAATGGAGAATAGGGAGGGGGGTCTTATTGTTTACTTTTATAATTTTAACGTGCAAAAACGTTATTTCATTGAATTAAGGTTCATTTAATCATTATTATTTCTTTATTTCAGACACATGGTCTATAGTTGCTGGCAACAGTAATGCTTATATATATAATATATATGTTAGTTTATCCTTAACACATTCAATTTATTTGTTATTCTGGTACTTGGGGACATGTCATGTACTGTCACCCAGTGGCGGCCAAATGGGTTGTCCTGCCTATCGTATAGCAACTAAGAAGCTGTTGGCGCTGCCCCGCAGTCGACACCTCTGGGAGTATAATCGTTTATGCATTATCGCATGAAAATCATCCATGCGAGCCTCCGGAAGCATGCCAGATGCGCTGCAGAAGCGCGGCAACCCCAACAACATCCTATAGCCATTATTGAATTGGACACGCAAGGCACTGTAAGCTCTCTGATTGAAGTTGATACATAGGCTCCACGCGTACGAACTTTGAATTTGGAGAGCGTGTGTTCGAATCTGGGCTTGTACCACTAGGTTCTTTTAAAAATAGTTAGGTAAGAAAATTTTATAGCGAACAGTGGCTTTTTTGTGGAGGAAAACATCGTCAGGAAACAGCTCTGATTCCAGTAACGTCCTGATTTTCCTCTGGATTAGGTCAGTAGGTGGATTACGTAACGCATTGTACGCGCTTCAGGTAAAATTACTGTCGAGTTGTCCTTCCAAACGTACGTTCGAAACGCAGATGGCAGTCTCTTTCGTAAAACTAGTGCCCGAGTGACTGTCCCTAAGCGTTTTATGTAGATCCTACGAGGATAAAACTTAATGCATAAGGATTTGGATGAAATTTTACACGAAGATAGTTTGTGGCCTGGATTAAAACATAGAATGGTTTTTATCCCAGGTCCACGCAAGCAAAGTCGCGGGCGAAAGCTAGTATTTAATAAATGCAAATGATGAGTTTTGTAACAATGTAATTGTCGGCTATCCCGCATATTCGTGCAATGCCATGGCATATTATCATGGTTATTTTTTTAAAGCCAACCCACCCAACTTCGTTTTTTTTTAAATCTTACGCTCGTGAACATTTTCCCTTCAGTCTTTTGAGTGATCCTTACCAAAATGAATCCAACGGAATACTTATACTACTTTGTGATCTGTTCATCGTTGTCTAGCACGGTGTATCTTTATTAAGGCGCCGTAGGTTCATGGTCTTCTCTCCCTCTCACTGAGCATAAGCGTGAGCAAGATAGAAGTGCGTGCTCGGAAGCGCGGAAATCATGTTTTTTAATTTTAATTTTTTGGCCTTTAAAATAAATAAAAAAGTAAACACTGAATTCTCTCAAACATGATAATGCCGATTTTTAGAAGCCATTTTAATATTTTTCGCTTCTGTGCATAATTTGTAAGAAATATTTTAAGTGTATTTTAGACCCTTTTAGACCTATGTTCGCGATTTTTTTATATCGAGCGAAAATTGCTTAATCATGTTTCTAAACACTAATCTCCCTGCAGAAAAGCCTCAAGATTACTATTCGTATTTTTTTAAAACCATATTATTATAAACAGACGCATTATATTGTTTCAAAAACTCTGTTCGCTTAACTTCGCAACAGCATTTACTGTTCAAATTACGACAGTTATAACTTATTTATGAATTGATTAAGTACCTAAGTATGTTAGAGGAGTTTCTAAGGTTACTAAACTTGTGGCCATCATTTCTTTTTGTAAATACGTGTTTTTGGTTTGAAAAATGCATAACACGTCAACCGGAAAAATATTTTCTAAAAATGTCTATAGTAAAAAATCAACATGTATTGTTTACGTATTTTAATACAGATTTCGTATAAAAAATAAATCACAGTAACAATACCTACATATAGATTACATTAACTGAGTATGAGCTAGGTACATGTGTGTCTGAGTATCGGGTTGCGCGGTCGTTTAGCCTCTGAAGCCCTGCGAGAAGGGTTGCTGCTGGAACTGCTGCTGCTGCTGGGGTTGGGAAGCGATGAGCTGGAGCGAGCGGGCGATGGCCTCCGGGATCGGAGGGGGGGTGGGCAAATGGGCACCCTCAGCACGGAAACCTGGCGACAAACATTAAGAATAAACAAGTGCAATCTATGTTGAGAATGTAGTTTAAAAACTGAAGAGAATAAGCAGATCTTTTTAAAATTATTTAATAGTAATGATGACCAATTTTAAATATATTTTAAGACGGAATGACTTGCAGTATCCAGTTCTTTGATATGAATGTTTATTTTCTAAATATTTATTCCATCCGGTGCACAGTGAAACGTATTGGTTTGTATTATTCTCGCGCATTGGTCCTGGATGTCACGATAGGTATGCCGTGATTGAGTTTTGGACGAATATAACATTATGTGTCTCTAAAGACACTCAAAACATTTCAGCAATAGTTAAAAGACCCCTAACGTTTCAAAAACATTGACATAAACTTAATTGTTTTAAGGTCCTAACCAATGTCAAATATACAATCATCATCATCATCATCATATCAGCCGAAAGACGTCCATTGCTGGACATAGGCCTCCCCCAAAGAGTGCCAAAGTGACCGATCCCGCGCCACCCGCATCCAGCGGACTCCCGCAACCTTTACCAGGTCATCAGTCCACCTTTTCGGGGGCCTACCCACGCTGCGCCTTCCGGTACGTGGTCGCCACTCGAGAACCTTTCCACCCCAACGGCCATCGGTTCTACGTGCTATGTGCCCCGCCCACTGCCACTTAAGTTTAGCGATCCGGAGGGCTATATCGGTTACCTTGGTTCTGCAACTAGCTACAATAGCAGCGGCTATAATGGCATCAACGAATCATATTATTTTACCTAAACATTTAGACGGATTCAACAGCTTAAATTGTTTTAGGATTTTATTTGATTTTATACGTGACTAAACTTAAATGATGCCAATTGTAGGCGGGTTACTTAGACAAATGTCAGTCTTAAACATTAAACGAGTAATAAAATAGCAAAACTTCAATTTGTGCCGTTTTCTAAAGACCCAATCGACTATGTCTTGGCATGCGAATTAAGTTGATCAGTAATGTCTTTACAGCAGTTAAATTCTCTTTGTATTTGATTGTATATCTGAACATGCGTCCCATATATTTATTTTTATTTTATTTATTATTTTAATTAGTTTCCACGACCTTACACCGAACCAATACGCCGAGAAACTAGAATCCTTAACTATGTACAGTAAAAACAACTTACAACTAACAAATGGTATCATCTTTAGGATAACATTGCACATACAAATATATATTATGCGTACACGGAGGATTGCCTATCATCCATCGCCTCACAAAATCTCAAACATTCCTGGCACACGGTTACCCATATATATATATATGAGTTAACCTTAACGTAAAATTGCATGTACATTAGTGACATGTCTTGGCTAGTCAGTTGCAATTTGTATCGTATCTAGTTGATGTTTAGTTGAGTTCAATCACTGTCAATTTGCCTGCCTATTCAAGCTACGATGGATCGCGATTGAGTTTAAATTAGGACAGTGATGTAAACGATGAAGGTGCAAATGTCAAATCTACAATCATTAAGTAATAACTTTTACGTCACACCTGGCCATAATGCGAGTTTTACTGCACGCTGCGCGCACGGCAAAACTTGCATTATGGCCAGGTGAAGACGTAAAATATTGTACTCAACACGGGCGGTAATTCGTAAAGCCCCAGAGCGCATATTTATGGCCCTCACCTTCGGTTCGGGCCACAAACACCTGCGATCTGGGGCATTCACGAATTCACCGCCCTAGTTACGTAATGTACTATTAATTGATGCCATTACAACTTATACCTATAAATCTAACAAAGCCTGTCTACATATGTAAATTACGGAAGCTAGAATCAATATATGACGACCGCTTTAGCCTAGTTGGTAGTGACCCTGCCTACGAAGCAAGAGGTCCTGGGTTCGAATCCCGGTAAGGGCATAAATTTGTGTGATGAGCATGAATGTTTGTTTCTGAGTCATGGATATTTTCTATGTATTTAAGTATTTATATCTATTATATATATCGTCGTCTAGTACCCATAACACAAGCCTTACTGAGCTTACTATGGGACTAGGTCGATTTGTGTAAGATTGTCCCCTTATATTTATTTATTTATTTATTTATTTATTTATTTATATGAGAAAACATCTTTTCCCATGAATAGTGGGACGGTTGGAATTTTTCAGAATACCTTTTGATTTGGATATTTAAGTACATCAGCAGTCAGATGCAGAGAAAACTATTCTCCTCTGGTGCATACCGAGCAACTTTGCTGATAGTACTTGTCCAAACTATATAGCTATTTCATCTTCCTCATCTTAGCGTTATAGCGGTTTCATTCTGAAGAAGCTTGGTACCGCTTGGCGCCGAATCTCAATAACTGACGTAGCAACAAGTTTTCGTGCGCAAGGTACTGCCGAGCAACCTAAAGAAACTAAGAGCTTATCCACTCACTTGCTTCTAGCCACCAGAGTCAACTTCGCACACTCACAAATTGACTGTTACAACAGCGAACGAAGCTTTTGCTAAAGAAATTTATGAAATTCAAAGCGTAACTAGAACAATGTGTTTTTAAAATGGTACACAATGGTTAAAGCCTTACCATTCTCGTCGGCGATGTAAGTGATGGTGATGGGGATGCCCTCGGGCGAGGTGTAGCTGAAAGAGCCCTGGGCGACTTGGGCCTCTTGGTCCTTAACACCCGCGTTCTTCAGGTACCCTTGCTCTTGCGCTGCGATACCGTTACCAGTCTCATAGCTACGACAAAAAAAGTTATTATTAACGAGTATACTCTCCAATTCTCCACTGATTGAAATAATTAAATAAAAATGACATAGTTATCGCCTACTTAGTAATGACTGACGGTCTAATGGCTATGAAACAATGGACGCTGCTTGCCATTAACAATCGTGTAGTCACTTTTTCGAATGTCCCTATGAACTTCATATTACACAGTGTTTATGGAGTTTCATAAAAAGTTGCTTTCCTTCTAGTATTGGTCAACAACATCGCAATAGATACTTCTTATAATAATGATTTATTAAAACTGCAGGAAACTCCGAATAGTCTTTCAATATGCATGTTAACCGAACTCAGAAACCAGGAACCGAATAAGTTATAGAAGCGACAGTATAATGGGAAACGGCGAAATAAACGCGGGACGTCTCCTCGGAGTTAACTGTTCACAAAACATTTACTTAGTAAAGAAGTCTGGTGGTTGGTTGAGCCCTTTCAATCTTGGAAGGCAGTAATACTCAGGGCGCCACCACGCGCCTGTAAAGAGCAAATCTAATGACAGTGCAAAGCCTACATTCTACCGGCGGCGATGTTTTATTCTTCTCATACCAGCAAGCCAAAACTGAGAATATGAAAGAGATGCATCAGTTAGCGATATTAGCATATCCAGCGTTTTCGGGTCGTGCAATCGCTCTACAAGCAACTGCCAAATTAACCATCTTGATCGCATGTTTCACTTTGCCACTCAACACATACATATTATGGGGTGATTTTCGTGTCCTAACTGTTGTATGGCCACAATGTAAGAAACGGTCACGTTCAGATAATGTTTTTTTACAATTATCTAGGTATTTTCTTTTAATTAGTTTTTAAATTGCAATTTCGGAAAAAATTAACCGTGCAGGAATTAAAAGGACTGGAACAAAATTTTCTAGAAAGTCTATTTATAGGAGATCCAAGAAATGGCATTCCTGGTTGATATTTAATCAATGTGCCACTGTTTCATAATATATAAAATAATTCCCCTAGAAGAAGTGAATATCTAGAAAGAATTCAAATGAAATAAAGTCCAAACGGTCAAAACAACTCAATAACAACAAAGCTCCAGATTCGATTAACTAAATTTACATTTCAACTAATAACTTTTGACCACATCAATGCAACCGCCACGCCTTGACGCAACTTCATTATGTATATGGGCCTGGTTGTCATCAGGTTTTCCTATAGCTTAATACGGTTTTGTAACCAGGTGAATCACCAATAAATTTTGCGCCTGGGCCATTACGTAAAATGGGCTGGGCGTATGTTGCAGATGACTCCAACAAAACCTCGCATTTAATGTTCTTGACACCGACGGAATTCCGATATGATCGCACCGTCGCAAATCTTTCGTAAGACGTTCATTGACGAATTACCGACGGTTTTTTTTTTATTATGAAGACGAAAAATACATTTCGGCAATCCTTATTCCCGAAACAGTGCCAGCCTTATTTCTTACTGGTACGTTAAACTGATTGATCTACACGATTGATACGTAAATAATAACAGAGCATCAAAAAAAGTTTGTTCTTACCATTTAATTAGGCACGATAAAATATTTGCTTTATATTTTTGTCTAATATGATGACTTGAAATTCTAATTTAGATAGTACCAGCACCCTCAAAACAGTTATGACGTTGATATAAAATTAATCTTAGGTATGCAATTAGTACAAACTTTTTACGAAGTGTTTTACGCCTCAATTCGATTTTATTGTATAACAATATACTCATATATTATTAATCACCTAGGCTGGGTTGCACCAAACCGTCTGTAATCGTAAGCGGTATTCTTTAAAATATGAATATATGGAAATTTTCTATGGGATGACAGTTGCCGGCGCTATATATTTTAACGTTGTCTGTCTGTTAAGTTACTCCGGAATTCAGTAATAATCTTAAAATAAGTGTTGCCATATTATAATTGAATTGAAATCTCATCTATATAAACACCTTATTAATAGCCATGTCTGCCTTTATGTGTTAGAAATAGTACACATACTCACTTCGTTGAAACATAAACTTTACCTTTTATGTTCGTTACTTCACTGACATTACGAAGAAATTACACGGAGAAGAAATATGATTGCGAGGACTAAGGTACGCTATAAGTTGAAAGTTCGATGCTTTTAAGAAGTTCACTATTGCGGGTAGTGGCCATAAAAAAAGCGATGAAGTAAGTCTTTATCTTTTATGGTATAACCTCTTCTTAACTAATTAATTTTAAATATCAAGATAATCAATCTAAGCTAGTTTTATTAGTCACAAAATATGGGTACCTAATAGGCAAGTTGTGATTGTTGGATGTCATTCAATTTGTAGGTTTTTATATCACCGGATTAGAAATCTTTTTTGTGACCCATAACTTTTTCTATTTTTAACAATATGTAATATGTAACCTGACTATTTTTCTCGAACTATGTTTTCGCGTTGTTGATAAAAGTGCGAATATTTGTAATATCCATTTATTGTCATTGTAAATCAATGACATTAATTAGAACATGGATTATTTCAGACTTTATTGTGATCGTACAAGTGTATATTACACCATTTATTATAGAGCTTAGGTAGAAGTCGTCAAATCTACATTGTATCGCGGATGGGCATCTTTTGACCTGTTCAGCAAGAACCGTTTTGCAAACTATGTTGCGGCATCGAATTTAAACTTTCGTGAGACA
Organism: Epinotia demarniana; assembly: GCA_945867215.1. Classification (NCBI taxonomy): domain Eukaryota; kingdom Metazoa; phylum Arthropoda; class Insecta; order Lepidoptera; family Tortricidae; genus Epinotia; species Epinotia demarniana. Next base: position 5,484,057 of record OX244265.1, on the reverse strand, counting down.
TGTTAAAATAAAACTTCTAATCACACGGTTCAACTCAACACGTGAGTTCAATACGTGAGTTGAACCGTGTGATTAGAAGTTTTATTCTATGTTGCGTCGTCACATTTTTATCAAATAGCTATTTACATTAACATATCAAAAAGATTTATTTATTTTACAATGTTTTTTACAAAAATCGAGGATGGTTCTAGTTTTAACGCACCCAATTACCGATAACTATTCACTAATGCGGAGCCTAAATAATTAACTTCTTTATTTAGCGGGGGGGGGAGGGTTCTGGTCTGATTTCATCGGTGTCAAGAATAGACTGTACTCTTATTTGGTCGAACTAAGGCCAGGCGCGCATTACGATTTTTTGTCGTGCGATAATCGCGTCGCAATAATGCAACGTAAGACTAGGTTCAAATGGCATTGTCCTGCACGTTTTTTTGCAGTATACGTCTTAACGTTTATACGTTTAAACGAATACTCACCGGACTTGTCAAGCAAACCGAATGAACTGACGGACTGGATGTATACTGCAAAAAAAACGTGCAGGACAATGCCGTGTGAACGAAGCCTAAGTGTTTATAAGCCAGTGCGTGCATATGGCATGTGCGCGCCTGGCCTTACAATTACACAACAATGAACTTGCTTCTGTTAATCTTTATTATTATCGCTAATGTTTCGAAAGATTAGATATTGCTGATAAAAATTACCTGTATTGGTATGAACCGTCGAAGTTGACTTCCTGGGATTGTCTGACGATGGGAATTTGGGGATATGAATTCTGTGGCTGGAACTGCGGGGCTGCGCAGGCCACTGCTAAGATGGCGGACAAGGCGATGAACTGAAAAAATGATAAAATAGCTGTTTACATACGTAAATACATAGATTCACGCGTTCATTCCCAAAAGGGAGAGGCAGACCACATTAAACTTATGTTTCACTGTAGTATAAATGTAAAGGTAGAAAAGATCCAAAAATGAGATCTCGCAGTGATAAGTTGCTATCATCGTCGATAGCACAATTCAACTCTGTTCCCTTGCTACAACTCTTACGATACCCACAGGAAGAAAGGGGGTGGTGCTATTTGAACCCGACACCATATATGGGGGCAATAACTGTTTACGCACATATTTCAATTGTTTAACCGATTAGCTAGATAAAAGTAGTTTGTGCGGTAAATTGTATTCATTAAAAAGGATAATAATGATAATGCACGATTTTATTCCAAGAGAGTTTTATATAAATAGGATTTTTGCTTCATTGCTACCGTCGGATAAGAAGTTTAATCTGAATGCAAAATACATGAGAACAATTTTGTGAATGAAAGGAAAAATTGAAAAATTTAATGCTCCGAGCCGCATCGTTACTGACGATTTCTCAACATAATTTGAGACGTTGGTACCCTAAAGAAGCCTAAGTCTTCTGGTAGATGTCGCTACATACGCCTCCCTAAGGCGTTATATGAAGGAACTGATTGAAGGATTTGGTGCCCGAACCAGATTGTTCCGATAGCTCAGTTGGTAGTAGCGACGGGCCATGAATGCCTGTGGTCGCCGGTTCGAATCCGGCTCGCTGCCGTGCTTACGATAACAGCAATAACTCCATTAAAAATATAATTCAAATCAGTGCGTTGTTCAAACAAAATAAAGTGAATATTTGAATACCATTTCGAATGGAGTTATTGCTGTTATCGTAAGCACGGCAGCTCGGAGCATTAAATTTTTCAATTTTTCCTTTCATTCAAAAATTTATAATTTTCTTTAGCAGCGTTACTGCTTAAAAATAAATATAATACATGAGAATAAGATAATTTGCTACCCAAGCTAAACTCCCTAGTCCTCGACGTTGAACAAGGGTTTGACATAGACATTTGTGTCAAAGTGACGTGTGGCTTAAATTCTAATGAAGAATAATCTTCTAAGTACAAATTTCACCCATAGTGCTTTGACATACAGTGCCCTTGCCATACACTAGTGCAGCGTCGAGGACTAAATGGCGTTTTACCTTACTTATCATTACTGTTTATTTTAAAATCGGTTATTGTATTTTAACAGGCAGCAGCTTGAAATGTGTCAACGTCAGGCTGGTGATGATTTGATTAAGACCGGAAGCGGCAAATCGAACAAAGAAAAGTGAAATTACATTAAGAAAAAACTCTTATACTTAGTTGAATGACAGTACAATAGTATCGCGTGCATGAAGTACCTGTTGTCTCTTTATATGTTGTAGATATTGAAAGATACATTTTGTATAATATCACAATAGATGAAACATAAATACACTTCTATGATAAGTACCATTATCAACATGAATATACTATTGGAAAGAATGAAATGAAGTATTTATTCGTGACAATAAAAAACATGAAATTGTGAACACATACAGATCTTCATATTCCACTAGAAATAGTATTTTTTTAGGCTAATGTTCGAACATTCCTAATCTTTTGATGAATATTCGGCAACTTTAACATATTAAACTATTTAAGAGCTATCCTGGATACTAAACCGTTTAATGAATAGGTATAATTTTTTTTTGCATTTTTTTTGGCTCCAGTGCTCGACTCTTTCACTCGAAAACGGTCAAAAACGATGAAATGTTTTTTTAAACACGAGCGTAGAAAATTTAAAAGCGAGTGGTGTTGACCACTTGTATTCAATTCTATCGGTAGAACATTTTGACACTTCTCTTGAACCTAGTTAATTTTGGACTGACTATTAATTTAAAAGATAAATATAGTGAAATAAATTATATTCATTCGATGCTAAGTGATTGTTGATTAAGTGGTCTGTACACCACGATTATATGTATTTAATTTCTTGTTGAATTTTGTGGTTGAAAACCAAGATCGCTAGTCTACATATTGTTTTTTATTTTTATTCGTCCATTCGGACAGGCTAAAACCATGGGCCATACTGCCTCGTCTTCAGTAAGTTTAATTTCATTTGATCGAATCCAGTAATAACGTCTTCAGTAGTTTCCAATCAGAAGTGTCTAGTCCAATAAATATGTCTTCAGTTATTTCGAATCGCTAGTCTATTGGCGGGAATATAATAAGCGTTTCGTTTACGATTTTACTCACTACTGACTTTTGTTTTTTTTCCTGTTATGAAACGCATAATATATTTAAAATTAATGATTTTACTATAATATAGATATAGATAGATACACAACTTCCAATAAAGTACTATTCTCTGTATTAAAAACCGGTAATTATCTACTTTTTGCATACAACGAAACGCAAAATTATCGATAGCCAATCACTAGCATTCGAGTGATGAAAAATAGCTTTTATTGGGTTGATGCGAAATAGTGACACATTTTCGTGTGCGAATATTTTCTACCGCTTGCTTGTTTTAAAAATGTACTAGGTGGGACTGATAGTGAAAAATCAATGCGGTGGGAAAAACGTAGGTTGATTGGTGTATTGTAGCTGTTACAATGATACAAAGGGCGGCGTATCGTGCCATCATGCATTGTTTCTCGTGTGGAGGGCCACGGGAACAAGGTAAAACATATAGGCTACATCATACGTACGAGTACACCATAAGTACAATATTCGAAAATGATACATTTTTACTCATACGTCAAACGTGACATATCAATGACGCTTTTTGTTTGTTATTTAATTTGCGCACATTAAAGACACGACTCTAACAGCGAGGTAAATATTATAACACAATTTCAATAGTAAGTTAAACGGGAATTGTTTTAATTCTAATTTAGTTAATTAAGTAGTAATTTGTTGTAGAAGCTATTAATAAATATACAACGTAGCGGTTCGTTACATTTTTTAAAGAATTTTCAATAAATGTACTAAGATATCCCAAATTTTTCATACTCGTTCAGTTTTTTTCTCAACCTAATTAAACAATTTTTCTGTCAAATTAATTTTTTTAAACTTGGGTTAGATTTTATCCTAATTATGTAATGGACTTTTATTTAGAATAATATTATAAAGTATCAAATATTTTGAAATAAGAACTTACTTGCGTGTGAAAATAAAACAAAAAAATTGTATATAAATTGATCTTACTAATGAATAAGTGGTATATTTATTATTCCAATATCATTTACGGGAAAAATTATAAAGCTTTGTTTAAAGCATCGATAATAAAGCAATGAATATAGACTGAATCGACTCACCGATTTCATTTTTGTTTTTAAGAATGTGCTTTCGATGGTCCTCGGAGGATGTGTGAGGCGGGAATGATTTTTCAGATCGCAACTCCGCTTTTATATGAGCGGTGGAGCCCGTGAAATTGGACTACGGCTGCAAGTCGGCGCAAGCGCTTCAAAGTTGCTGTACCATTCACAGCCCATGTCAACTCACCTGACATTATTCCCCAGTATTGCTTGACACCGATCCCTTTCAAGTCTGCGTGATTAAACAACTAACATATCCTGGTCCACCTGAGCGTTTTCGGTGGACGTTATGAATGTCCAACGCCCACCCGATGCGCAACACCTCTCTATGAACGACGTATGTCATCAGCGAATGGGGCTCAAACTCACCTTTTTGCAAACAGTAGAATGGCGATAATTTATTGATATACGACGTTTAGTAACTTTAGCCATTTCAATATAGACATCAGTTTTCGGCATTCGACATCTCGCGGTTAACGTTGAAAGAACGTGGCGTACCTAACCTGAAACGGCCCGGTAGCTTTGATTATGATTAATGTAAGGTTAGTGTAATTTAATAGAACTGAAATAGAGCCCTGTTCATTTAATTTTGGATACTGTTGCACGCCCGTTATAGAGATACAGGCAGGACTTCTTTTTAACCTACTTCAAAAAAGGAGGATTAGGTTTTTTTTCTGTGTATCTTGTTTGTGTGTCAAATAAATAAATAAGTTAAAATTAATGTAATTAACTGAAGTAGGAATTTGTTGAATGTAGAATAAATAAAAATATTTTTAAACTGGCAAAACTACAGGGCTTTCGAAAAATATAGGTACGTTAAGTTATTCATGGATTACACAAAAAAAAGTGTTTTTTTTTTTACTGTTAACTATTTATAACTATAGCAATTGTTATTGGAATTTGTGTTTGATATTAAATGTCTACATTTGATATATCGTCCCTATAATTCCATAAAAACCATTTAAAGGTTGAGTTACCAAAAATCATTTAGTCCTATTATTAGTTTTAAATGTCGTAACATTTAGCTTGACCTTTACTCATCCTGTCACTCATAATCGATGTACGTGCTGTTTCATTGTCTGTTACATACTTGCAGAGATTCATGAACACTATATAAATTATTTACTTAACAACAGGAATTTACAAGAGCTGCAACATAAATATTATAGGTAACACTAGATTCAGAGAGGTAATGCTGCCAGCGTAATGGGGTCCATGCCCCAGTCTGACCTCCTAAAGGCGGTATTCTTTTTATAACTTCCCGTTTTATAATTTTCATTTTTAGTTAGAGCCAATTGATTTTTTTATAGTTATTATTATGTTGTATTTATGCTTCAGCTAGATTTAATTCTTATTGGATATTTACTGTTTTTATTATTATTATTATTTGTAATACATTGTCGAATTAATGTACTGTTTACACATATAGCATCCTTGACTAATAATAAAGAGGTAACACTTAACAAAAGGTATTAATATAAGCTTGACAGGTGGTATCAAGCCCCTAATAAAAAAAATACAATATGATCTTTTTCTCATGTTACAATTCATAACTTAGTATTGCTATAGGTATGTATAGTAAGTCATATAATTATTGCAGTAAAGTGCAAATTGAAAAATATAAACAAAATCATACAAATATTTTTACATTTTAGGATTATCTACGAACTTGGCACCCATTTAGTGCTCAATTCTTTTGTCGGCGAGGTTGACAACCACCCACATTCTTTATTTTGAACTTGGCTCCCATTTTCACATTTATGTTTTTGGGTGGATAGAACGAAAATCGAAGCGATTAGTGAGTATAGTCAGCATCAGGAGTATCTGCGCAAACAAAGACGTCAAAAGTCTTTATTTGAAGGGAATAAGAGCTTTTGACATAGGCCTCCCCCAAAGAGTGCCAAAGTGACCGGTCCTGCGCACCCGCATCCAGTGGACTCCCGCAACCTTTACCAGGTCATCAGTCCACCTAGTTGGGGGCCTACCCACGCCGCGCCTTCCGGTACGCGGTCGCCAGTCGAGAACCTTTCCGCCCCAACGGCCATCGGTTCAACGTGCTATGTGCCCTGCCCACTGCCACTTAAGTTTAGCGATTCGGAGGGCTATATCGGTTACCTTGGTTCTGCTGCGGATAGCCTCCTTTCTGATGCGATCACGCAGAGAAACTCCCTACATGGCCCTCTCCATTGCCCTTTGGGTGACTTTGAGCCTTTTTATGAGGCCCATAGTAAGCGACCACGTTTCAGTGCCGTATGTCATCTCTGGCAACACACACTGGTCAAAGACTCTCGTCTTGAGACACTGCGGAATATTGGACAAAAAGATGTGCCGTAGCTTCCCGAACGCTGCCCAGCCGAGTCGGATTCGACGATTGACCTCTTTCTCGAAGTCAACTCTCGTTTCAAAAGTCGTGAAAGGTTTATAAAAACAAACATTTTTTTGGGACAACTTCGGTCCAAGGCTTGTTAGTACTATATAACTATGAAAACTACCAAAGTAACTAACGATTTCAGGCTTATATAACTGTGTTAGGTCTTAAACTTAAATATAGGCTGGACAAGTGCCGCCGTAAGATACCGTCTCACCTGTCGGCCACCACGTTCAGCCCCCCTATTCTGTCACTTGTTTTAAGCTCACCCACAAATATATTTCGACACCGCGATGCGTAACTAACAGGTCTAGTTTCGTGACGCGTCACTTTTATTTATGAGTCCCTGTATATTCCAGATACACGATAATCAAAAAAAAATGTAACTTAAGGTAAACGTCGTAGTGCTTGACACAGACCAGTCCAGTGGTTAACAAGGTATTGTGTTAACCACTGGACATTAATGTGTCAAACATTGGGAAGTTTATCTTATCTATACTAAGTGTGGCTTGCACCAAACCGTCTGTAATAGTAAAGGTGTTCCTTAAAATCTGAATGTATATTTTTCCATACATTACAAGTTTCTATGGAATGACAGTTACCGGCGCCATATTTAACGTTCGTCGGTCTGAAACATAGATATACATATTACTTCGTAAAGATAGGCCCAACGCCTACGAGTAATTCGTCCAATGCGGTGGCCCGCCACGGGCAATCGCGGGCCACCGTGCCTTAGTCTTCAGTTTTCACGGAGTGTGTCACAGTATGTCAAGCGAATATTGTTCGGACAGGCGTATCTTTACTTTCAATATCATTAGTCTGAAATTGTTCGTTGGTGCAAGTCGACCTAAGAGACGGATGTCTGTAGAATAAATTCATGTTGTTAATGATTTTAGATTAGGTACTGCACACGTTATGTAACGAGATAAATTAAATAAATGGCTAGTTAACATTTCTACTAAGCATTCAATTATTGTTAAGCTTTTATTTCATAATTATTCACCTGTGTTGTTTAACCTTTGTCTTTATTATTTTATGGCAACATTTGGTTACCGTTTCTCTTTAACTTTTAAAGCTATTATAAACCATATTGGAACGTTGGAAATAACACTGTAGGGGAATAGACTGAAATGCCTATTCCTCTTAACTAGCGTCTCTTGTGATGAACTACGTCATGTTGGGTATCATTAAATAGGTATTTCATAATCGTTATTAGGTTTCTTTATTATTTTTTGTTAAAATAATAGTTAGGTTGTATAACGATTTAGAGTTGGCTAAACAACAAAATTTTGGAGAGCTTTATCTCGGTAAGTATTGAACCTACAGAGCTGGTTCTGGTCTCAAATTGTAGCCATTGTAGTATTTTTAAACAATTAGTGTTTTAAATAAAAGCCGTTAAACTTTGAATTTATATTGACATCACCAAAAAAATGCGCAAAAGGTTGTGGTTTTTCGAGTGCTGCAAAGTTAACACAGGTCTTTCGTAGCTGCAAACTTCGATGTACGGTACGGTTCGAGTATTGGTCCTGACAACATATAAAAAAATCAAAAAAAGCCGTTAGCTTGCGATTTTATTGTTCAATATGATGACTACCTAGTTCTTCACGCCAAAAGTGCTGAAAGGATCAAGATGCAATTTAGCACAGAGGACCTCTGTCAGAGGTAGTTTATTACCTGGATTAAAACGTGGGATAATTTCTAATTCGAAATTCAATTCCCCTGGGATGCAATTGTGGTATAGAAGTCGGTACGGCACTACCGCTAGTCATCATACATACATAAAATCACGCCTTTATCCCTAAAAGGGGTAGGCAGAGCACATGAAACTTATGTTCCAGTACCACTTTTAGCATAAATGTGGGTATAAAAGATCGACAAAATGTGATATCGCAGTAATAGGTTGCTAACCCATCGCCCGCAACACACTTCAACCCTGTTCCCTTAGTCGGCTCTTACGACACCCACAGGAAGAAAGGGGGAGGTGCTATTCTAGCCCGACACCACACCGCTAGTCGCTACGTGCTAATACGAAAGGGTCCGCACCCGCACACAAAACTGCGCCGCGCCGCGCCGCTCTGTGCGGATCGTTTCATATTAGCTCGAACATTACAAAAGGTACCGCCTCCGCGCCGCACCGCGCCGCTCCGCCACCGCTGTCAGTGCGTTTCGGCCTTAAGTCGCAGTGGGCGGGGCCCGGTGCATGGATTGTAGTCGTGGGAGGCCGCTGCATGCGCAGGACGTACCGGTAATATTGGCACTCTTTGGGGAGGCTAGCTATTTCTGCAGTGGACATATTTTGGCTGATATAATGATAATGTTGGTGATTGTTTTCAAACCGTTCCGTACCGTACCGTACCTACAATTCGAAAAAAATACGCATACACACAAATAATACAATAGAGATTTAACACTATATTAGGTTTTTATAAACTCCATAAATTAACAGACTTTAACTATGCTATTTTAACCTCTTTTAAACATTCTATTTATACCGCTATAAGGGCGGGTTTCACCAACTATCGATCTACGTTAAATGTGGGCCCAGTAAGCAGCGCAGCTGTCATCCTTATTTTTCTGTTCATACATTCCGTACTTACAATCTGATTTCAACGATCACCGTTTACGATTACAGACGTCAGTCATGGTTTCCTCCTAATAATTCACAGAAGACGAGGATATCTCAGTTTGCCAATCATTCACAACGGTTGGCGTGCCTGCCGGCTACGAATATTTAACTGATCTCAAGTGGATATCATTTACTCGCTAGGCGTTCATTTTGTAAACAATGCTATAGGAAACTAATTTCACAAAATACGAAATCCATTGATTAATTATGTATCTGATAGATAGTTGAGATGGATTCTGGGATTACAATTACATTCTTCTTCGTATTTGTGATTGTTAATATAGCCATAAGTAATTGTGTTTGTTTTTACATCCTACAACAACATGATTTATAAGAATCCAGAGTACAGTTTTAACTTACAAAATTGTAAGTTTTTTATTAGAAAGAATAGTAAATGTCGCATTAATCGTAAACTCTTGGCAGAATAGCGTTTGTCTCTAGCGCGTTGTAAATTTCTGCTCATTCTCATGAGTGAAGGTGGCCAATATTTATTATGTTTCACAGTGGCGGCGCATCTCGATGGGCAACCCGGAACAAAAAAGTTATGAAAGAGTTTAGAGTATATAACTATAGGCTTGCCTAAAAATAAATTTTAGGCAATGTCGTGGGAATCGGCTTGTATGGGCGCTCCACCACTGATATATATATATATACTATCAGCCGTGAAAGTATAAAAAAAGACTTTAAGAGGAAACTAAAACGACATTACTTAACATTAATAACATTAACATCTAAGGCATAGCTGAATGTAACATTTACTGAACAAATTAGTTAACTCTGTACCATAAAATGATCACACAGACAAACTGTCCCGACAGTTTTATGAGATCATGTTAATACTTAAGTTTCTATATTATGTTTATTAAATAAATAATAATAATAATATTAAGTACTAGCTACATTCGAACCACAATATTCTAATGCCCACTTTATCTATACGTCGAAGATGCATTCTGAGATAATATCACAATACTCTCATCTATTTTGCTGTGTTCAGTATACAGCCGAACCGTTGGACCTTTATAGTCACACTTATTAAATAAATAAATATTAAGGGACAATCTTACACAAATCGCGCTAGCCCCATAGTAAGCTCAATAAGGCTTGTGTTACGGGTACTAGACGACGATACATATAATAGATATAAATACTTAAATACATAGAAAACATCCAAGACTCAGAAACAAATATTCATGCTCATCACACAAATATTTGTCCTTACCGGGATTCGAACCCAGGACCTTCAGCTTCGTAGGCAGCGTCACTACCCACTAGGCTAACCGGTCGTCCAAAGTACCTTGGTATTGGCCGGTAAAAAAAAGTCAGGGTCAACACAATTCAGGCGGTCAATAGTAAATTTGATAATAGTTGTCAAACTTACTATTGACTGTCACCTCAGACCGCGCCAGTGTGTGAGAGGACTAATACGTAAACAAATTAAAATAAAGTATAAAACCATGAGCTGAAGAGGAGCGCTATTCCAACGTTCCGGTGATGGCATCAGTGAGGTGAGTAGGTCTCTCCTTTTTCTGGAGTATTGAGGTACATCGGTCCAGCAGTAAAAGTGACCTAAGGAATCATCATTATACTATTGACACCTAATCCCAAGATTTGGCATAGGTGCTAGGGGTGTAGAAGTAAACTAAGAATACAGTCCATAATTTGTTCAGTGGCGTTATGCAACATGCTACTTTAGCAAGAGATTTGTAGCATTTTCGATCTGATTTTTTATCTGCCTCTGCACACCTCGCCTTAACGTGACGTCAGCGTAGGTATTATATGCTTTCGGTTTAGTCGATCCTTTACATTGCCTGATTACAGACTCCGAAGTATTTGATTAGAGACCTTAATTATCCCACAAAAGTAAACGCTTTGAGATGGTTTGAAAGGAATTGTAATAAGATTTATAAACATCGTATGAGATTTTTACTAGCTGATGACTGCCACGCGTTTGAAGTATTTGTAATTCTGACGGTCTGTGCCTCAGAGCATAAAATACTATAGAGTGGACAAGCCGCCGGCGGCTGTGTCGCACATGTCAGCTCATTGGGCATACTCCGCCATACATTTAACGTCCGCTGTCCACCGAGAAAGTTCCGTTTTTTGCCAAAATGCCGAGTTGTGCAATAATTACTTGCAAACATCGCAGTGATTTGATTAATTTCCACACCAATGGATCACTTTTCAGAGGTAAATACTATAAATACTATTTATTTCAAATAAAACCACGAGTTCAAGAAGTTGCGACAGGCTTATTCAATACAAATCGCGCGGCATGTCCGATCTCCTTATTTCCTATATCTGTGAGATGTGCAAATTATTCATCGTCTAGGAACTTTATTTTAATTCTAATGTACAGCGGAGCAATGTTTATGATTGCCACTGCACTAGAAATACTCGTAGACTCGTATACCTTACACGTGTCGTCACGAAGATACAAAGTACAATTTTATAACTACAGGCCCGCTTTTCTATCCTAACCTGTTTTATCCTTACCTTACCGTTAGCGTAATCAGAGGTCTAGTTGTGTTAGGCACGTGAGGTGAGGCGCAAGCACGTTCCGAAACTTCCGAATAACAGCCGAGCAAGTGCGACACAGGGGAAGATACACGAACGGAGTTCAATTTTGTTTCGCGGTGGGCCCTCAGATAAAATGACTAGTGGTTATTGCGCCCGTTAAGCGTCTCGCTTTGTTTAGATGTGACATTATAATATTTAACTTCGTGAAATCAGCCCCTGATATTCAATTCCATTGCTGCTACGAACATAGCGGTAATTTTCCATAGAGACGAGCTGACAGACGAATAGTTACATGCAAACAGTTCAGGAATAGGATGCTTCACTTCCTATTTCTCTCCTCCCCCCTTCTACGAGAGGAGGCTGAAGGCTGATTTTTACTACAAAATTATCAGCCTGACGTCGTCTACTACTACTACTACTACTACTACTACTACTACTACTACTACTACTACTACTACTACTACTACTACTACTACTACTACTACTACTAATACTACTACTACTACGACTACTACTACTACTACATCCCGTGACTACAGACTACAGACACCCGCATCCAGTGTCTTCTCCGACCGCGTAACAAATAGATTGATAAACAGATTGACAGTCGTATTTACAGTATCCTGCAAACTTTCCACCCGGAAGTAATTATTTCGATTTAAAATAAGTAATCATTGTCTCAGTGCAAATAGAAATTCACAAAATCCTCCACCACCACCCACCACGCACCAGGTCTGTTTGTATCACCTTTCAGTTTTTGTACATTGTGTACAACACATGTAACATGTTTATTATGACTGTTTGTGTTCTAAATAATTAAAAAAAAATTAAACCATTTAGGGCCGATTTTTTAATTCCCAGATAAAACTTTCTGTCACATAAAGAGAGGAGCCCTGTTACTTCTATTATTATTATTACCTATCACATTCTGTTTATTTATTAGTATTATTATTTATTTTTGTGGCTAACATAGTTTTTAAGGCAATTGTTATTAACGAAATTATGGAACAAGTTTTCTGAAATAAATGTTTTTTATTTATAAATGTTAGCTCTATCATTTTCTTTCTTATGACTTTAGATAAAGATGGTGATAATTTTAACTGACGGATAACTTTATCTAAAGATTGAGAAATCGGCCCTTAATAATACTATTCCCACTTTTCAGGAGTGACTTGAGACACTTTATTTCGGATTTTAAAAAAGTTAGGCGAAATTGTTTCTAATATTGTTCATTTAGGGGCAACTGTGGTGCCGCAAGCAGAGCAAGTGAGTAGCTATTATTTAAAATTTTTTAAATATCTGATAGTTTATTGGACTTTGCCTCTAGTTAAGGACTTAAACGCTATGTGCAAAAAGGGCCCTCACTACCGATGTATTACAATAACAAATTAATTTCCCCTAATAATAAGAAATTTAAAACTATTATAAAAAAACTCCTACTGGACAAAGCACACTACTCGGTAGATGAGTTTCTAAATGACAAATCCCTTTTATAGTTCACCCTATTGACCTATTATTACTTTAGTGTTAATATTGTAAACATATCAAAATTCTGCTAATAATCTTTGCCGAGATTATTATTATTATTTGATAAATCTAGTTCCATTAATAATCGATAATTGTATAGTATTAGTATGGATCAACAACACCATATATGTTATAATTTTTAATAAAATCTATCAATTTGACATTCTCATGTAATTACAATCAAAACTCTTAACGCTAATGTTAATGCTATTTCCTAGGGCCAATATATAGTAATTTATTATATAAATATGATACAGTATAAATAATTTTCTCAGTACATTAATTATATGAACTGAATCTAGATTTAAGATCAACAAATATTGAGTGCCCTTTACAGTGTCTCATGTACCTACCAACTAAGCTTGTAACACCTCAATGTACTATGAACATGGCTACAATATAATAAAGAATAAGTGATAAATCAGGTAAACAGAAAAATATAGCTCTTCTAAATTATATCATAATTGGATTTATCCATAGTTACTAAAAAATGTCTTTCAATAAAATGACTGGACTATAAAGTTGAACTTTAAGTTTAACGATGACCTATTATCATCGTTCCGCATTCAAACATCGCCACTGATGTGTATCTCCAGTCTCATATCTATCAGATCAGGAAGTATTCAAATATTTCATCCTTAGTAAAACAATCATTCGACCCTGATATTTATTGTATAATATATTTTTATTTATCGCAACTCAGCCACCGGAGCAGAGGCAGACCAAAAAGGAGATGGCGGAACGTTTTGGACGCGTGCTTCTAGGGTTGGTGGGAGCATGCCAGCCTTTTCTCAGAATCAGGACAGCTAAATAGGCTCATCATCTGGAAGTGTACTAAAAAGCTTAGTCCTGAGCCTGGCCGGCCAGTTAGTGTTGATGGTCTGAGCGACCCGCAGCAAATAGCCAATCATTTTCGGAATGTTTTCAGAGTCGAGCCCCCAATGCGCCCTGGGGCGGGGCAGGTGCTGGATGCTGGGAGTCGTGTACGGCAAGCCCTAATCAATATTACTGCCAAAGATGTTAAAGCGGTCTTAAATACGATGGTTAGAGGTAAGTCACCAGGACACGATGGCCTGAGCATCGAGCACCTGCAACATGCGGGATCCCACCTGCCAAGAGTGCTGGCAATGTTCTTCACGTTTTGCATCAGGCATTCTTACCTGCCAGACGAACTGATGAAAACGATCGTCGTGCCACTCGTGAAGAACAGAACCGGTGACGTAGCGGACAGTTCTAATTATAGGCCCATATCGCTGGCTACCATAATCGCCAAGGTATTGGACAGTTTGCTTGATAGGATTCTAAACAAGCACCTTGATCTGCACGATGCACAATTTGGCTTCAAAACCGGTTTATCCACAGAGTCTGCCGTGTTGTGTCTCAAGCAAACTGTACAGTACTACACTGAAAGGAGGACGCCAGTGTATGCGTGCTTCCTAGACTTATCAAAGGCGTTCGATTTGGTAGCCTACGACGTACTTTGGAACAAGCTGGAGTGCGAGACTGATCTACCTGGCGAAGTTATTAATATGTTTAAATACTGGTACAATAACCAAACCAATTACGTCAGGTGGGCGGACTCGCACTCAGACATGTATCGCCTTAAGTGCGGGGTGAGGCAGGGGGGCTTGACATCACCCAAATTGTTTAATCTTTTTATGAACATGCTGATCGTTGAACTCAGCAGTACCGGAATCGGATGCTCGATTGACGGAATCAGTGTCAATAACATTAGTTACGCTGACGATATGGTGCTGCTGAGTCCATCGATCAGTGCTCTCAGGAAGCTGGTCAGTGTGTGCGAGGACTACGCCGAGGCCCAGGGGCTCCGGTACAACGCAAAAAAGAGCGAACTGCTTGTGTTCAACCCGCGGGGTAGCAAACTTGATACAGTGCCGCCCGTCGCACTGGGTGGTACAAACTTAACCCGCGTATCAAAGTTTAAGTACCTGGGCCACTGGGTTACGGAGGAGTTGACGGATAACGTTGATGTTGAAAGGGAGCGTAGGGCGTTGGCAGTACGGTGTAACATGCTGACACGCAGGTTTGCACGGTGTACTACAGAAGTGAAGATTACTTTGTTTAAAGCTTTCTGTCAATCTTTTTACACGTGCAGCCTGTGGGTCAGCTACTCGCAGCGGGCCCTCAGCGCCCTGCGAGTCCAGTACAACAATGCGTTCAGGATGTTATTGGGTTTGCCACGTTACTGTAGCGCATCGGCCATGTTTGCGGAGGCGCGTACGGATGGCTTTCACGCCATCGTGCGTAAGCGCGTTGCCTCGCTGGTGCGCAGGGCGCGTGGTAGTTCGAATGGCATCCTGAACGCATTGTCAAACCGGCCAGACTGTCCACTTACCAGACTATGCATCAGACTCCATGCGAGATCCCAGCAGCCCTAAATAGGTATGGGAGGGTGGGACATGCTTAATAATTGTAATAATAATTGTAATGTTAATTTTATATTTTATTTTATTTTGTTTCAATTGTGACATTTTATTTGATAGTACTAACAATAGGTTAAGTTCATAATGTATACTAACTCATATGGACAGACGTCTGAAATAAATTATTCAATTCAAATTCAATTCAATAAACTTAAGAGCCGGGCTCTTGTCGGTGGAGTAATCGCAACTCCATAATAGGGAATATTAATGAGGTGGTTTCCCCACTTGCCTTCCACATCGCAGTGATGTAATGGCCGGATATATACGCCCACTTCTATTTGGTCAAAAGTCCTTCGAGAACCCACTTCCTCGGCTTTCTGCCAATACTGATGCAGCTGCTGCTCTGTCCCGGGAGAATGCTTATTTGATGGCGGCGTTTACTCGCCATGTCGCAAGTTTGTCGTAGCTTTTATTGAGAAGTCCGTCCCACCCTCCAACCCACTATGCCCTGTTAACCCTGTCGCTGCTTGATCGAGGACTGCTTATTCGTTATATTTGCAGCTAAGCTAACCACCAACCATATCTGATAGCCGTTCACTATCCGTCACCTGTGACCCCCTTGGTAGCCTGTAGCTCAACCCCAACCCTGTTGCTTAGCACCTCTAAATATGCTGAGACAACTAAAAATCTTTATGCCGAACGATTTAACCACGAATAAATGCTTTAAAAGCAATACAAGGTAAACGTCACGATGAATCAATTTGTTTGTTTCTCATTATCATAATTGTATCATTACAGCTCTATAGCAAACGGAAAGATTGCGTATACGTACTCCAGTAAATAAAGTTTACATTTGAGTTTTAATTCACAAGTTTTTTTTTTGTGGTGGCTTCCTAATCTGTGCTTTCACATATTAAATATATACTGGTCAAGCATGTGAGGTATCAAGTATATGAAAAAACATATTAATTAACACACCCTTATACATACATACATACATTCACGCCTTTATTCCCAAAAGGGGCAGAGCACATGAAACGTATGTTCCAGCGCCACTTTTAGCATAAATGTGGGTATAAAATATCGACAAAATGTGATATTGCAGTGATAGGTTGCTAGCCCATCGCCCACAACACACTTCAACCCTGGTCCCTTAGTTGACTTTTACGACACCCACGGGAAGAAAGGGGGTGGTCAAATTCTAACCCGACACCACACGGGGTACCCTTATATACCGGCCCTTATATACTTAAATATACAGGGTGACATAGTATTCACCGTTCAAATTTTGGGAGGTGATTCGGTTCGTCATCTTTCGGTATTAGGATACAACTTAGTGATCAATTTTGATCGAGTCGACCAACCGAATCACCTCCCAAAATTTGAACGGTGAATATATGATTAGAAGCGACATTACATTAATACTATTTCACCCTTTATACCTAACTAACAATTGAGACTTTCTCTTTGAACACCTGGGATCTTGTGCGGAGTTAAAAATTACACTTGTTATGTGATAGATATCTCCATTTTGATGTCTTTCAAAATAAGAATCAATGATACCTGAAACTAAAACGATATCCTAGTGACATCCCCGCTGTCAAATAAAACATGGAATCGCGGGGCTATTCCATACCCTCATGCACGCATAATATGTACAGTGAATTGTAAAAATATGGGTGCATACAACTCAACATAGCTCTTAAATCAGCGGATTAAGGTTGTACATATTTATGAGAGGATTCTTTCGAAATAGGTCTACGGTCTCCCCCGCCTGTCGTAGAAGGCGACTAAAGGGGGTCATCGGGGTCGCAGTGCTCTGGCGGGGGCTGGGGCACTCGCTTAAGAACCCCAGGGAAGGTGAGATTTTCCTTTGTCCTAGGACGAGCCACATGTGGCAAGGCGTGAGGGGGGCTCCAGTGCGTTCAGCATGAGATCCTGGAGTCCCCTGCATGAGAGCGCAGTTGCCGGGCACAGTGGAGTTTTTAGTGGATACAAATACCACATAACCCAGTCAACCCCCGGTGATTGGGTACCTGGATCGCAGGTTTTCTCTACGAAAAAAAAAAATTACTTCATCTATACTAATATTATTAGGAGGTAAAGTATGTAGCTTTGTGAAAGGTAATTTTACCCGCATAAATAATGGAGGATGGGTACTTACTGGCTATATAACCTCACATCTTCGCTTTTGAAACTGCCATTTTTAGGGTTCCGTACCCAAAGGGTAAAAACGGGACCCTATTACTAAGTCTGTCTGTCTGTCCGTCTGTCACCAGGCTGTATCTCGTGAACCGTGATAGTTAGTTGAAATTTTCACAGATGACGTATTCCTGTTGTTGTTATAGCAACAAATACCAGAAAACCGGCCAAGTGCGAGTCAGAGTGGGGCTCTCATACAACAGAAATGATATTTTGCCATTTTTATAGGTAAAGGTATGGAACCCTTCGTGCGCGAGTCCGACTTGCACTTGGCCGGTTTTTGCATTATTTGTACTCTTCTTCCTTCTTCAACTTAAGAGCTCTGCTCTTGTCGGTGGAGTAACCGCCATTCAGCTCTACGCTCTGCCTATGCTTTGAGCTCCTGATACGACACTACATTGACCTTCTCCTTGACCTGGTCCATAAAAGCACGTCACGGCCTTCCTCTCCCTCTTCTTCCCTCTATTTTCCCTTCGATTAATACCTACTAAAATTAGGAACAGGAAAAGTCTGTGAGATTGTAGCTTTGTAAGTTCGTTTGTAATGGGTATGCGGAACTTTACTACTCATCCTGGTATAAAATGGACGTTCCAGAACTTATGTGTGGCTATGTTTTATCCCGTGGGTTTTCCTGCGACAATACGTTAGCGAGGCCGATCAGGTCGGCAAATCTGTTATTTCAAGGTCCCGATACTCGTTAATGTCTTTTACATTAAAAATGAGCTTAAGGAAAATAAATCAACAAATCATCCCACGACTCAATCACAACCAAAACGATTAGTTTAAACCCGAATTGAATTCCTACCTAGTAAATGTCCTAGGCGGGAAAATTATTCTCTAAATTGAGGACCTTGTCTATTGGTCTATCTATAGTTGATAGGAACGTTCCGTACGCCCTTCAACTATGCTTTATAATATCATACAATACAGTTATTACCTATTTTGTGTTACTTGCATCCATGACCTTATAATTTTGTCGGTTTTCTTTTGTCTTTTGTTATGGCATTGTTTTATTTCATTTAAACGGAGTAAGATAATGTCATCGGAATGATTATTAATGATAGTATCATTAACAAAAACAAGACAGCTGTTGACTAAAGATGGATGGGTGCAGACTACAGATAAACATTAACACTGAGATGTTTCGTTCCATCCCACGGTGACTCAGCCAGCCAGCAGTTCTGGCAGGCGCGGGACACTCCGCGATTTACGTTCATCGCTACAAGTACATGCCGGTGCCCCAACGTTGGGGAACCGGCATGCACTCGTAGCGATGAACGTCGACGTCGTCGTCGACGACGTCAGAGGGCCATTTAATGTTTTGGCTGAGAAAAAAGCGCCTTTTGTAAAGATCTAAGGATTGTCCCTTCTGTACTTGTACTATTATCAATTCTGTGGTTCTGGCAAGGACGCGGAGGCGTTGCGTTGGCCATGCCCGGAAGGGAGGGAACGTAGACGCTCGTAAGTACATAAGTAAGTAATTAAGTAAGTAATGGAGTAAGTAAGTAAGTAAGTAATTGAGTAAGTAAGTAAGTAATTGAGTAAGTAAGTACTTGAGTAAGTAAGTAATTAAGTAATTGAGTAAGTAAGTAATTGAGTGAGTAAGTAAGTAAGTAATTGAGTAAGTAAGTAATTTATTGCATTCATGTTGTTACGGTAAGTGTGTTAGACGGTAAGTGTTACAAAATGGGCGTATCAAACATGAGCCCTGCAGGGGCATCGCAAATGGAGTATTTAAATCAAATACTAACATAAAAACAACAAAGCTTCAAGTTATATAATAGGCTATAAGAAATCTATTTGCACCGAATTGTAGTTAATGCTTGCTGGTGGTGGTTGTTAGTGGTGATATCATCAGTTTATTTAGTGTGTTTTGTTTGTGAGAACTTACTTTGTTATAATAATTTGTCTTCTGAGTACCTATTCTCTAATAAAATAATGCTCTTTATTTAATAAGGATTTGTTTTAGTTGACCAAAAAAAATCTTTTATTAATTATTATCTGGTATTTTAATTTTAAATTGCTCGAGGACACGCGCTGGCACGATACGGGCAGACACAGCCAGGGGTGTAATGGGAACCTTAACAGTGTCCGGAACTACCAGTACCGAGACGGGGCGCTCCCTGACAGGTAAACATTAACACTTTGAGACGTTATATTAGCAAGCTTTAGCCGCCGACGTCATCCGCGTATACTCGTTAATCGGTGTAAGGGATACCTACGCCTTTACAACATTTCATAGCAAATATGCAATACATTTTCGGGAGTGCGCTGGTGGCGTAGGACCGATCACTTTCGCACTCTTTGGGGGAGACCTATATCCAGTATAGGACTTTCGCCTGATGTGATGATGATGATGCTTGACACAGGTGCCGCATTAATTATTGCACACCTAGTGAAAGTTTCACTCCGCTTTTCACCCCATTAAGGGCTGATTTCCGAAAATCCTTCTCAGTTTAAAGTTTTACTCCAAATCAGAATAGCACCTAAATCGGTACTGCAGTTCAAGCGTCAAAATATTACTGAGTTACTTTCGCATTTAAATAAAAAAAACAATACTTTCTTACTTTAAGCATCCTCTACCGCCCGTGGTAGATGAAGGAAAGGAACCCGATTTCTTAAGAAAAAGTGGTAGTAATTTGCAATCGTGGAACACACGGTCCGGCTGAGGTCTCACGCAAAAATAACAGTCAAAATTATTTATTTCATTCGTATATTGTCTGTGACGATTTATTCTTAGAATCCTATTTAAGGTCTTACCGTACAACTAAATCTTACTAAATAACTTAGCAGCGTACCTACTGAATACCACATAATAGCTAACAACATGTTTTTATATTATCCTTATATTAGCCACACAACAAAACATACGTACTGCCTGATCGTCGTAATTATGAACACATAAATATGAACTGCCGTAAATAACTAGTTTTCTAACGTTTCATTTGTCTAAAGTCCGAAGGTTTTAGCATAGGTTACGGCGTCTAAAAAAACATTCGGTGAAAAAATAATTTGGCAAAAGACTCGCTTTGAGGAACATTTTTCGAGGATGTGATAGATAAATATGTCATTGAACCTTCATGTCTCCGTTTTCAGGACCCGAATCACAGAAACTTGAAAGAAAAGCAATATCCAAGAAACATCGACTTCTGTCATTAAGACTATTGGAATTGCGGCCTCTGCTCTCATATCATACTCACCATTAAAAACGAAAAACATAACACTTGTTAAATTCGGCCATAAAATAATTTGCTTTATTGGTTGTGCCCGAGATATTTGAAAGATTTTCTCATCTACCGTACATTTAATGTCGGGTTTCATTAGTAAGTTTCGGGTTTTATTCATTTTGTGGTTAGTTACATAGTAAAAGTATTCCAGTATGACAAACAGATGCAGCTAAAAATAACCTGTTTTTACTGTTTATCATAATCAGGAATACTATTAATAAAACTTACTCTATGATTCGAATCAATGTTTGTGTTTTTATGTTCTACCTCTATATGCACCTTGTTGATATACATAGGTACCTCTAGTTAACTAAGGGCCTGTTTCACAATCTACAGTTAAAACATATCCGTCAGATAAATGTTGGCTGTCACTTTTTTTTTATATGACGGGAGAAAAGGATAGCAATAATTTTAACTGGCAGATAACTTTATCCGGCGATTGTGAAACAGGCCCTAAGAGTCTTTGTTCAACATAACAAGTTAAATTGGACATTATCAAGGATCAAGAACTCTTATGATAATTATCTACAGCTACATCGATACACATTCGCTATTATAGGAGAAGGTACGATAATATACGATTCTCACCGACTGGGCCGGGTTAGAGTGCGCCTGCGCGTTTTTTGCAAGTGAAAGGAATTTGAAGCTTTAATAAGGACGTTAAATTACACAATTGCGTCCGGTCGGCTCCCCGCGGACGTGGACGGCTGTGGTCGGCTGTCGACACATGTGACCGGCTCCGTCCGGCTTTTGCCTACTGCACTCTATTAAAACGCGGTCGGCTGCCGCCGGGTGCTCGCGCACACGTTGTGCCGCGGCGCCAGGCAACCCGGCCCGGCCCGTTCGGTGGGAATCGTACATTATGCTCCTAATAAAAAAACAATATGTTTTACTCTGAAATTGTTAGTCCTTATTCAGAATCTCCTTGAAGGTGCGGCTTGGTACCGCGGCTGCAAGTTGGTGGAGGCTTCCGACGGAGGTAAGGTCTTGAGGAAATCGAGGGCTTTCTGGATTGCTGGCGGGATCGGAGGCGGTGTCGGGAGGTGATCGCCCTGGAATTATAAAGATAAAATGAATTATTTAAAAAATAAATACCGGGTGGAAAGGCACGACGATCCCTTCCGCAAAAGGGGGATTGTTTAGACTGAGTACAGTATTTCCTCTAAAGAAACTAGGCTCATATTCATAACCGTTTTGAAGTTATAGGCAGTTAACTTTTAATGCAAAATACTGCAAGTGACCACCCTCATTAGGGTCAGTAACATTTTAACAATTATACAAGAGTCAGTGACCTTTATCAATACGTATAAACGATAATTAGTACGTATAGTAATAGTAGGGTTGTCACAGAAGAACATTAATTAATTTTATTATTTTTAATAATTGATCGTAAAAAAAAATCTAAACATTACGAATCGATTTTCCATCACTTAAACTAACCCCCCTTTGCGGGAAGGATCGTCGTGCCTTTCCACCCGGTATATTCTAGTGACTCCCTGCGCGTGGAACTCTATTATATCGTAAGTAACTCCATATAAAACTTTCACCCCTCATTTCATCTCCTGAGGGGATGATTTCCGGGATAAAAAAATATTCTATGTAAGAACATAAAGAGATAGTTTGAGACCCAAGCTTAGGCCTTGTCACTCACACTATCTCTTTACCGAGGGTCTCTATTGTTTCCCATAAAATTTAAGATCCGATTTTTTCAGCCCATAAAGTTTTCCACCATATTTTTTTCTAGTCATATTGTCGAAAGTCATAAAATTTAACAATATACATTGAAGTTCCGATTTTTGCAGGTCATCATTATTGTTAGTCATAATATTGGTTAGCCATAACGTTATATGTCCCGGTGGTATGCAATTACATAATGTTACAGGCAATAATCTAGTTTGTAATAATTATTGTAAGGTATTTTTTCGCAAGTCATAATGATTGGTAGTCATCTGATTAGTTAGTCATATCATTCAATTTCACGGTGGTGTCACTCTTCATAATGTTAACGCCCATAAACACACTCCCAGAAAAATAATAAAATACATGTTTTTTTTACTACCGAACGTTACTGAACGCGTTCTTCAAGACTGCTTTATAACATACCCACATACCCATTAATTATAATTAATGTGGGTACTTTGGCAAAAATAAAGAGATGCGATTGAAAGATATTTATGCCGCTCACTGTTTTGTTTAGTGGTCAGAATACATTAAAATAAGGATGTTATGTTTTGAAACTTTTTTCTCTAAAATCAAAAATGGCCGAAATATTTGACCCGAAAGTTAGGAAAAATATGTACTTGTCAACATTTCGATGAATGTTGTGTCATTGGTTCTGGCGCTTCGCCGGCCGCTGCCGCGGCACGCTCGCTTCGCTCGCTCGGCTCGCTCGCTTAGGGTCACGGTACAACTAACACTCCTCCTCGCTTCGCTCGTCGTCGTACCTACATCGATCTGCCTTAGAAGTCCAATATCTTGGCCATTTTTAATTTCAGAGATAAAGTTTCTAATAAAACATGACAAACAAACAATATTCTTTACGAAACACTCATAAACCCTTCGCGCAGTAGTACCTAGTACCCCTTTCAAATGTATGTCTAGAAATGTTTCTGAGTAGTTATCTATATGACTTTGGATGTTATAGATTTGGTCTCTTAGACGTAATTCACTTTAGGCATTAAAACGATATGAATAGCAATCATTAGTACGTTGAAATATATGCCTTAGAATATTTATGAATAATTATCGATAGACCTTTGATCGTTATGGACATCAATTTATGACTTTTGTGATTATAATACTTAATATTATGGGTCATTAATGTTAGAACTACAAAACGTTATACTTAACAAAGATTATGACTACTGATGTTTATGTCTATAAATTATATGGATATCAATTTCTGACTATCGAAATTCGGAACAATAAGTTTATGGGAAACAAAGGGACCCCCTTTACCGAATTTCATCTCAAACGGTTTAAGCGTGAAAAGGTAACAGACAGACAAACAAACGCATTTATAATATTAAGTATGGATACTATATAATGTAATATTACGATATGGATTAATTTAAATCTGTCATGTGTTTTCGTGGTCCCTCTACACGAATCAATGTATTGTGTGAATTGAAATGTGTCTTATTTTTATCGTTTGCGTAAATCCGATTCAAATGTAATACGTTCTGCCCAATAGAACTTGGTCGACTATAAACGAAAACCACTGTAGAGGAAGATAAACCGCAACGTGTAGTCTTTAAACGAAGAAGGTTAGAAAGTGTCATTAACAAAAGGCCGGATGGCTCAAACCGCAAAATTTCTCCACATCGATTGCCAGAGTTAACATGCAATCCAATAGGTGACAGATCAGCCCTACCCACCGTGACAGCTTTAGCCAGTTACACAACCCAATTTTAAATTAGCTCCCATTATTGTCACCATCCTCATTTATTTATGGTTTGAAATACAATTTAAATAAATTTATTCAATTTACGTAACGGCGGCTAGTTTGCAAATATGTTGCAATAGATAATGGATCGACCAACTGACGAATAGTTTTTCGATTTTATTTAAATATGCTTTTGAATGGCATTGTGATATCAGTGTCAGGGAAATACCTAGCCAAAAAAGATGTAGACTAAACAAACATGCAGTTCTTTGCAAATGCTGGTCGGTTAACTAACCAAAGAGTTTGAAAGTTGATCTGAGTAATAAGGAAAAAGTTCATCAATATCAGGCACTTTTAATCTGATACACTCACTAGATAGTTTATGTGTTTTACCTAATGATAACCGCGTTAAGTACTCAAGATGAACGGTTATCTTGGATCGAAACACCTCAGACCAAGGAGACTTTTCTCAAAAGTGTTTCATCAAACATCATATACTTAACAACGTATATCTTAGTTTTTTGTTTGTAGAAGTCGCAGTTAACTTACAAAATAAGAGTAAAGGTGTGGTTTAGTACTACAAATGTAGTTTGATATCAGGCTGCCAATTTTCATTTTGAATAAATTCGTATCATGAAAGTTACTTCTATTCTATTTTACAGGTACAAGAATTGTATCAAATGCACCGTTTAGTCGGCCGATCGGACTAGGCGGGAAACACCGTAGGTCACGGGTCAGCGCTTGATATTTCGCGACGACATTTGCCCGCGTACAGTTTACCAATTCACAGACATCTGCGCTCTTAGCAACTCCTACGTTCCTTACGTAACTTACATGATCAAACTCTTATCTTTCAGTTCCTCCCTTCCAAATGTTATGTTTAACTTATTTAAATATCCCCAAGTCGGATACCTACTTTATCTGGGACACCAAAGGACATCTTACTATTTAGCTTAATGTTTCACTTATGTTACTAGTAACGTTTTAACGAAAGCATGAGGTGTAATGCTTACTCGTAGCTTGGGACTATTCTGCATGATGAGAATATATGAAGTTCGGCGAGAAGATGGATGTGCGTCTCTCTTCAGTCTGAGATTTATTTTGTTACATATAAGTATTGTTATTTGTATTGTTGTTTCTGTTGTTTCACAGTGAGTTAGTTTCGACTGTTATGCTGTGTAACTATTTTGAAATAAAGAAATATAATAATTGTGCACCTTAAATTTAACTACTTTATATATGCACATCAAGTAATGAGCACTTGTGTGGACAGATAAAATCAGGCTACAATCAGATTATGAAATTAAGTTGATAACAGAGTTGCAACGTTACGTTAACATCTCCATTAAGACGCTATTATTCAAAGGTTCTTACTTTACAGGTAAAATCTCCAAGTTGCATGAATAACTTCAAACGGACAACTTGACACTTAAAATGTCCCCGTGTTCACAGATAGTCTTGATAACAAAATATTTATTGGCCATGATATCGTGGTAACATGATAGAGGAAAAGTTTTGTCTGGCCGCAGGTTTCAGTGGTTACAAAGCCTGTACGCAATACTTTTATATTAATATAACCCGATTTATCTACTTTACTATTCCTATTGCTACGTCTAAAAGTTTAGTATAGAAATTGAATCGTATGTTTACATCTTATAAACATACTGCTTGTTTGTCAGTTCTCAAGCATTGGAGAGTATAAAATTCAGCCTGTTGAGGCATATTGAAAAAACAAAAACGGTCTAATTAAACATAATGGTTTCGTATATAAATAAGACAAAACAAGATTTACATTGAGTTGGACCATTTTGTTATTCTAATCGGAGCCTTGCACTCAGGGCGCTATTATATATATATATATATATATATATATATATATGTATGTTCTCTTTGACAAATCCTATCGGACCACACCCGATAATCCATGGATACGAATAGGCAAAAATGCATCATCAATTACATCAGCATTCGCTTAATCAAGCCCATGAATGTACAACACCGTTTGGATTTCTTGCAGTGCCTATAAAATTATTTAAATGTGAAAAATATTATCATTGCATTAAGGGTTTGCGTAACCCGTAGCCAGTACCTAAGTAAAATGACCTAAGAATCTTAAGAAATCTATGACCGCAAATTAGTTAAGGAAAGGTCAACCGCTTTATGTTACCATAGAACAATGACAAAACACTTATTAACATGTGTGGGTTAACCTTTGATGAGTACATCAAAGACTTTATTTTTTCTGATGCAGAACATAATTTAAGTTCGATCCATACTTTATTAAATTGCATAAACCGACTTTTTCAAAATATCTTAAAGTCACTGACACCGTGGAAAACCATAACTAATAACATTTATTGAACGAATGAGCGAATTCTCGTGAGATTTTGTTAGCAGGTTCACATTATACAGATATTTTTTGTCGATTCAATTCTTCAAAAAAAAAATTAATGTCTTGCTTGCCATTGTACAGATCACAGAGCCCCAAGATTAATAATTGTACCACTGACACAAAGATTCAGCACGAAGAAAAATTAAACATGCGTACCACTTAGTATCGCAGACCGAGAACCAAACCCTGTCTCCGGATTCCCAGTTATTATAGGTACTAAATTGTGAACAAGAAAACCAATTGCAATCACATTGCAAAACGTAACTCTCAAGTTGACCACCAGGTTTTCCCCAGTAAGAACACGTATGTGGGCAGCTGAATATCGCAATACGCAAATGCGAGGTAATTTTATTTTACGTACAAGAATAATAATAATATAATAATAATAATAAATAATTAATAATAGAATAATAATTAATAAAATAAAAATTAAATAAAAAAATAATTAATTAAATTAATACATTTATTAAATTAATTAATTATTTTTAATTAATTAAATAATTAATAATAAATAATTATAAAAAGGTTTTTTTTTAAGTAAGTACAGAGAAGTGTAACAATATGGGTGCATACTCATAAATATATACCATCACTCTTATGACAGCAAATTAAGGTTTCGGTGTATATTTATGAGAGAATTCAATCAATACAGTATATTTTTTCGCTTGACTGTGCAATAACGAGCATGCAATTAAATATAAGACGATATAATTGTATTTGAGCTTAAGAAAATGTGCTAAAAGTTTCATAAAACAAACCTTTATATGAAATACTTCAAGAATGTTTATAATTCAGCTTACTCTATTGATTTGGGTCAATGATGACTATTGTCTAGATAAAAGTGATTTATTTGAGTGTCGAGGTCAACCCCAACTTTTACGATACGACTTGTTTTACATGAACAACCGATTCCAGTGAGGATTTATTCGATACGCCTGTTAAGGTTAATTTGATTTCAATGGCGTATGGCGTAGCTGTTAAGTACGACTAACATTGGACGAAGGGCACCGTTTTACTTTAAATACCTGTCTACAAATACCACAATTGGATAAGTGCATTATAGGATAGGATTTGACCGAACTCTATGATAAAAAAAATTATTTTTCGATAATATATTCTTATTTGTTTAATTTTCAGTGTTCCTTACCAAAATTGCAACATGGAAAATGCGACCACAAGGAATCTGTTCGTCTGTCACAGCCAGTTTAATGTTGCTGTTTGTTTTTTTAACAAGGCCGCGATTATTTCACTGTCGTATACCTAAATAATGTACAGTACGTACGTACCAAAGAAATACGAAATCATGGAGATTAATTGCCAGTAAAAAAACAATAGATACCATCCGTGACTTCTTCAACGTTTACTTTACTACAGTAGAATATTTTAAAATAATACCCCAGCGCTCTGCGCCATGTGTCGATCATACCTAATGGTCACAAGCGATCTTGTCAGGCCAGTATCAGATTCTCAGAACATCAATGTGACTCATTCAACATACGATATACTATATTGGATGCGACATCTCTATCCCGCTCACACGTTAACAAAGATCAAAGAGGGGGACGTAAGTCAGTAAGAAGATGTTGGCGCCTATATAAATCCGAACAACATGCCGTATATTGGCACGTTACATTGTTACTGCCTCGTATGGATTGCGATGATCCCAAGAGAAAACATGTCAAGGATTTGCCGGCAGGCGTTGAATCGCGCCTGAACAGGTGTTACGAACACGTAATTTAACTTTAAGTATCGTTACACAATTACTGTTGGTGCAGCATCTGGTTATAACGCCCTATAGATGAATACAACGTGTTTTATCTATGAGAATGACCTCTTATATCGACTAAGGGCGGGTCAAATCAACACTTTACAGCACGGCTAAAGTTGAAATTAAAATTGGCACCGGTAGCTGTTATTTCATAGGGAGCTGTCAAACTGCCCATATAATCAGATCATTTAGCGAACAGTGTTTTTTAGAATGCATTCGAGAGTAGGTACAATTTAACATCGTTCCTCGTGCGTGGTATACCGATATGTCAATTCTTCCAGATCACCTCGTGTTTTTTATCTAACTTTATGATCGGCAAAACGTTTTGTAGTTGCAATAAGTTTCTGTCAAAAATTTCATTTTTGGTACAAGCTTTTATTGCCGACTGTGCTTTTCTGTATACCATCACCAACTACTCATTGAGACGATTCTAACGAACCCAAATTCAACTGGGTTACGTCGGTTAAGCACTGAATTCCCATCGCCACCTTCTGTCTCCATCATCAGATCAGCTCGATGGTACCATAATATTGAATTGTCATCCAAACTATACTTATTTACTCGTATACCCAAAATTTCAGCTCAATCGGTCACCGGGAAGTGGGTCAAATTTAACTTGCAAGATTTGTCCCATACATACTAACAATTCCCATGGCCACCTTCTGTCTCCATCATCAGATCAGCTCGATGGTACCTTAGTATTGAATCGTCATCCAAACTATACTTATACCCGAAATTTCAGCTCAATCGGTCACCGGGAAGTGGGTCAAATTTAACTCGTAAGATTTGTCCCATACTAACAGGGCAAGTTAAATAAAAGCTTGTAAAAAGTCAGTTGATACCTACACGTTTTTTTGAGTCGCTCAAATAAATTGTATTTTTAAATGTAACCAAAATCATATCCTTTAACATAACAACTAAATAAAATGTCTGTAGCAAGATGTTCAAGTATTGCAGTAATGATGCGAAATCATTAATTCACGGATTTACAATTGTATTTATGAAAATAAACATGCAATGTAATAATTACAATTTTCCAAGTACAGCAACACCTCGAAGTTGAAAGGCAAATGAATGCAATTTTCAATTCTAGTAATATACCGTTTACCCATAGTAGTTCTGGCTAACTAGCAATTTAAATGGCTGAATAATTTTATCTTAATTATAATAATTTTAATGCCAATACAGTTTAGGGTCTGTGTTTTGCAATGAGTACATGCATGTATACGAGATGTATTTTTTATAACAACAATGTCCGTGCATTTAAAGTTTGCACGATTTCTGAATAATGTAATTGCATGTACTAACAGTGAAATTAATTGTTAGTTTGTAAACGTTTCAGAATAGGCACCTACATATTTTAACATCTTGAGTTAATTGCATCTACTGTATTCGCGGATATAAAAACTATCCCATATTTTAATTCAGGCTATAAAGTATCTTCGTGCAAAATTTCATCTTAATCGGATGAGCCGTTTATGCGTGATTGAGTAACAAACATCCAAACATCTAAACTTCTAAACATCTAAACATCCAAACATCCAAACTTTCGCATTTTTTTTAATTTATATATTTAGATAGGATTTACAATATAATGTTAACATATGCGCCACTATAGGAAACCCGGTGGGTTTATTTAATAGTTGGCGAGATCGCGCGGTTCGATCCGCGAGTCGGTACTAAATATAGTTTGTATAGGTATTATACTAAGATTAACATTAAGCTAAGTTTAGCTAGGTACATAATTGGTATTCGGCTAAGACTGACACATGTTGTTTGGCTATGTAAGTTGCAAGTAATGCTTTTTTAATAGTTTTTTGAATTTGATTCTATCGTCTGTGATAGTTAACAAGTCGTACATTAATTCTTTAGGTAAGTTATTCAGGGTATGTGGAATTAGGTAGTCGTTCATTCTTTTACCGTTAGTATTTTTTTTGTTGCATGGTAGCAGGTATGTTGGTAGGTACTCTAGTGAGCGTAGCTGGTTGGGGCGCGTTTTTTGTCTTAGTGACGTTATTATTATTACACTACACTCCTCAGCCAGTAAGGACAGACGAAACCGGTTATAGGGTTCTCTAAATCATCTCCGAAAATTTTATGTACGAATATAACATCGCAACCAATTTTTCGCATAATGTCATTTCGCCGAATGATTAAGTGTCAACTTATCAAAGGGTTTAGTTTTATTTCCCAACCTCACGGTTACCAACTGTATGCTTGGACTTTCTTTCATAAAGTCACTTTTCAAAATGCCACCTTTCAAGTAGCAGAATGGGTCAGTTTGACTTATATACATTTCGTGGTATAACACTTACCAGATGTTTTATTTAGTGACTATGTAACGTATTTACAAAGTGAGTAAGCGCAACCGCTCACTTGTTTTTTTGACAGTGACGGTACCTGAATTATCGCATCATTGGAGATAAGTGTTTACATCATTAATTATGGACTGTTGCTTGGTGGAATGTATGTATGTAGGTGTACATGTGTTATTTTTTTTAAACAAACACCAGCCAATTATTCTAACCTCACCTAAACCTTAACTAACCGCCAGCGTGTCGACGTCACCCCGCTACGCGGGGTGCCTATTTCCACTCTAAGGGACACAAGCTAACCCTAACCTAACCTACAAATAATATCACTGTAACGATTGTATGTTGTTTTTTAATGCGCCCCCTAATGCATGGCTTCGTCTCCCCATCCCCACTTCTCTCCTTGTAACTTATACATATAAGAACACGTTGAATAAAAGTCTGACTATGTTATGCTGTCTTGTTCCTTGTAGTAAAAAGTTGGCTTATATAAGAAAAGGGAACTGTTGCACTGACGAAACGTTATTCGGTTAGTAGTTGATTGTCCAACTGAAAAATTTGCCAAATGATACGTATGGCAAAATTTTTAATTCATTATAATAATCGACTTATTAATAATTCTACCAAATGAGTCTGTTGTCATACAAAAAATTGCCATAAGTTAGTTGTCAAGGTGAATCATCGGCGAAAAGTTGGTTGGCAAGTGAAATTCGGACAATACAAATTCGGAGAAAATTGAAAAATTGTTGCACGCGGACGCGTTCACGGGTGCTGAGCTAAAGTCGAAACAAGTGCGCGAACATTTGCAACAAATGCGACAAACTGTGACGGCTCTGTCACGACTTGAAGCAGGCGACAGCGGCAGTGGCAAGTCGTGGCCGAGCCTTCAGCTTGACCTCAGAGGCCTACGTGGAAAATAGTGGCACGTGTCTTGAGAATTTCCGAAAAGTTGCCTGTTATGAAATCCGGTTCGAAGGGCCATATTGTACAGCTTCATGCTGGTATTCGTCGCCTGGTCTACGTTAGCTGATCCATTGCTTTATTTACACTACTAAGTAAGCTAGGTATAGACCGCCCAGAACATCCACAAAGTAGGTCGTGCATTTTCACCGTAACTGGTCGTAATATTTGCTTTAATCTTTATGAAGATGCTAAAATATTACCTGTGGCTGGAAACCATTCTCGTCAGCGATGTATGTGAGCGATATGAGTTGTCCTTCGGGTGACTTGTAGCTGAACTTCCCCTCGGCGACTTGTACCTCCTCGGGTTCGCCTTTGCCGAAGTTCTTCACGTACCCCGACTCTTCGGCGTTGATCTCGTTGCCAGTTTCGTATCTAAATGAAGTAACGAAGGAGACATTATTAGAGTTCTCAAAAAACCTTTATTGCTATGTTATAGAAAGCTACGAGTATGTATTTCTAATTACAACTTTGTTGTAAATTATTTTTTCTTTCAGACTAGTATTAGCAATTTGGGTCCTTTCATCTTTCTTTTTGATCATCATATCAGACGAAAGAAATCCAATGCTAGACATAGGCCTACCCCAAAGACTGCCACAATTGCCGGTCCTGCTCGAAAGAAGGTATTTATTTATTTCAATCAGGCAACAAAGGCATGAGCCTTATATGGATTACAAATGCCTTCAAGACTAACATAACATAATTCGTAAAATGTTAGTCCGACCTCATACAACAGCGGTGTGCGATATGCATAAGGAGGGAAGAAAGATGTGCCAACCCTACGAAAGGGAACAAAAACCTAGTGGCCCATTTCACGACACTTCATTTTACAAGTCTGATATCGAAAACACTGAGGCAATTGGCCAATTAGCTTGGCTAGCTGGATCCGTCTTACCTGTTCTGACATAGCATTTTAATTTGTAGGAGAAAGTTTGAATACCGTGAAAGGATGAAGGACAATTTTTATCTTGGAAATCATCCCCTAAGAGGTCACAGGGAGGTGAAAGTGTGAATTTAAACGAGTTCCACGCGTTCGGACTCGCGGACAGAAGTCAGTAGACATATACGTACGCCCATTTGTATGTCCCGTCGACGTTGGGTCCGTCTGTTTCGAAGCGTATGATCGGAATTGGCTCGGCTGTCGGTGGCTGCTTGGGCTGCTGTGCCATCGCCAGGAGCACCATCGATGACAGGACTACAACGGAGATCTGCACACGACATCAAATGCATCGTTACATTACTATTGTTCAGAAAGGATTGTATGCAAATACAATACACACAATGCTGTTCAACACACCTCAAAACATGAATCAAAATAGAGGACATAAAAACTTAAAAGTTGACAACAGGTGGTCTTGTCGACAACCTTACACACCTTTACATTGTTTTGTTTTTATTAATTGTTTAAATATACTAATGCCATTAACAACACTACACTGCACCGAGAATGCTACCAAATTTACGTTGTCCGACCATTTAGTTGGCAATAAACGAAATAATTAATGTGTAACATAAGATTTGTACTTTTGGTACAAGCTTTTATAACCGAATGTAACGCTGCCGAATATCCTGATGGGGTGTAAAGCAGTGGCTGACGAATGAGTTTCGCTGAGACCATAATTAAATTGCATATAATTTGTTGGGAGACCTGTGTAAAATTTCTTTATTGTCATAAATTTGCGGTCCTGACACGTGTTTATTTTTATTTGAGAACTAAAGACTTTTTTATTTATCCAAAATCTAAAACCATAATATGTATTATTTATGTTTCACATATTTGTGAGACGAAATCCTGAAACTCAATACCTGACACTTATTATACGCTAGTTGGTTTGCTTTACAATGCACATTCGATTAATGCAAATTATTTAAACACCGATAAGATAAACATAAACACCAAGATAAAATGCCTGATTGCCGTCTGTGAGCAACAACCTGTTCACACATAGGAGTAGCGCTTGCGCAATTTTTTTGTATAGGCTCGACACACGATTCTTAGAAACAACACCTGCCTGCCTGCCAATTTACTAAAATTTAGTACATTACCAGGCAAGCAGGTATAGTTTTAGTTTAGTATAGGAAAGGTTTATGTCACTATTTAGTAACTTAATAGTGAACATTTTTTTTTAATATATCTTTGTCAGCACAGGATCATCCTAGTTCAGACGCATGTAATAATGTACGTACCATGTATTATTACGCAAGCACAATGTTAACAAGCAACAAGGTTTTTGATAAATTATTATTACTATTATGTGTTGAACAAAATATTTTTTATCCAAATATATTTCATGATTTTGATAGTTTTTAGCATTTTCATTTTGCTGCACTAATTTGATGGTTGTATATCAACACAATGTCATAAATTTTAACATGAAGAATCTGCTCAATTCCTTGTTAAGTACTACAGTAGACATCACTGAATAGCACCTTAATCAGCGTGTTCGTTCCGCATCTTCTGTGTACAAGTGACGAAATCTTCCACACTCGTAATTTCCGTGTACCAGGAAATGCACATGACGGAAGATAAACCTTCAACCGTTTTGCTTTCTTCACGAACAATGATGGCAAATTTATAGGGGTGTCGCAACCGCGAGTTGAGCCGCGGTTTGTAAGCCATTGGGGCAAGAGATGAATGTATGATCGGCGGGGGAACAAACGCAAAGTGAAACATTATTGGGCATAAGATAATAACCCTAATAATGTATTGCGCATGAGTTTCATTTCCGATAGCATTTTTTTCTGAAAATCTCTAACTTACACAAGGGATCGTATTTGCAACATAACAATCACTTAAATATTTTAAGAATAAAAAATTCGTATGAAAATTATTTGAGCTGGGTTTTTTACAAGGTGTGCGGTCAACTTACTTCGCGTTTTAAATTTGCATGCAAAAAATTATGGCGATGTGTCAGTGTTCGTGTTTTATGACAGTGTCTCGGAGACGAAGGGTCACGTAAAGACATCATATCTTGTAAGACGTGACAGCAGTGAATGTCGGTATGGGCACGGCACTAGGCTGTTGCGCGGAACGCGCTTATGCGCCCTCACCCGTCACTCCTGACGAAACTAGACCTCTACCTACGCTCAGTTACTACGAATCGTGGCGTCAGCATATATTTGTGGGTGAACGATTAGGCGAGTTTGAAACATGTTATGGTGGGTACACACCAAGCCAACGAACGGCTATATATCTCACTCTAACAAATAGCTGTTACATCAATGCTTCGCGTTCGTTGGTCGTTCGTTTGCTCAGTGTGTACCCACCATTAGAAGAGCATGAAACTCGCGAGGATCCGTGACCTGACAACAATCTCTCTCATTTCAAATCCTTGTTATAACACAGTCTTATTGTGACAAGAACTTTGCTGAACATGGGACACTCTTACTGTATGGATGCTTTGAGGAAGTATATTTATTTTAGTCACACACACAGACATGGTTTTTTGGTTGATGGTTTTAGTCATGACAGTTTCCGTTTCTTAATAAAATAAGTCACAAATTCTCTTTTTATATTAAGAAATTCGATAGGATTGTCCGTCATTAAGATTTTTATGACATTTTGCCATATTTTGAAAGATTGTCGCTGGTGATCCCCCAGATTTTTATAGGAATGAGATGGGATTCCCTTGTTTGGCCTAATACGTTTTGTGTAATTGAAGTTTGTCTTACAACTTGTAGTATAATGCATTTTTTGTCTAAATTCAATTTGTATAATTTAATTTTTCATAATAATTGTTTGTTCGAAATAAGTTTACCCTAAATTACGTTTTACATAACTCTTGTTTTGCCGAATATTATTTTATCTAAAAAACAATTTGTCGATTCTTATTTTAACTAATCATCACATTTCCGAATAACGTTTTTACTTAGATTTTTTTGTCGGATACTGAATCATTATAATATACACTTGTTAAAAAGTACTAATTGTACAAAAGACGGTTTACCCTGCATTGTTTATGTTGTTACGCTTACTAACTTTTTGCCTAATTTCGGTCCAGCTGCGGTGAACGAAACACCCAATATCTAAACACTCTAAACAGACAACCCTTCAAAAATATGTACGCAGATACTTTGTTGTTACTGACATAAGACACGTATAGATATTTTTAAAAGGTTGTCTGTATAGATATTGGAGACCTCAACTGTACCTATTTCTTAAACCTTTCTTAAGGCAGGTCGGTGTACGTACGACGACGAGCGAAGCGAGGAGGAGTGTTAGGTAGAACTGTGACCCTCAGCGCGCGAGCCGAGCGAGCGAAGCGAGCGTGCCGCTGCAGCAGCCGGCGAAGCGCCAGAAACGATTTTTTTTAAGAATTTACTTAGCGAAAGCTTTTATTCAAAACCTTTATTGTTAGTTTCTGGTGACAGCCCGAGCGGAGGGCGGGGAGTGATTAGACAAAATGAAATTATGCAAAATGTATGTTGGATAAAATGTAATTATGTCATTCAAACAGTATACAAAGTAAGATTCTACCTACCAATTAAATTAGGTGAAGTGAGTAGGTATAAGCAAAATGATTGCGTACAAATAAAAATTAGGCAAAACGGGCTATTAAGTGAAACAACATTAGTCTAAACAAAATTAGGCAAACCGAAGTTAGGCGTTGTTAGTTAAACTTTTAGTAAATACAGTTTGGCGTCTGAAAGTGTTAACGAGGATTTACATTTAGTATTCCTCTATTTAACAGTCAGTGCCAAAATTCTAGTATTATCATCATCCATTAAGCACATTGCCAAATATTCGAACAAATGGAACGCTAAAGACAATCATTTTCAAAATGTTTGTAGACATTCGGACGGATATAGGAAAAAACATACTACAAACTTATTAAACCACTTTAATTATTATGCCTACTGTTTCCAATTGACCAATTATATTCAATATGAAAATACAACTTTCAGACTCTATCAATGTCATATGTCACGAAATCAGCAATATCGCAAGCTGTTAATAGGAGGTGTTAAATATGGTCCCACAAGACTAGTATAGGCGAACATTCGACTTGATATTGTTATATCTATTTCGTAATATTGCGGTGATGTATAATAAAGTTTTAAATAAATTAGAATGAATACTCGACGGAGATCTCATGTCTAAGCATTCTAATGTACCTAACCAGTATAGTTAGTACCTATTCCACGTCGTTGACCATTATTAGGTTTACAAATAAGACACTGTCTATCTTTTTCAGGGTTCCGTACCCAAAGGGTAAAACCCTATAACAAAGACTTCGCTGTATGTCCGTCCGTCTGTCTGTCACCAGGCCGTATCTCAAGAACCGCGATAGCTAGACAGTTGCAATATTCACAAATTATGTATTTCTGTTGCCGCTATGAACAAATACTAAAAACTAAATAAAATAAATATTTAAGGGGGGCTCCCATACAACAAACGTGTTTTTTTGCCGTTTTTCGTGCGCGAGTCCGAGTCGCACTTGGCCGGTTTTTTACTTTTGTATTCCTTGCGTTATTTGCACTCAGAGCGGAAAAAACAATACGTGCAGTCAGCATCGTAGCTACGCAAAATGACACGCTCAAAATGATCTAGACAGTCAATATCCTCTTGACATAGTCGTTGAAATGATATTTGTGTGTAGGTCATTTCAAAAATATTACTAAAAAATAATTCTCACACCCTGTAATGTGGATTTTTTAGTGACCATAATTTTTAAAGAACATGAGTTGGATTTTTTTTGTATTTTTATGATAACTGTTATGACTTAGTCTATCATCCGTTTACGGCTTGACGTCAAATTCTGGGACACCCTGTATATCACTGGAAGTGTAACATTGTATAGTAAATGCGGAAAGCGGTTTCACGTTTCCACCGCACGGTCTGTTAGATAGCAAGTACCCATAGTGACATTTGTCTGGTAATGTTGCAGGTTGACCACGTGACGAATTGTACGGACGTTAGGTAGATCAAAATGTCAATATTTATATGGAAAATTTACAGGTTCATTGTTCTAAGGCGCGTTTGATTTCAATATAATAATTATGAAGGTCCAATGATAATGATTTATAAACAGACATCGTACATTTTCGGGCATTTTCAGTGCAGCATGGTTGTGTTAAGGGTGCTGGTATAGGTACGTAGACACTAACTATTAATTTTATTAAGTTTTATTAACATATAGCTAAGCTACCTAGTTCATAATTACGACTGAAATTGTTTATACCCGGCTGCCACGAAAATGCAACAAAATTAACGATGAATATTTTTAGTGACTTAAGAAGTTTCTTATCTTGTCGATTTCTTTCATATCACAATAATGTGAAATGATATATTTGATCCTGTAGAAGTGTCGAGCTTTCAAAGGGTGTCATTTAACCTAAAGATTGTCAATTTGTCATGTAGTAACGAGTGACATTAATTTAATCATCGTTAACAATCTAACGAGTAGCTACGCTTAAATGATAAAAATACGTTTTCATCACTAAACTTAGAAATTACGTAGGTAAAGCAGAAGTCAAGCAAAGCATCTTATAAACGAATGTAATAATATCTGCCATATACAACTTTGTAGTACGTTATTGAACGAACGAGCGAAGCGAACGAAGTTCTCCGTTCAGCTTTGGTAAAGAATATTTCGTATGTCCGGCTATTTTTCCCTTCAGGTCGCATTTCTCAACCGATTCTCGTGAAATTTAGTAAACAGGCCCAATAATAATAATAATTTATAAATTTTGTGAGAGAAACTTAACCTAACCTAACTTAATGTGTTAGTAAGTACCTAATTGGTAGTTCTATAATTATATCGTTTGAGAGTTCCGTACCCAAAGGGTACAGACGGGAACCTATTAATAAGGCTCCGCTGTCCGTCCGTCCGTCTGTCACCAGGCTTTATCTCATGAACCGTGATAGTTAAACGATGTTAGTTAAAAGATGATGTATTTCTGTTGCCGCTATAACAACAAATAAAAAAAAACAAATTCAAGGGGGGCTCCCATACAACAGACGTGATTTTTTGCCATTTTTATAGGTACCTAATAGTACGCAAGCCTTCGATCGCGAGTCCGAGTCGCACTTGGCCGGTTTTTTATCTATTCTGATATTTGGTAATTAAAACAGGCCGGCTCGCGGGTTAGCCCCTAGTTTAAATAATTTATTTAATTTATAGCCCAAGAGATAAAACGCACGTCCCATATTTGTCAAACTCGAGTGTAAAATTACGTCACTCACCATTATGTTGGATGCAAGTCTGGATGCACTAACAGGCAGCACCGATATGTGGCGGGTGACACCGCATAGGGTTTATATACCTCCTTTACCTATGAACTTCGTGCGACCCGCGCGCATCCCAGTGACTTATGCGCACTTTAATACACTGCTCAACAATCGTCGCTTCAAGTGTAAGTACGTAGTTCTAGCAAGATAGAGTTTAAATTTAGCCTTTCTTTCCTAATGAAAGTTGCATTGGAAATGTAAGCTTCTAGTACTTAACACATATCCAATACTTAATTGACATTTTAAATCTAAATACATAACAATAGTGATGAACCATATTATGTGCCAACTATTAGGCATTAGGGGATCATACATTCGGACGTTAAACTTACATTCTGTGTTGCCAATATTTCCATTCATCCAGAAAATAATAATAATAATAAAACATTTATTTCAGGCAACTATGGCCCATAGTTACAAATACCTTACAGACTAACATACATACAATATAACATTAAACACTAATTTTTTTACTATTTTTACTGATTTTAACTATTTTTTTTGATGCCATTCGAATCAGTATTTGATGAGTTACAAATTTTTGTATGGGAGCAACCACAATTAAACATCAAAAATAGACACCCAAAAATTTCTATCAAAGATAGACCTCGCACGGCAGCCAAAATGCTTCATACATAGACGTTACAGTGCTATTTGTAGGTACAGCTACTAATCGTATGGAAAATCAAGTTAATTGCTGTTTTGGTCGCCAAATACTGCGTTTAGGTCCATAAAAATGGGGCAGGAAAAATATGCATATTTTATCAAAAAATTTAATGTCCATCTCTTTTTATGATTTAAATTTTATTCTTTTATTTTATACTTTATTACAATAATTTGATGGGTTTTACTATCCATTCAGCAACATTGCATTATAAATTAGGAAACTACCC
The DNA here is from genome assembly GCA_945867215.1 of Epinotia demarniana. Taxonomy (NCBI): domain Eukaryota; kingdom Metazoa; phylum Arthropoda; class Insecta; order Lepidoptera; family Tortricidae; genus Epinotia; species Epinotia demarniana. The sequence continues at coordinate 5,444,128 of OX244265.1, read as the reverse complement.
TATTGGGGATATGTCCCCCTTTGTATAAACTACCTTCCCTGATTCAGTTCGCAAATGCTTCATTTCCCAACACGTGTATTTTTTCTGAAATTGATGGTAACCTTTCTTGATTTGTCACTTTAAACGAACCTGTACGTCTAGCACAACTTGCTGCTTAGTCGCTTCGCGCGCGACTCTGACCTGTCCCACTCGCACCGTGCAAAATAGAATGAGGAGGGTAGATAGATCTTTCTCGACTCGCGTCGCGGCGCGGCGTCAGTTGTGCTAGCCTCGCTGACCGAACCTAGAGGACACAACAATTTCAATTATATAATAGTTTACATAAACTAAAGAGATACGATTCTTAGCATTGAACCATTTTCACAATGAGCACATACTTTGTTGATAAAAACAGCCTAGTCATAAAAAAACTACTACTCATGTAATCTACGTACACAAGAAGTGTACGTTAACGCGCTAGGTTTTCGTTATCGTACACTTCCTGCGTACCTTTTTCAAAGCATTCAAACTTAAATCACACGTTATACTTACTAATAGACTTTATGACTAATGAGCAATGTAGAATGATGTAGTACAATTTGCATTACTTACCCTATTCCTTCGCGTTAAGGTTCACTACTAGTCAGTCAACTGTGTCGTCGATGCCACCTCTGATGATTGGCTAGTGCCACCCAGAAAGGATACCATGTTGCTTGATTTAATGCGCCATCCAGTTTGTAACTAAAGGTTAACGACCTGTTGATTTATACAGTTAATTTTAATGATCATTAATATAATATATGATTTATCTTTCATGTCATGGATCATCGGTCAGAGGGTAGTGTAAAGAGGAGCATAAAGGGTCAGAGGGTAAAATTATTGAGTAAAAAATAAATATGAAAAGCCTAAAAAAGCAAACATTGTATTACGTCTTTCGTAACTGATTAAGCAATATTATAGACGCGTCCCTCTTTGAACGAATTAGGCGAACTATACAAATTGCAATTTTGTTTATACCTACGCTATTTCAATTCAAATATCGCTTCACCTTTCTAGTGAAAAATCAATTCAATAGAATGTTTGTAAAACTATTCCTTTTACCTTCTGTCACATTTATATCGTTTGATGTTTATCCGTACATTTCGAATAAACTTTCTTTGGGTAAACTTTCGCAGTGGAATTGTTTACGTATACGAAAAATATTCGGATATTCATTTATCCGTGCTACAATGATTATATAGTACTTACTCGTACTTACCGTAGAACCCTTATAAGCGCTGGAAGAGATCCCTTATACGGATAAGTTCGCCTGTGTTCTTTGATCTATTATGTGATATCGATTTTCTCTAACCTGTTATTGTGTACAATAAACTTCTTACATACAAACATATAGTATGTACCTATTGAAGATTATGAATACTTAAACCTTTTCTATGTCGGCGGCCGATCGTAAAATCCGCCAGATCACGAAATTCCTAGGCATATCGTGAAACGCCGCCATTTCATGATATGCTTATAAGTTGGCCGGGCTGAACACGATGTGCCTGATAAACAATACTGCAGATTGATTAGAGTAACACATTCGTCGATATTCCTAGCTCCTCCTTCCTAGCTACCGGGCACATCGTAAAATTGTTTCTTTCTTGGCCACTTGTAGCGTATTTATTTATTTGCTCCACACTAAATACGTATTTAGTGTTCTTTGATGAATTATCTATCATTTAACAAATTAATCAATTGTACAAAAAGGTATTACTTTCAATAATAACAAGTCTAACATGATTTGCTGCTAGTGCTACACGTAAAATGTAGGGCAATATTAACATGAATTATACTTCATGCTAATTAATGAATACTAGCTACAATATATATTTTTTATTTCATTGGAATGTGAGTATGAATCAAAGTAAAATTAGGTAGGTACTTATGTCAAATCAATTGCCAGATAAATGTAGTAGATTTAATATTCATGGAATACAATTGCACTTCCTTTATCATAAAATGACATAATTTAAATATTCATTGACAGAGTAGAAGGATTTTTGCATTTTTGCTTTCCCTTTTGTATCCAACTTAACTTCTTCCTATTATATAGCCGCGCCCTTTCACAGAAAAAACTTATTCAGTTTATTTATCACAGTGTAAATAGTATCACGTAAGTAATACGTGACTGCAGATGACGGGTAAGTAAAGAAATTATATTCACGAGTTATCGTTTTTTCCTGCCCCCATTCTTGCCTACTGTCGTAAAGCGTAAGGTCGTTGGGTTGCTTTTACATATTTCTTTTGGTGAACAATAAAGAATATTTTATATTGTATCATAGTGAATGTGTAATGTTATGTTTTTCATGTACGACTGTAATACTTATTTGTGTTTGTGTTGGTTGTGTTAACCAATTAAATTGTCTAATCGACATCTTAAGTTACATAAGTTTCTTAAAATATCACGTCAGTCTGCGAATTTCATTATAATGATTACTAAGCGGAAATATTATGAAAAGTATGTGCTTTGAGAAGGTATGTTGCTTAAGGTGTTGAGAAAAATCCAGGGGTCTGTCAAATAGTGTGATTTACGGAATCCTTAAGAATCCCGAAGTAGAAGATCCGGTGGCCACACTAGAAAGTACAGACCGAAACGCATCATCCTCACGGGAGTGGCAACCTTCTATGTAGGTATTTGGACCGATTGGACGACGCCTTGTCGGCCGCCTCAAGCTCTCTCTCTGATCTGCCTGAGCTTAGAGCTGGCGTAAGGTGGCGAGTAATAGAGATGGTGACACCAAATTAAATAATCAATATAATAATAATGAATTTTCTCGAAAAAGGATTAAAAACATAGTCGCATGAAATGATTGTCATTTAGTATGACGCTCGAAGTCCATGACGCCACGGGTCTTCAGCGTTTTCTCTGTATATCAAGCAATATTAAAACGGTTTTATGACCGTATTTTTTTTTGATATCTGAAAAGGATGTACGTTAAAATTAAAGTCCCCAACCATATTCTACAGAACTGAGCAAAGGGATGTTTTTGTTGTGTCATTTTGATTCGCCTGGTCTAGTTTGTGGCAGTTAAGTTTACATAGATATTTTAGTAGTGCGCATTTTTTCGCAGTTTTGGTTTTGTATATTTTTTATGCTCTGTAATTAGGTAGTTCTGGCAACTCAATATTGATGAACCTTGTGTCGTAAATTTACTTCTAGATTGGCAACAATAAACTTTTAACACGTTCGCCAATGAGCAACCCGCCGTGGATCGTCATACATTGAAATCAACACCGCACCATTGAAATTGATATGCACGACGTGTGTCTCAAATTGGCTTCATTAACGTTAAAATGCACAATTTGTAATCATAGGGCCTGATAAAATCATTAAACGCTCCAACTCACTGACGATGTGCGTTTTTAATTTATATCCCATAGTAATTTGATGTTGCATCAACCGGACCACACTAGGGCAGAGTTGCACAAAACCATGTCTACATTCTGCCATAAACATTGCTATAGGTATTCAATCTGTTTATCAACACGTTCCAAGTTTACTAATGTAACGGGTGTTTCAAAATATTGCACTATGTCATTGCAAAATAACCCTTAAATAAGTTTTATTATAATAAGGTGTATCAAAATACCCACGGTGAGACTTGTCAGAGTTTTCTACATGAAATTTGTAGCTTCTGCTCGCGACGTCCGCGTGGAACTCGTTTATATCTATCGTAGCTCTTCACCATCCTCCATTTCACCCTCTCCAACGTGTAGTCGATCCCGTGGTTATCCTCGTATGTAGCGGAAAGTGTACGGCGTAGGCGGCCCGCAAGGCGGGTTCCTGACATTGAAAGTGTTAAGAAGCAAGGCGTCCGCCGCTGACCGCATCCCCGATGAAAGACCAGCTAAAATTCTGTTAACCTATGTTGTCTTTATCTGTCACTATGACATTTGATTTTGTGAGAAAGTTAATCTGACTTTTTAGTAAACAGAAGTTTGATAATCAAGGGGGAACATCTCTAAGACATTACTTTAAAACAAACAAATTTATCATGAAAAATCATATGTAATTAATTTGAATGAATAATCATCAAATCGTTGTTTTACATTACCTTAAAATATAAACGTGCTAATTTCCCCCTGTGTTACTCGAATGTTTACGAAAACCACTTATGTTACGCATACGTATCGAAATGTTCGTTGCAGAATGCGTGCTCCGTTGAAGGCTTAGGCAGGGGGTTAGGTTGTGAAACATATTAGCGGCCACCGGTGACCCCTGCCGATCCTGTTCTGCATGACATTTGATGAAACTAATGAAATGTCCACGCCAATATTATAATAAGAAAATTCAATTTAATGTGACGTTTAATATTTATGTTTGTACTTTACAGTAATGTTGTGATGGTGCGCACACTTACACAAAGAATAACTTTGGAATTATAAGTTCTTTTCCATATTACAAAAAGACAAAATATTTTTCCAATTGGAAATATTGTACGTTAATTTGTACGTTATTGATACAATGAAAGACTTTTCTCAATTTTTTTTTAAGATTCTGAAACCCATAAAATGTATATATTATGCAGAAGCGATCGACATCGTAATCAAAGCGATTTGTTAAGATTTAGTTAAATAAAAACTGTTTTCTACCGAAATGGAAATTTCATCAAAAACGTACCTATTGTTAGTCGCGAGCTGTTAGCTATTCTTCTCTCATCACTCTTAAGCCCCTAAATATAGTTTTAGTTATAGTTTTTATTGCCGACTGTACTTTTTTGCACAGGTATAGATTACTTGTGGATAGGGCTTTGCAATGAGCCCAAATGCGACGAATCTATCTTAACTAGTTCAAGAATTGCTATGGCCACCTGCGTTCTCCATCATCAGATCAACTGGAAGTATACCTATGTCACATTTCAGCTCAATGGGATATCCATAAGTGGCCGGAAAATGGATTGCAAATTTTGAGGGCGACTTATATGCTTACGTATTTACAGTGCAAGTTACATAGCTTGTAAAAATATCCTACACACACATTTGGGCTGCTATTCCATTTGCCTTATTGACAAAATAAATAGGGCTGTTAGAATAATATGGCCTTTATTATTCTAATTTTGAAAGACAGAGGAATTTAAGTTTAATTTGCAGGTAACATATATTTGGCCACGATTGTTTTAAGAATATCGTGATCCCAAATACTTTCATAATCTGTGCGTGTAAAATTGTTTCGTCTATATATACGCTGGCGACAATATACTTGTCCCGTACGTTTACACTGCTGATCTTCTGATCATCAGGTGTATTCCTGTACTCAATAGCAGTATCGATAGTGGCTACGTTTTATTCCCCTTTACTAATAAAACGGTTGAGCTAGTTATGCTGGGGTGGCGGTTCGGTTAACCGGCGTATTATAATCGGTGGGTAATCTCTGCTCTACTACTCGGTTAATTTAAAACATTCTCTAACCGGTCATGAGTTCGAAACCTCCGTGCTTTGTTATACGCAGGCGGAGTTAGACTAGAGCTGGCCGCAAGTGTTATAATATGATATGATATGACAGCTGCCAATATTTTATCACCTTGTCTGGCTTAACTGATTCGCTTTCGCGTGTCTTATTTTTTTTTACCGACCATCAAACATGAGCATTTTCAGGCAGAAATGTCAATAAGCATTTTTTTTTTACTATTTATATTCAAATACGAATACGTTTTAGTCACCTCTCACAAATACAGCAGCACAAAAGAATAAGAGACAGATGTAACTCAATCTCTTAAAGGCTACCTTCGGTAGACGAGATATTACTTAAATGTAAAATTTATTAGCGAATTTTAAGAGTTCGGAAGGCGTAGCACGGTTCCCATTTTATCACTTATCGTTGTGGATAAGACATCCATCACTCTCGCACTCGCATACTTGGCAGAACGTGACGGATGTCTTATCCACAACGATAAGTGATAAAATTGCAACCGTGCTACGCCTTCAGGTTTAAGATCATTTTATTCTCAAAATAAGTTATTTACATCTTCACTTATATGAGAATTACATTTGTAGTTACATGAGTATAATTATCAATTAGTAATTAATCTAGGCTGCTAATGCACACCTAACTAACATCGCATATATGCAAAATGTATAAGTAGGTATGTAGGAACATTAAATTGAACAAAAGGATGCATCATCACGTGCGCCCACGGGAGGGTAGATTTCGATTACGCGCCGTGTTGCGGCGCGTCGGCGAGCATTACCAGCAGCAGGTCATGATAACTTAAATATTACATGGCATGTGTAAGCGCAAAGTCTTAACATATTAGGTAAAACAGGATGACGACCATGTACATGTGGGCATAAATGAAATAATTACTGTGTCGGTTTGAACTAATGTGGTCTTGAGTTGTATTTACTACTATATCACTGTCTTGGCACCATCGCTAAATAGATATTATAAAACGAATCTCCGGCCACGTCTGTAGGTATGTCTGTAAGTATGTTTGTAAAAGAGTTCCGTCCCAAAAGTTAAAAAACCAACACTTGAAGTGCGATGACTAGGATATCGCTTTTGTTTTAAATCCTTGTTTTTTCCGATGTTGCAACAGAGAAATAAGATATGCGGCAAAATGATTATGACTTGCCGTAGAGCCAGACCATTTTGTTACATCAAATCAAACATAAACTGTTCAATATGCTGTCGAATATTACTTTGCAGCATCCAACAAATGGTTCTTGCCCTCTTATTTATTGAAAGAGAGGCAAAATGTAAGGTTTGGCAAATAAAGTAGTAAGTAAGCTCACTTCACATGGCCATATTATTTGCCACGTTGCCATTGCCATAAACATGCAAAATGTTGTCATAGTAATTAATATTTATAGTTACTCGTAACATTACATTGTGTACATTGCTAGATTTGACGATTATTCCAATGGGCAAATAAGAATAATTCACGTTATATCACTTTGACGCACTATAATTAGTAACCTTTAGTATAAATTTATTTCTGCAGAAGCTATACACTTGAGATTTTTTGAGTTGACCGACCTTCACCGTACAAGGTTAAATATTCCTATTCCATAGACAATTTCGAACGTCAGCCGCATTAAATAATCTTAACAATTCTTCAGACAAAAAGCGTCATAATGAAGAGCTAAAACGTCATAATTTTACTACATTAATAGGACTATCCAAAACTCAGATGGCTGACGTAGCTCACACAGCCGCCAAACTTCAATGAGACTAGGCCGGGCACGTCTGCCGCATGACTGAAGCGTTGAGGGCTTCAATTACCACCAAGTGGGTCCGGTCCCACAGAACCGAATACGCCGTCGCGGTAGACCACGTAGGCTGGAGGCTGCCCACATTTCATGTGGAAGAAAAAAAAGGCCTTTGCCCAGCAGTGGGACACTGAAGGCTCTTAATAAATAAATAACATAATAAAACTATCAGGGACCGATTTTGGACTTTCGCGCGTTCGATTTTTTTTTTCGATTTTCGTTGTATGCAAAATGTAATGAATAATAACCGGTTTTTCGAATTTGAATAGTAGGGGAGAGGTGGCATGAAAGAGCCAGTTTACTAAATGGATCAAAAAATATACTTTTTATGAAAGATATTATGTTTTTTTCTTCTTGCATTATTATTTATTTATTAAAGTAGGTAATTTCATACAAAAAAACCTTGTACACCCTAAAAAAAATGAAATATTCATTTAAAAAAAATGTGTCTTGGCTCTTTCATAACATGTCGGTATTGAAAGAGCTGCTAAAAGTAATGAAAGAGCCAGTCTGTATTATAGTGTAATCGTGAAAATTATGCAAAATAATAACAATTGTAATATTAAAAAGAATCAAAAAGACAACTGTAACAAATTATTTTAGAAACGAATGTCATTTATAAGAGTTTTTAAATTATATCAGTCATTCTAACAAATGCTTTAATCTTAACATATTATTCAGTCAAATCTATTACCTAAATATATAATCTTAACATATCAGCGGCGGTTTATTTTTTATTAATAAAAATCTATCAAAAACAACATCGTTAAATCTTTAAGAACTTAAAAAAAATATCGCTCACATTAACCTTCTTCTCTATTTGCTTAAGTTTAAGATTCAGACTTTTTGGAACTAGAATATCCTTATGAAATTTTCTTAAAATTAGAAACAGGTTTTGCAAAAGAAATTTAATTTCCCCTTAATGCCACAGGATTCAGGAACCCAATCATAACAAATTTTGCACTGAAACCAATCTTGATCACTGTTTTCATATGGTTTGCTGCAAACTACGCAATTATCACTATTTTTATTTGTTTTGGAGTTTGTTACCGATTTTTCGGGTCTTTTTCGTTTTTTTGAAACAGGCTTTTCCATAATGCAATATCTGAAGCAAATAATTTAATAATATATAAAGAAAAATGCATATTTACTATAATTTACAAAATTCAAAAGCAGAGTTATGAAAGAGCCGGCTATGGCCATTTACCTATATCTGTTTACAATAAAATATTAAAAAACAACTTAAATGAAGCAAAATACTTACTTTTTAGTACCAAAAACTTTGACTTGATGTGCCGCCGTCCGGCGTCCGTTGGTTTCGGCGAACTGTCAAATGTTTGTGGGTGACAGGAAATCAGTGTTGCTTCTTAAAAATAAAGTTACCAACCAAATCCGTTCTTAAACTACCAAACTAATGAAAGTGGCTCTTTCATAACCTGGCTCCTTCATGCCACTTCTCCCCTACTTTATTGGAAGTTGTCTATCTATAATATAGTTATCATTCGCTTGCCCTTATCCCATTTACTTGGGGTCGGCTATCTATAATAAAGTAAATTGATTCATTTTCTTATGCGTTTCATAAGAGAAAAAGAAACAGAAGTAAGTAGTGAGTAATAGTAAACGAAACGCTTATTTTCCCGCCAATAGACTAACGATCTTGGTTTTCAACCACAAAATTCGGCAAGAAATTAAATATAATCATACCTACATCAGCCAATCAATTAGCATCGAATCAATTTGTTTTGTTTAAAAATATATCTTTTAAATACTCAGTCCAAAATGAAATTGGTACAAGTGAAGTGTCAAATTTTTCTACCGATAGAATTGAATACGAGTGGTCGACACCACTTTCGAGTGAAAGAGTCGAGCGCTCGAAAGTCAAAAATCGGTCCCCAGGTCCGATCCGGTGATTTGCATCCCTAAACTTCAACAAAATGTGTTCTTTGTTCTCCGTTTCGGCTTGGTTGAAAGTGCGTTCATATGTCGAGTTGTCCAGCTGTTCGCCTCTACAGATCGCATTTCACAACCGATTGTCTTGAAATTTTGTAAGTAGATTCGATGATTACATAGGCTATTTGTCGATCCAGTTTCTGAATAGAAACTTTTTTTTAAATTGACAGGTTTGCAAGGTCTACAGCTCACCGAGCCACTAGTTTTTAATGGGTTTAAAACATCTTCCGTTCACAAATTAAACCACAAAAAAATCAATTAACATTTTTATTAAAATATAAAAAATAAAGAAACGTATTTACAACAGTAAGAATAAGTATAAAATGAACATCTCTCGTTATCACAATGTCACAGAGGATATGTAATGACTCGGCTGACTAAAGGCGGGTTTACATTCGGTCATCAGGCGAATTTGAGTCCACATCATCATTAGAAAAGACGATCGACCATCAAACTCCCTGATAAAACCCAGTGTAAGCAAGCCATAAGATTACGTATGACGACACTTTGGACTATAGTATTAGTATTTTAAATCCATAGACAGGATGACCAATACGGCTTTCCCGCCTTTACTAAACTTTACAACTACCTTCTTAACTTCTTAAGCTTTGCAAAGGGAAGTATGTTGTGTAAATATCGGAAGAAGGGCTTTCCTAAACAGTTATAAAACTTATGTTGTTGTAACGCACGAAGGCCGATCCACAAGATTTATAAGCAGGCTTTCCTACATTTGTAGTATCTATTGATGGAATCCAATTTTATTTGTTTGATCGGTGCTCATACAGACAAAACTGCAGGATTAAAGCTTTAACCAAAACTTAATGTTACTTGGTGCGTTATTTTCCATACTACGAGTAGGTTTATTGCAAAAATATGGCCGTTGAAATTTTATGCAAATTATAAACCTTTTCTACCAGAATACTGAGACTTGTACTAAATTTAATGTGCTTTGACCTACTCTTGCTGCTGGACTACCACTATTTTTTTACGAGCCTAATCCTCTAACTTGAACAACTAAAGTGTCAAGCATGCAAGTTAGAGGAATAGGACCAATGGCCAATATTTATTTTCCAAAAATACTTCTTAAGAGTCGTCAATTGCTAAGATTGCTGTAGCCGAATAAGTACTATACCTCTCTACTTTATTATCGCATAGTGTTTACAGCACCCTCACTTCACAGGTACGGAACACGATTAAGGCCATTACACACCTAGCAATTTACCGCAAAAACTTGGAAAGAGACAGCAATTTACCATACCATTCTAACTATAGCAAGTTGATGTGACAAATTGCAACGTTTGTAGTGTGCGTTAGTCCTTACATTAGTTCTGCTGGTAGTAATGGCCCTTGTAGTCCAGGGCTGCTCTGTCTTCCTGCTGTTGGGCGGCCGCGGGGTTGTTCTTGGCTTCTATCGCATCACGTTCCTGGAAAGGAAAAATTGCATGTTAAGAAAATTATAATTAGTAAATGTAACAACTGGAATATCATGAATTTAGAGAACTGACTAATATAGTTTTACGATTTTATTGCACAAAAAATCAATCATTTAAAATGCTCTGTTTAAGAGATCACATTAGCAAAGCTATACTTCCAATATATCAAATATCTTAAATCCGTTGTTATCATCTTTGTTTCTGTTTGGTTTAAACTATTAACGTCAGCGGGTATTATTAAAAAGAAATTGTGATTCTTAAACTGCAAGTTTTTGTTTTTGCAGGTTATGAAAAATTCCATATAATTATTATAAGAAAAATCGTGCGATAATTGTCATGTGATTACAAGAAAAACAAGTATGAAACGTAAAAACATCGGTATGTTTTTAAAGTATTTAATTCATAATCGGAATAAGAAAAAATAGTTCAAATAACTAAAAGAAGTTGTCTTTTAAAATTCCAATTTTCTATGGAACGAGGTACACATAGGTGTTAAATAATCTAATTAGGTACACTAGCATAAATTGAATGAATTTATAGATATTTTTTTGTAAACAACTTGATAGAGTAACACAATATAACTTTGCTAGCCTATGTTTATAAAAACTAGCTATATTAGCTACTAACCGCGTTAGCCTTGATTCCAGCGTAGATGAGATCCAATCCCTTCTGGATTTCAGGGGACACCGGGGGCGGGGTGGGGATGTGGTCTCCCTTCACTCTGAACCCGAACTCGTCAGCAGTGTACTCCACAGAGATGACCTCGCCATCAGGCGCAGTGTAGCTGTAGGAGCCTTGCTGGACAAGGGCGCTGTGGTCGTCGCCAACCGACTTCAGATAACCGGACTCCTCAGCTTGGATGTGGTTGCCGGTTTCGTACCTGGAATTTAGTTAGCGTAGAATTAGGAACGAAATAATATAAGTTTACTCGTGATGCTTTAAACTTAGTTTAGGCAGATTAGAAAAGTGACAAGTTAGTATTTAGAATCGTCATTGACATGGTCTCCACTCAGCTTTGCGCCAAGGTACTGCCCACTGACACCATTCCAAGAGAGCGCTCCAATACTCGGCAAAAAGCTGTTAATCAGCTTGTAATCGGCTGGTCACCGATCCGTCGGCGCTGTGCACATCCTCTCCTTACTTTTTAAACGACTTCAAAAAAAAAGGAGGAGGTTCTCAATTCGGTTGTATTTTTTTTTTCAATGTTTGCTACCTCAGAACTCCGTCATTGATGAGCCGATTCGTAATATTTTTTTTGTTCGTATGTATATACTTCCAGCTATCCATGAAGAATTGAGGGGACTCCTCAATTTTATTAGGCACGCGTGTAGTGATTTTGGTATTTTCTGTTATAACTCTGGTATTTACATCCGGAATCATAAATTTGGTGGCGAGGAATTTATGATGAAAACCACAGATGACTTATTGAATTCCTCAATTATGTACTTAAAAGTGCAAAAGTACGTCACAGGTTCTGATAAGATTCCGTTGAAATAGGAACTAATGAAGTGCCATTGGTGATGATCTTGGGGAATCGATGGAAGTCCTCAAATATTATCGGCCCACATCCAGCGATTCGGTTTTTTTCTATAGTAATCAACGCATTTGCAATCGGAAATCAGTTCATGTGGTAAATTATAAAAAAAATAGGAAATGTTCTCGTGGCTTGGCGGAGTACTAAATTGAAGTCGGTCAAAACTTTGTTTTTAAAGTAAATTATTAACGTACTCTTCAATCCTGCTTCTCCACCTTATTTATCTGAACGATTTACTTATATGGCTGACGGCAGTAATCACCGCCTGCGGTCTCACGTTGACCACACCCTTGCATTATCGTCTAATAAGACACGCGCTTATTCAAGTCTTTCACGGTGCGTGCTGTGAAGTTTTGTAGTAAAAATTGCAGCGAAGCAGTTGTACCTTACAGTATTTTATGTACCAACGTGGAATCATTCTACGCTACTTCCTTCAAAAATCTTAAATATTTAAGCCAATTTTACTTCTTGAAATCTCGTAAATGTTACCCGAGTTACCCCTAAAGTCTACGACGTACTTGACTTATTTATGAAAGTGGACGGCTTTTAAAATAACGTGAGTAAACGTCTCATGCATTGAATACACTGTTTACTCTGCATACAATTTTGACTTTAGATTTGTTTGCTTTCAAACTGGGAAAATATCTAAGCACCTCTCAAAGAGGTTGATAAACGATAGTCATATATTTCAACTTTAAGTGTTAAGTTTACAGTTAAATCTAAATCCAATGTCAAAATTCTAGCACGGTAACTGGGTGGCCGTTTCCCAGTATTTTGATTTTTCACTAGTTAGCTGGCCATTATTCGAGCACGAAAGGTTTAGTAATGAAGGAGACGAGGACACGATTCGACTTATACTGGATTATATTTATGCAAGTCAAGTCAAGTCTATACTAGCACGTCATAGGGATATTCCTACCTTTTTGTCTGTTTCTAAAATGAGAATGACAAAAAACATAGGCAGAGCTCTTAGTAATTCAAATACCGGCTTGGGTCGCCACATAATTACGGAGTCCTGCCGTTTGACCAAAAGTCATTTGGCAAAATTACACTTGACAAACAACGTTTTGCAAAAAAATGTTTCGCCAATTGATCATTTTACTACTAGTCATTTTACAAATGACTCTCTTTTCCAAATGAACAACAGTTAAATTTACATTTTGTAAATAATTATTTGACAAAATACAATACAATACAAATATTCTTTATTGCTCACCAGACATAGTAAAAAAATAAAAAAGAGGTAAGTTAAACATAAACAATGGTAGACAACAGGCGGTCTTATCGCTAAAAAGTGATCTCTTCCAGACAACCTTTGGGTGGTGGAGACGATGCAAGAAAAGATAAGATATGAGTAGGTGAAAACAGAAAATAAGAACAACTTAACTATAAGAAAGACTATACACTTACATAAATACATATATATATATATATATAAACCTACATACACATACAATAACTAAATGTCATAGAAACAGTATCACTTACAGCCGAAAACAAACAGCACACACCAAGTAGGAATGACTAGTTACGGAAGAGATAAATAGTAATCCTTAAGTCGAGTTTTAAAAATGGGAAGAGACTTAGCACGTTTAATCTCAATAGGCAAAGAATTCCACAATCGAACAGCTCGAAAAGTAAAAGAATTGTTGTAAAATTTAGAATTTAATTGAGGAACCCTCAGAAGCAACATCTGAGCACACCTTGCAGAAGAAAGAAATTTAAAGCGTTCCTTTAGGTAGCGGGGGGGTTGCAGGGTTAAAAAGAATTCCATAAAGGTGGGCGATAATGTGAGAGTTACGTCTGAATCGGATAGGAAGCCACTTGAGTTGAGAACGGAAACTGGATACGTGGTCATATTTGCGTAACCCAAATATGAACCTGATACATAAGTTTTGAATACGCTCAAGCTTGTTAAGTTGCTCCTCAGAGAGATCAATATAGGACACGTCAGCATAATCCAAAATAGGGAGGAGAAGCGATTGAGCAAGCGCAACTTTGGTAGCAATGGGAAGGAAATTACGAAGCCTTCTCAAAGAACCCACAGCTACAAACATCTTCCTGCTAACCTCATTCATCTGTGGCACCCACGAAAGAGTGCGGTCCAAGATAACGCCAAGGTTCTTAACTTGCAGAGAGTACGGGATCAAAACACCATCAAACAAAATCGGTGGGAGATTAGCATAGTCAACTTCAGAAATCATCTTAGCACTACCAATGATGATAGCCTGGGTCTTTGCTGGGTTAACATTGAGACCATAACTACTACTCCAATCTGAAATGCGAACAAACTAAATGAACATTTAGCAACTGAGTTATCAGACAAAACTACTACTGGTCGAAAAACGTTTGGTACAATGTATTATTTGACAAGTGGTTCGTTTATTAATAAATCTCATAATAGGTATACTATGCGTCACGTAAAAAGGCAATTAGACTAATCATGGAAGAAACCTAGGCCCCCGTTAGGTACGACGACGAGCGAAGCGAGGGGGAGTGTTAGGTTGAACTGCGAACATACAGCGCGCGAGCCGAGCGAGCGAAGTGAGCGTGCCGCGGCAGCGGCCGGCGAAGCGCCAGAACCGACTACATTTTACAAATACTAATCTAATCTTGTAACTTACCTGTAAATAACAAATTAATTTTCTCGGCGATAAGAGGGTAGCGGAATAAATTACCCAACAGACTAAATCGTAATATTTGCAAAAAAGAAGTACTTTTTATGAAATAACATTTTGTTAAATGACATTTGAACAAATGCTTAGTTTGCGAATCATATTATTTGGTGAAATGAAAAAAAGTCAATCGACATTTTATTATTTAACCCATTTACCAAGTGTATGGTTTGCTAAGTGAGTTTTTGTAAGATGGATACTTTTGTCAAATTTCTCGTTTGCCAAATGATCATTAGTCAAATGTTTGTTTTTCAAATGAACTTTTGTCAATAATTTTTTGGTCAAACATTAGTGAACCCATAATTACGTCAAAGTCACGGACATGTTTGTGGGTAGTAAATTGATAGCTTTCATTCACAAACACACCGCTTTCGGCCAGACTAATTCCCAAATTAGATTAGAACTATTTATTAAAACAACTCAAGACATGGAAGCTTTGATGTGCTTGATTTGCTTGACCTTTTCATTTGTCAACTTAAAATAAAATATGAATTGATGGCACTATCAGAAATAGTATAAGTAGGTGGGTAGTGGTAGTGGTAAATCGTTCGTGAAGTCACCACTTCATTCTATGAAATTGGGCTTAAAGATGCCATGTCAAGGACTATTGTTAAATATTAAGCCGGCTGTACACATTGGGCCAACGTTGGCGCGTGAGCAGGATGCAGCTTTGCGTTAGACGGAGAGGGCTATAATGCGATCTCATTCGTTTACATAGCTGCATCCTGCTCACGCACCAACGTTGGCCCATTGTGTACAGCCGGCATTACGAAATGAGACCAATCAAATGGCTGCAGCATCAGCACAGGCTATAATTATTTGCTCGCTTACTACGGATTATCAATTAGCGTGAGTCGTCAAATAAAATTAACTCGGTATCAGTTTCGTGACGACAGTATTCAGTTTGTATAAAAAGAAGTTCTTTTCAATTTATAAACGATAGGCATAAACACGCTGGTTAAATGTGAAACAATTTACTTTTCACATAATTTGTATGCTTAATTTTTGTTTAACAACTTAAATTGGGTACCTACACAATTTTATGAAAATCCTAAGGCCGTGTTTACGCATAGGAGTTATGTCGTGAGGCAAGCCGCGCGCGCTTGTCAAACGTTAAAGATTTTAGAAGTGTTTGAACAACGCGCATGGCACTGTGCGTAACTATGGCCATAGTGTGCTTGCTGATCTAGGGTACGGCATATAACCCATAAAACATATAAAATACTTACGAAGTCTTGTAGCTTCCATCATTGCCTTGCTCTTTATCGAAATGGATAATGGGAATGTAGGTGGTAGTTTCCAACTGCACTTTGGGTCTGAAGTCCTCGATCTGTTTGGTTGGTCTGTACTCCTGCTGTTGTTGTTGCTGCTGCTGCTGTTGTTGCTGCTGCTGTTGTCTGTAGTCTTGTTGAGGGTAGTTGTTGTAGTTCTGTTCTGCGGGTTGTTGGTCGTCAAAAGACTGTGGTTGGTCTGGTTTCAACGATACTCTTCTTTGGGGAAGAGCTACCGCCAGGGAAGCCACAGCGCAGAAGGTTATCTGGAAACACAATTTCAATCAAATTAGTTATTGTTTATGGAGATCTGCATCCTTACACTTGCAACAAGAAATGCGTTGACTTAAAGATTTGGTTAAATGTCATAGCTAGGATTGTTATGTATGTTACTGAAATATACCACTAAATATTACTGGTAGACATAATATTAGTGAATCACACACATCAGCATTTTATTCAAGAATGTAACCAAATTCATAGTGCCTAAAGATTATCGTGCCTCAGATTATGGGTAATCATTTGTTAATAATATGTATACATCGAGAAAGCAAAATTTTATAAAATACCTTCCTCACAATACTATAACTTAATAAAGTTGAAAAACCCCGACATTTCAAAGTCCAATATCTCAAAAACACTGGGATAAAATTATCTATGACACCAACAAAACCACATTCAAGATACGACAAGATACCACATTCAGATACCTACACAGATACACATCTGTGTATCTTATCTGTCTGTGGTTAAAAAATTATACCTTTGCGTCGGGGGTTAAAAAACTATAGGTATACGCGACTCTTTCTAGATTTTGGAAACATCTTTGTTTCAAATTTGCATATCACTGAACTTAAATATCACACGTTACTTAATAGTACCCGTATTGATTGCGCATCGATTTACTTGATAAATGTAAGTATTACACGAAGAGATTACGTAGAGTGAGAATAATTGCGCGGAATAATAAATCGTGAAAATTATATCACCGCGTTATCCCGTCATACATTCATAACTACCTCATGAGTTCACTTCAAGCTTGAACACGATTTTTTATCACATTTTATTTTATCTATGTTAGTTATAAAGTTATAATGAAGCTATTTATATGACCAAATGTTGATGTCATTAATAAAACTCACAAAAAAGGAATAGGCAATGTATTCAAATTACCCAATTTTAGCAGTTAACAACGATACGAAAATGTCAAATCAATTCGACCTTCAAACGTATATTGGACGAGACGACATAAAGAATAATATAAAGTTGATGCATCTGATACGTTGGCAATGATGCGATGATGTCAGACAAAGAGCTTAATCATATTCGTAATGTCGTAAGATGAGATGCAACGGATACAATGGGCTTCATTGTGAAACTTCGTTCGACACGCAGTTGGGGCGAAAGCGGGCCCAACAAGTTGCCACTTTCAGCTCCAGCAATACTATTGTTTTCATTGAGATCTACTTAACTTTTGGTTATGGTTTGTTAGCATCATTAAGTATCTCGTGTTGGTCAATCGCCATTACATCACACAAGAAGTTTATTCCTTAGTTTAGTTGTTTGCGTACGTTCTGACAAAACTATGTCATCACGAAAAAAATGTTTCGAAGTCCAGGGGCTAGTCCGCGTTTACTTCTTTTTACTTTGTAACTCTTTATATTAATAAATAAAATACAACTATCTAGAAACCTGTCATAAATTATATGTTAATTTTGAACATGGTTCATGCTGCATCGGCATCGGCAGCGTAAACAAATGAGACTATTTAATTCACGATTCTAAGCATTCTAATGTGAAGCCGATAAATACAGGTACAGAGCAATGGTAGGTACTTGAGTTTCTGCACCGTTATATCTGGAATCCCATTAAATGGTTTAAGAGCCCAAGTGGCACAGGGACTAAGCTTTTCAACAACACCCGCACTTAAGAAGAGTTATGTAAGGATCGTGCTCCGTAATTGCACTAGAACAACTTACTTCACAGCATTAGCATCAAATCAAACAATTACCGTACAAACCCTGCCAATCCTCTCACAGTTACGTTACTCTCCATTGCGCTCTTTCAACATCTTAATATAAACATTTAAAGATTGCAATTGTAAGTCAGGTTGCAATATGTAAGCACTTTGATATGTTTAATTGATTGTTAACCATGCATTAGATTATTTGCTTGAATGATCCGTTCTAGTCGGCAAGCGTGCTCGCGTAATTGCTGTATTTAACATGCTTAATGCTTTGTTACATTTGATTGTTTGTTAATTGCAACTGAATGTTTATCGGTCCGCGATATCTACAATTATAATAAATATAACTACAACACACTTAACCTAATCTGATAAGTAAACGTCATTTGAATATGTAAGAAATAGCCAAACAGACGTAACTCAACCTTGCACCTATGACTCCAAATTATGACCCACAAAGTTATGCAACCAATGATCTCGGAGCAAGATCGCTTGTATAACTAACTACCTGTCTACCTATTAAAAATGAGGTTGTCCGTACGTGAAAATAGGTGCTATTGTGTGCTGCTGTGTAAAATGTTTTTAGACAACAATAACACTTTCATTGTCTAATTTAATGAAGTAAAGCTAGTAATTAAGAAAGGATTGTTAAAAGCGAAAGGCATTGTCAAGTTGAATAATTGAAATGTCGCTTGTCCGACTACCTAATTAGAATACATTTTACGTAATTTGGCTCCACCTTTAGGTCTAATCCGTCTAATAGCTCTGGACGATGTAATTCAGACCATGACTTCAATTTATTCCAATCCCGCATAACATTACATGAATTCCCAATACTGCTACTGCGTATTATAAAAGACTAGCTTTATTGAGATTTAAGTAGGTACCTACTTACTTGTAATTCATGAAAAAAAACTCTTAATATTGTTATAATCTATCCACTTTATCGCTTCTGATGTGTGTATGTTTCCAGTTTAGAATAAACCGATGCTTTTAACTGTCATATGTGTGTCAAACATCAATTAGGTATGTCAAATATTTCGCACATATGTATTGTGCATATGCCTAACATGACCATAATATAGGGAACAATAAATTAGATAAAACTACCGACTTTTATTGCCTTATATTGGCATCCCTTTATAGCAGCCTTTTCACATACATACATACATTTGCTGCCGATAATTTAAATAAAAGAGTAGCGACAGTAATGAAATACCCTATAAAGTTTTGAGTGACCTTGAACTCACGTGGTTTTCACACATTGGTGGGTTATGCAGGCAACTGTTGCATGACCACTGACCGCGCCGGTTGGTTACTTACACATAATTTTAAGGATAGGCTCACTTGCTGATTACACGTAGGTAATGGTTAAGTGGCAACGACTTTTTAAGGGTACCTTAAGTATGGAAGAATGATCAATCTGTTAACTAGGTAAACGTACATATTACGAACCACATAATTAACTTTTTTCTTTTCTTATACAATTCAATCCTATTTGTTATTGAAATATTGCATTCACAACTGATAAGAATATAATTATACCAGGGATGTAACGGTTGTCAACATTTTTGAAAGATCACTAGACATTGTTTTTTTCTTGAGCTACAATAAAATAATTTTATTATCAAACCAGTTCAACTATTATATTGAAATAGGTAAGATGTTTTATTGATATAAATCACTTCAAAATACATTTACATATTATGTTGATCGTTGGGATGATAATTTTCCTAAATCTTAGATGATTTCTATTGTATTGATATTTCCACTGAAGTATACAGATCGATAAGTGGTTTAAACACAAACTGTATTTATGCATAAACTATTTATGTAACCTCTTTTTAAGTAATGTTTTCTGGTTCTTGGCATGGATCTATGTATTTTGAAATCATCAGGCATTTTCCTCTCGACAGGTAAAGCTGGAATATCAACATAAATATGAATACGTACTAATGGTTTTCAAAGTATCAATATAATAATATCAATTTTCGCTAAACGCCCTACAAATTTACAACTCAAAGCTTTTCAAATTGTAACTGGTCAAAAGTGTTCCGTTAATTTGTTTTTCATTACTATATAGGACTTGTTTTTGTAGCTGTTGGGGTACTCCTTGAGTATAAATAAATAAAACAAAAGTCCAAGTAATAAGATGGTGTAATAAAACTTGAATAAATAAACAAATTATAAACCCGATCTCATTAAATATTGAAGCAGATGCAACATTAATGATGCTTCAAACGCTTTAAATCCCAATAAGCAATGAAACGTTTACTACTTGTAATTATAACGCAATACACACACGATTATAAAAACGCCATAAGTAACTTAAAGACGCATACGCATGCGACATTATTGCACCAAGGGTAAGAATCTGCCTGCTTAAAGTGAATGTCAAAGTTCGCGGCACGCCCACCGACCCTATTTGATCGCCTTTTGCAATACCTGATCAAAGAATCCTCTGGTTCGGTATCGCAACACTCTATTTCGCCCCTCATATCATTATGTAACGATACGTATTTCGTGTTATCAATGACTCACAACTCTCACAAGGATATATCTCATTCATAAAAGCAATGAAATAAAGGAAATATTAAAAGAGAGCATCAATATTAAAGTTATGAGTTCCTGAAGCAAGGGAGTCTTCAATGCCGAAACGAAATTAGGATTTCGGAAGACCTGGGAATTCGGAAGGACGCTTTTAATCTAGCTTTCTACTTACCAGGAGCTTCATTGTATTTGCGAGTGATGCGACCGCGAGACACGTGGTTGCTCGTGAACTATGTCAGAGTGGTAGTTGTGCGCTCACTTTTATACCACACCCCTGCCACGCGCTTGGAGCCATCTCACTTTCATGCTTGCCACTGCAGTATTGCAGCCACCGATGCCTCCGATTTAAGGTTTCAATGTCAATAAGCACTGTAAATGCCCTTTTCAGAGGATTTGAAAATGCAATATTAAAATTAACACGAAGATTTTGGTATTATTTTCGAAAGTAAATTGTAACTTCTGGTGATTTGCTGATCACGTAAGCCATTGTACATAACGTTAGGTAGATCTAAACGTCCCTTTTATATGGAAAAAATACAGTTGAGTTGACCTAACACGCGTTCGAAACGTTACGTGCGGTAAGCAAAAATTATAATTTAATAAAATTTATAATTTGTCCAGTAAATTAATTAAATTTACACATAAGTACTTATCGTGTGTTGTGTGACTAATGCTTTATTTGCTTGTATTCCTGCGAAAGGAACAAATAGTTTGGTCAGGGTCATAGGTCATATATAATAGTACCCATTTGTCTAAAAAACACAAACGTCATCAATTCGTCACTATCATCGCAAAATTCGTACCGTTTTCATTGAAGCATAGTAAATGTCAACGAGTTTATTATTAAGTAGATACCATTGATCGAAATAGGTCATAAATAAATATTTACTGACACAATTCGAATTAGGTCCCAGTCATATACCATTTCAAATATAATTATAATGTTATGTATAAAATTAAGATTGAAATGAGAACTAAGACGGGCAGTTAGCACTTGAAAGCATACAATTCAAAATTATCGATGTCTGCCAATCAGAATTGGCTTTTATAACTATTACAACCTCACACGGTAAACTAACCAATTTTTTATCTCTATTGTTATCAAATCTATCGGTCAGCTGGTAGTCTGCATATGGTCTCGTTATGTAAAGAGTAGGCGTTGATTCGGCCATCGGTGTGGCAACAAAAACCCAATGGTTATCAACATTGCGCAATAAGATCTAAAGGGTGCGTGGCTCAAACGTCTACCAATTTTCTTCAATGTGCCAGATTAATTAGGTGTATTTAGAACAACTTTTTGCGGTCCATAAAAGGCGGTTCAAGTTTACGATGAAAACTCGTCTGCTCGTGCCTCGTTAATCTGATCACCGTGCCAACAGTTTTGAATTCTGTAACTACTCGTAGTATCTTATTCGTTACGAGTCATTGATTTAAATGAAGCACAGTTTTTGAAATAATTTTGCAACGCGTTGCAATTGTTTTACGAACTATGCAGATATTATACAAGGTTTTATGAGTAAGAGAATACACTCCACGCCCTACTCTGGACATGAATGCATCACAAATATAAGGAAATTATCCTAGGCAACAATTCTACTTGCGAATGACTGTTTTTTGGAATGTATACTAATTTACGATCGTCATAAAACAAACCTTACTTGGCAAATATTTCATCAACTTGATGATCATCATCATCATCATATCTACGTCTACTGCTGTTAACTCAACAATTTACGAAGAATCGTCCTTTTCAGATAAGAATTAGCAAATTGAAAAAAATGTAAAAGCTACCTTCGTAAAGAACTCATATGTCAGGCCGCGTGGCTATTGGCATTGGGGGATATAAAATAAAAAATGATAATAAAATTCTGCATTTCACCAAACCCTTAGAGCATTAAACCAACCGGAGTGGACACGAGTCATTTTCTATACATAAAAAGTCTGCCGATTTTTGCGGGAGAGGGGAACGTCAAATGTATGCGTAACGTGAAAATAGCTACGTCAGATAAACGTCAGTCCATACAATGTATATGACCCATGGTCATATACTTTTGGCAGAGGGGAACGCCTGTCAATGGCCACTCCGGTTGGTTTAATGCTCTAAGACCAAACCATACGGGTCGTATCATGGTCGGCTTTATTACACGATAATTGACAAGATAGAGCGTCCGTCACTGCTGACACCGTTCGAGAGAACGAGACAACGCTCCTTCTTTAGATAAAATACTTCGCTATCGTACCTTACCGTATTTGGTACAATGCGCTCGTTGTCTGCCCCTCATTCTGTAACTTGTTTTTAACGCATCTCGCCGTTCACCCACAAATATATCTCGACGCCGTCATTCTTAGTAACTAAGCCTAGGTAGAAGTCTACTTTCGCTACGCGTGACGGGTGAGGTGAAGCAAAAACAGCCTTGATTGGAGCGGGCCGAGCAATACGAGTAGACGAGATGCATCGAAGATGGTCGGTTACGCAACCAGGTCACTGACACCACGCGTGCCGTAGGGAGATTCAAACGGACTCTAACGCCCACTTCGTGACGTTTCCATTTAATTTGTCTTATTGCAATTACTTTTATTATTCAGCCGGCATTCCATCACAGATATTAGACACAGGGGACTTGTCACCACTTTGATCACTCTCATTATTCGCTTGTCTTTTCTCTTCCATGCCTCTCTATCACTCCTCCTCTTGCCACTCATATCTTTAGACGTCCTGCTTCGTTTTCGCATGTATAAATTAGGGCACTAATTTATCTTTTTTCTGTTACTAAAGATATTGAATACCTACCCATAATTTTAAAACAGAACGAAGACACTGCCTTCTGGATCTGGTATCAAAACACATACTGCTAATGTAAGCGGCATCGTAGAAGTTGCATTAAAGACGCATCTTCTGTATTGCCGCTTACTAATTGCCTTTAATGTACCTACAGCTAAACACTCTAACTAAATCTTCGTTTCTTTCCGACCTATGCATAATGAGAGAAACAAGTGTACCTAAACACGGGTTTTTGTACATACATACATACATTCACACCTTTATTCCCAAAAGGGGTAGGCAGAGCACGTGAAACGTATGTTCCAGCGCCACTTTTAGCATAAATATTGGTATAAAATATCGACAAAATGTGATATTGCAGTGATAGGTTGCTAGCCTATCGCCCACAACACACTTCAACCCTGGTCCCTTAGTTGACTTTTACGACACCCACGGGAAGAAAGAGGGTGGCGAAAATCTAACCCGACACCACACGGGTTTTTGTGCCATACAATAAGTGGATCCCCGCGTACAGCAACACTGTGCGTTTCGAACACCAGACCATAGGTTAAAAAGGCAGTGGCGTGGCGGTACCACTACTGAGCAGAGACCTTTCCCTAAAATCCTCATAAGAACTTATTAGTATATCTACCAGCCATGTACTTATAATCCAAGTTATCGGGCCATGTCCGTGCAGAGTAATAAATTACTATGGGATTTTAATAAATTTTGTCGGTCGGTATTAGGAGCACATTAAAATTTAGTCGTTTCGTCAGCAGCATCGCACTTAACCTAACTGACCCATGCATCATAATAATTACTTGGTATACTGTGACAAATTCATTTGATCTTACAAAACTCAGTCATCATCAGGTTAGATCAAAGACAGTGGTATCTTAACTCTTACTGTTATCAAGATATTGAATATTTTAATTTAATCAGATCTGCAGATTTAACCAGTTTAAAGGCGCTTAACTGAGGTGTCATAACAGCTTTTAAAATTTTGTAAGGTTCCTATACACTACAAGATGGGTTACCAAGTGAGTTCGTTCGATATTTAGGCAAAAACTGCCTCGGAGGTATGTGTAAATGTGCCTTCTTGGACCTGGTGGTCTTGAACCCTTGTACAAACAGACAATAACTGTTAATGCTACATTAAATTATTTTGTACAAAAAAAGGAAAAAATATTTTTTTTTCAAGAAATTAACTCTAACGGGGTTAAAAAGGGGTGCTATGTTTATGTGAGGAAAACTTTTCCTGTTTAGCTAGAATCTTGAAACTTTGTAGACATGGGTAGAGATGGTATTATTGTCATTTCCAGCACCATAAAACAAAATATTTTCATTTATTTTGAACCTTTGCCTTGATTACAAACCTAATTAGACTAATACACTGTTTTGCGTATCCAATGACACTGTATTTTTTTTTCCATTTATAAATATTAAGATATTTTTTCTTAATTTTATTTATCTAAACAGGTGTGGATAGCTGTAGTAGATACAACCCGTTAAAAAAGTTTAAATCTCAGTTAGTTGAGTTCCATATTTTAAGTTTTTATTGGTATTAAGAAGGTGTGGTTTTACTGCCTAGCTACAGAACCTTACAATTCAGAATGGCATGACAGACCTTGCATAATGTAAAAAATAATTGATTTAAATATCCCGTGTCTACCAAGCAGCATTAATATTTTAATAACAGGATCTCAAAACACATAAGTGTTAACCTTTAACATTTGTAAGTAGGTAGTTCAGTAATTTAATTGTCTTGCTTTAGGTGTTTACGAATACATTATAGAGGCCCAGTTGTGAAACACGTTTTTCACATATTGAATTCGTATGTGAATCGTCTTGGTCCAGGCGCTCTCTTTTTAACCCCAGAAGAAACGAGAGGCTTAGAACATTTTAACAGGAGAATATGTCTAAGGTATCGACCAACGGATAAACCGATTACATAACGGATTTTTTTGAACGAAAGTCTTTTATTTCTAGAAGTGTCGGGGGTGTCTTTATTTTTTTATAGTCCGTAAGTGCATAGCCAAGTATATGGCATCGGGACGCTTGAATAATCAAATAGGATTGATATCAGATTAATTAAAAGTTTAGTTGCAAAATAGAGTTCTTATAGCCTACGTAAAAAGTAGTGTTTAACTTTTAATTAAAGTAAACAGTAGTAATTCTCACCAGGATGCAGTTCGTATTGAGTTTGTAACAGTATTTTAATCGCAAAATACTTTTTGTTGTTCTTCAAGTCCAAAGTACTGTAATTATTATAATTACCTCTCCCAACGTATTTCATTAGCAATACAGAACGGTAACGCCATCTGCATTTGGGATCCATGCCGTAGAAGGAACTAATAACGGGGTCTTCTTTCTATAACTGGGCAAGTTAGGTTAATTTCGTTTTTAATTAATTTTACATTATTTGTTTGTTTACTTATTCATTATGTTTTTAACTTGTTATTACTTTCTAAATATACATAATTAAAAATGGAAAATATATCTATCAACGTACAATTATATTATACCCACTGCAATAGGTATCTCATTTAATTTCCATATCATTAAACTCATTGACTTGAATAAAACGATTTTTTACACAAAACAAACGAAGAGGTGATAATGTTGTATGTACAACTATTAAAAAACCGCTCATTTACCCAACTCTGAATTCTGAGGGATGATCAAGTGACTTTTCGAAAGCACGTTAGGACTACTCAACTGTCATTTTCCCATACAAAACTGACATATAAATTGAAGTGCCATACATTCAATACGTCATGAGATCAACCTGCTTAGTGATTAGGTACTATGCACAAATTACACCCTGAAATATCTGTAAATAAATTAAAAACATTAGGTACTTACACTATTTTTGTTCAACTTTAACTTTAATCTATATCTTGTTATTACTTTTTTGTATTTATAGTAAATATATAAATAACACTGAAAGTGGGATTTAATGCTGATTATGTAAGGAGTATTATATTATTACAAGCTTCTGTCCGCGACTACGTCCATGTGGAACTCGTTTATATCGCAGCTCCATACAAACTTTCATCCCCCCCCCTACATTTCATCCCGTTAGGGGGTGATTTCGGGGATAAAAACTATCCTACCTTCCCTGGGACTCAAACTCATCTCTATACCAAATTTCTTCTAAATCGGTTCAGCGGCTTAAGCGTGAAGCGGTAACAGACAGATAGACACACTTTTACATTTATATGTTAGTATGGATTCTGAGCTGTTCATTAGGTTAGGTTAGGTTTAATTTATTTAATCATAAAAAGTCACTTTCAGCAAAAAGCGCATCATATCAAAAGTGTGTAAACCTTGCGTTATTTCATGTAACATACCAATTATTTTTGATAATACATACTAATCATATAACTCCAAAAAGCAAACGAGAATTTGAAAAGCCTGAACGACATGGCTGTGTTACATGTTCTTGGTTTCAAACGAAAGTGAGAGGTTCGGATTTAACTATAGACTACGCATACTCGTAGCAGTGAATTGCACTTGACATTATGTGATGGTATTTGAAGTCACGCTGGTCGCTATGGGAATGCTCTCGTAAATTTAACACCTGTGGCAAATATAACATGCGATGTGGAATATACTATGAGCGCGGAGTTTTTCAAAATAGTTGCGCATGTGTGCAGAAGTCTACAGAATGGTTTATTGGATCGAAATATTTATTATAAACTTCATGTCTTACAATGACAATGCAACAATAACCATCAATAATAACTAGTTTTTAGGGTTCCGTACTCAAAGGGTAAAAACGGGACCCTATTACTAGGACTTCGCTGTCCGTCTGTCTGTCTGTCACCAGGCTGTAACTCAAGAACCGTGATAGCTAGACAGTTGAAATTTTCACAGATTATGTATTTCTGTTGCCGCTATAACAACAAATAATGAAAACAAAATAAAATATTATTTTAGGGGGCTCCCATACAAAAAACTTATTTTGTACTGTTTTTTATAGATAATGGTAAGGAACCCTTCGTGCGCGAGTCCGACTCGCACTTGACCGGTTTTTCTTTCTTCTATTTTTTGCGTGCTAAAGTGGTGGCTTATGAACATGGATAATGCGAGTTAAGCTACCAAAACAAAGATTTGGAATGCTTTTTTTATTTGGTAAATCAGATTTTTGGTTGAATATACTAGGCGCATTGTGTGGAAGACAATATACATTAATAAGGCAGATTTGCATGGTCAGTTATACAATTAACCTTTTGGCAATGAAAACAACGGAAATCTCTTAAAAGTATATAATTTACAAATTAAATATCTTAACTCTAACGTAAATATCTACACTCTGGATTTCACATAGTTATTTATGTGGCATCATATTATTTACTTCAATAAAAGTAAATATGTAACTAACAAAAATAACCGTCCAGTATCATCATATTGTTATGTTGTTTTAACCGTAAAGATTTTTAAGAGAACATTTTGTTTATGCCGTTCGAAAAGGTAAACAACAATACGAGCATAATTTTAGTCAACCTGTGTCGTATAATTCTTAATATCTACTGTTACATTTAAAACAGTAACATTTAAAGCATCCATATTCAAAATATACCTAGCCAAATGTCCGTTTTTAATATAACGCATTGTCGTAGTGGAGTTGGCTTCAGTGGTAGATGTTTCAGTAGAAGAGGCTTATTCCGAAGCAGCTACAGTGGTCGCATCAGCAGCCTTAGTAGTCGCTTCAGCTGCAGTGCTTGAATCAGTGGCCTCGCTACTGCTATTCGTACTTCCTGCTTCAGTTGTGCTAGGCGAGGCTTCGCTAGCGTTCACAGTAGTTGCTTCACTTGCAGTAGAAGCGGCTTCTTCCGAAGCAGCTACAGTGGTGGCATCAGCAGCCTTAGTGGTCGCTTCAGCTGCAGTGCTTGCATCAGTGGCCTCGCTACTGCTATTCGTACTTCCTGCTTCGCTAGCGTTTGCAGTAGCTTCGGCAGCTTCAGTGGTAGATGCTTCTGTCGGCCCGGCTGGAGCTGGAGCCTCTGGTTTTTTATCTTCTGGCTTGGGAGCGGGTGGCGGGGGCGCCGCGGCCGCCTTAGGCACTGATGCGGAGTTTGCACTATCGGCCACATTCAACGCACGGCCAGATTTTTCACCCGACGAACCAGCTGCTGCGGCAGCGGCTACTATGGATTGGGGAATGTGGTCGCCAACAGGCCGGAAACCATTTTCATCAGCAATGTACCTATTCAGTAAAAAAAATAATAATATTAGTCACTCGTATAACTTTTAAGTAAAATTAAAACGAACATAATTATTGATAAAAATATAAAAAAACAACGTCTGACTCTTAATTTTTGTAGATTGAGAGTTTTATATTACATTATTCGAATTAAACTGACGTAAAATTTACCATTGTAGGTGAAGACAATTAAAATATATTAATAAGTACCTACCTAATTCTATCCCATTTTTTTCTGTAAAGTTTAACATCCTTATTTAATCAAAATCAGAGTTCCTGCAAAGCGTGGTGAACAATGGTTTCGACCACTGGTCGCCAAAAGTTTGATAGCCTTTACATCATACCTGACACTGATGAGGGTCCCATCAGGCGCGGTGTAGGAGTAGGACCCTGTTTGTACATGGATCTCGTTATTCTCGTCACTCTCGCCCCCTTCATTGCTGTCTGATGCCGCCGACCGGCCCTCTACCTTCGGGAGCACTTTGTCGTAGGAAGTTTCTTCACGCTTGATACCGTTGCCCGTTTCGTAGCTAAGTAGAAGTAAGTTATATTCATAGCTATTGTGACCTTTCTGATTAATTCAATGATGGATGTAGATAGTTATAACAAATATTTAATTTTGTGATGATCTATGCGAGTCAAAACTAATTTCTTCAATAGATGAGAAATGTAGAACTACAAGACAAGTAGTTAAATATGACTTAATCAAATTTTAATGAAGTTATTTCTGTTAAAAGTAACAAAATAAGTAAGTAAGATCTTATTTACTGGTATATTTAAAGCGTTATCGGTGTTTCGAAACTGATGTGCTTTAATAAGTAATGGTTGATAATCTGTACCTACACCTACTAAGTTATTGTTTGAATTTAATTGAAGTTTGGATGAGACAATAGGCTTAGTATTCACATTAGGTACCAGGTAAGTACAGTCCTTAATTATAGACACCTGTATGCACAGTTATCCAGAAATATACCTGTACAGAGCTAATTAATTCGCATGGCCTAAGGAGTACTGAACTAACAATTAGAATTTTAAATACTATCAGTCAGGCAAAAGCTGCAGTGTAGACACACTCGTTATTGAAAAAGTGATACCCGATTGTGACAAACTATGTAAAAATAGTTTTGCACTTAATTACCTGAATTTATACGTTCCATTGGATTCCAACTCCTCTGATTGTGACACAATGGGAATGACTGTCGGCTGCTGCTTCTCCAGAGGCACAACATCGGTCGCCGCAGGCGCCGACCTAACGGCAGCCACCGACAAGCACAAAAAAACCAATTTAGAATACATTTTTACTTCACTCACTCAAATCCACTGATGAATGATACTCCAGACTCCTTCGCCACCTATATGTAAGGCTCATCTATTTGCACTACCCTCCCCCCGCCTTCCGGGGGTTCCTAAACGTACGCTAAATACTTCAACCTTAGCGCTTGACTGATGTGTTCTTCGAAAAATTGCACAATCGTCGAGGTGTCAACAAAGGTGACGATGCGACGTGATTAAGACGACCTAACAAGGTTTTATTGGCTCGCTGAAAAACTGAACATAGGGGATCCAGTCGCTGTGGCATGAACAGTTAAATAAATACATGTAAGCTACGATTACATTTATTTATTCAATCACACAGCACACAAAAGAGGCGTTACAGTTCTTAACTTTGGCTATGTCCAATGAAAATTCGGGAACCTAAATCTCTCTATGTATAACCCAGATGTACCTAATATAGCCACGGATTTTTTTGAACCAGTAATTATACACTGCTTTCCAGTTGTCAAACAATACATCGTATAATGTCCACGTGCATTTCTACATTTCAAACGTAAGTAGCAATGACGACAAAATAGCTATATACTCATGTCACTAAGTGGGCCACATGTAACGTTCATAATAATTAGTATGTGTTGCGTCGTGAGGTATAGCAAGTTTAAGACGTCATCAAACAGTTGCTTCAAGATAAATAATAATTGAATGTGAATGTCATCCTCCTAGCTATTTCACAGTTGGACGGGTTCCAGAGGTCACGGGGTCAAGTCCCAAAAATATAAGACAAATTTAAAAGAAAATCAATTTTATCTAAGCATTTCTACTGCTCAAAACTCTAATGTCAAGGGAATAAGGATCTGTCTACTTAGGTGATTTTGAGCGTGTTATTTTGCTTAGCTAATTCTTATGCTGACTGTGCGACTTGGGTTTGACGGGTTCTAACCCTCGACCTCCAAATGGACAGTCGCGTGCCCTGCCGCCCTTAAATTAATGATTTTACATATGCATTAGAGATAGTTTTTGCCCAGTGTGGTTTGGGGTCAACTTCGCAAACATTTGACTTTTTTTACATAATTATGCAGGTTTTCTCACGATGTTTTCTTCCACCAAAACCTTCATTTCATATATGAGAGGAGGCCTGTATGGGAGATATAGGTATAGTAAGGATGGTGATGATGGTGATAACTTCACTTCTAACCTGTCATCAAAGCTACCCTTAGCTACCAAACTCTGGAAACCATTTTTCTTATTATGGCGGGTAAATGTTTAATACCAGTAGGTCTGCCCACTAGTTCTTCAAACTCGATTAATCTAATGACTATCATGTCAGCGCATTTTTTGCCAGTTTTAGTTATATTTGTATAATGTTCAATTTATATGACATCCTTATGAAAGTCTTTTTAAAAAGGTTAACCATGAATAATACGAATTTTAAGTGTATCACATAATTTCAATTAAATTCTTAAAACATTCTAACTCAGTATTTTAGATAGTACCTAAATCATTTTTTAAATTAATTGTTTGATGACTCAAATAAAGAGATATTGCATCATATCGTCAAAAATAATGTTTTTTTTGTGACAAACAAGCATTGGTCGTTGTTTACGATATTTGGTCATAACTCCAAAAATAATTGTAAAATTGACGTCAAATAACCAAGCCTGTTAATTGAACAATCAAATCTTCATCCTTTTTATAAAGATTCTTCTATTTAATGTCCGCTTCCGTGTTCAGATGCAAATACTGATGTCATTAACTACAATTAAGATATGTATTTATCTTAAACATAAAATTAATTCGAGGTGTCTGGTTGAAATAGCGTGTAGGCGAATATCATCAAAAGATAAAAGCTTAAGCTGGGTATTATTGACTCATCTTCATTAATATACCAAGCGCGGATGTGGTGTGTTGTGGTTTATTATATAAATTTAACAATATTTTATTAAAGACATTATGTTAGCCCTTAAGTTAATTGTGTTTGCGTTAGTAATATCTAATGGTGTACTAGGCAGAGACACAGGCCGAGGAAATATAAGGCACAGGCAACCAGAGGAGGAGTACAAGTATAACCATAACCATCCACCAGTACCAAACAACTATGAAGCAATACCCGTAGCAGTTGTTTATGAAGACCAAAGCAACCGTGAAGACAAATCAATCAACAATGCCATAACACCAGGGAATACTGTCGAAGGTGTAAGTAGAGAGACGCCTAAATATGAATCTTCTGTTACAAAGGAACCAAGTGTCACGGAAGTAGTCAATGATGAGCACACTGATACAAAACCAAAAACCATTAAGCAAGACGAACCTAAACCGACTACGTACAGACCTCAAAAAGAACATCAAATTCCTGTCGCTATTGTTTATGAACCAGAAGCAATAAACTACCAGAAACCTAGCCGCAATAACAACAGAGGAACCAACAAAAGGAGAAAGATCCAGCGGCCTGCCCAGGAAGAAATCCAAACAGCGGATGAAGCCAATGCTAGCCCTAGTGCACAGGTAAACGGACACATAGGCATAGATTCAATTCCTTTAGCGAATAAACGAAACGATTTAAACAGAAGGCGAAAGATCCAGAGGCCTGCTACAGAGAAGCAAACTATTGTCGAGGATAATACATTGTCAAGTTTACAGGATAATCGATACACATCTCCGATTTCAACATCAGATAAACCAGAGGAACTATACATAAGGCAAATAATCCAAAATCCTGCTACAGAGGAGATAGCAATGACCGTCGAGCCACAGCTCTCAACTTCAACAGCGAAACAACCAGAGGTTTTGAATATCAGGCGAAACACCCAACGCCCAGTTCCAGAACAGAAACAAACGGCGCTAGAAGATAACAGTAGAACTAGTGAATATCGAAAACAATCTTCTGTCCCCAAACCGGAAAGATCTGACACAATCAATTATACAGAGGCCACTACACAATATACTAAGCGTGGCAACTCAACTCGAGTTCGAGAAGTAATTCCAATCGTTCAGTCCGAGAATGTTGTATTTTCGCATTCAGGAGACTTCAAATACAGGTAAATTAAATTTTTCTTTGAAATTTCATGACTAGCCTTAGAAGAATTTTTGTATTCATATGTGCTTTTTTTTTGGACGCAGTTATGAAGGAGGTGACGGAACCAAAGCCTTCGAAGCGGGAGAACTTAAAACGTTTGACGATGACACAGCGGGAGAAGCAGTGAGCGGTGGTTTTTCTTATACGGTAAACATCATTTTTACGCTGAATCATATATTTTCAGGTACTATATCTAATGTGTATCAACATTAAAAAAAGCCCAATTTTAGATTTTCCAGACAGACAAATGTACCAAATACCACGCTATTAGATCTTATTTAAGAACCCGCAACGTGTAGGTGGTAGTACCACACACAAAGCCGTGAATGTATGTATGTATGTATGAGACATTTGAGCTTAAACATTAACTGTAAATATTTTATCCCAGGCTAAAGACGGCAATGCGTACAGCCTAACGTACACGGCAGACGAGAATGGCTACCGTCCCGTGGGAGCGCACCTGCCGACGCCGCCGCCCATCCCGCCGGCCATCGCCCGTGCACTTGCATACTTAGCGACGAAGACTACTCCCGAACCTGTCACGGAATCTATTGCTGAATACTAAAAAGTTGTGTTGATGAGAGTTCCAACATCTGAAAGCAACTGTACAACTCGGTTACAATGTCTGTGGACCTCGCTGGAATGTGAAGCCCGTAGCACCGTACCAGAGCGCCGTAGTGACGCCATCGACGCCAGGTCCATATTGTAACCGGGTTATACATCTTTTCTTCAAGGACAGGGGCTAAACTTTTTATTGAAGAAGAAAATTTTGATTTTGAATGACGAACTTTTCTGAAAGCAGCTATTTTAAAATATTGCACTCGATTAGTAGGTTTCCTTTGACACAAAACACTGATTTAAAACGTCAGTATCGGATCAATACCATTTTGTCGTATTCATATAATGTTATCGTGTAAATAAATTAAATTAAATAATTAAGGTACTAACAAGTTACCCCGTTCACGTGAGGTGTGTCGATTAAGAGTAGCTTTACGGTCGATGTCTATAGAGGTCTGCGCATCTGAAAAAGTTAAGAAAAGTCATTGTAAAGCTTTAAGTGAGATGACATTTAAAACTAAAATTCGTAAAATCATCGCCCAATTACCAACAAAAATGGTTTTAAATTTCAGTGACTCAAAATACATACATGATTCATACTAAGCACATAGTGCAAATTCAATCCGATCTGATGTCATTTCTGAATCCTCTCGTGTGCAAATACATATTTCTTAAAGTTGGCATAAGGCACTAAATATGTTAATATCTTTCTAAGAATATAATTTAATGGTGTTTATCAGTGACCTTGTGGAGACGCTCACTCCGCGAACGGGTTTCGACGAGGAATGCTCAAACCGGTTCAATTTTGCTTTCTACGTCATTTTTAGGGTTCCGTATGAAAGCGAAGTTGAAATGATTTTGCTGCTCGGTTGTGTTTCGGTCGTCTTTCATTCAGAAAATAAATTAATAGTTTCTCATTGCAATAGGTAATAATAAAATTTTACAAATATCTTTATTTTTAGCTTTACCCGAGTTCCACGAAGAACCCAGTTTATTCAATCGCGATAATATCTATATAAAATTAACCTGCGTCTTTCTGAATATTAATAGTAGATAATTATGGCTTCGTTGGACGAGTGTACTTACTAAAATTATATTAACATAGAAGATAAATTATACTTAATTTATTCGAACTTCTTATTGTTTTTGTTATTAAGCAATATGATATTGTAATTTAATCGCTTGACTGCCTTCAATTTTAATTATTTTATAATGTGCACTTTAGAAAAAAAATTATGATGGCTAATAACATATTCAACTATAAATTAGGCCTCTAATAAAAAAAACTTATAGGTACTACATCTTCCTGTGGGCATTGCCAACGTAAAATTTTGATTATACATTTAATCCGCTTATACCTGCTGATATGAAACAATGCGATAAAATCATTTTATATTTGCACCTCATGACCTAGGAGAGGTGACTTTTGTATTTTTGACTCTGTATGAGACTCTGTAAAAAATGTGAACCTGTAGGTCATGAGTTGAATATATTTATATCTACGTAGTTATGGAATGGGAATGGTGAGAGCAAAATGATATCCCTGAATATCTCCACAATGACAACTCAGGACAGAACCTCCTATAAGCAAGCCTGTCCTCAATTAAGATGGGAAAGGGGCAGAAAGATAAAAATGTGTGCTGGAGTGACAAGCGTCCCTAGGTTGTGGAATTCGCTTATTATCAAGCAGGCATTGTGCTTATTTGCCACTAACGTACTTAGTATGAAAATATATATGCAATGGTTATTAATTCAAATAGTTTATGAGCATTTAATCGTATTTTCGGGTCCATTTGACTAAACTTATCGGTGTGATATCAGATTTACATTTATTGCGCCTATGCAATTACGAATGAAGCCTTTATTTGAAATAAAAACGTTCAAATTTTATAAATTATTAAGTTGTAAATGGCTCTGCAAAATATGCAAACCAGTTTTCAAGCGCTATTCGATTAAAATAGAATTTGACAAACTAATATAGGTCGATTTCTTCAATATCTATATACAAACAACCTTTAAAAAATATCTATATATGCATCTTATGTCAATTGCAATAAAGACTGTGTACCTATAGATATTTTTGAAAATTAGTCTGTATAGATATTGGAGAACTCGACTGTACATAATTTCGGTGCTAATGTAATATTATAGCACCACCACTGCTCTAATAGAAGTTTATGCGACTGATCCATAATGAGAGGCGTTAAAATAAGAGTGTGGTTTTTATGAAACGAGCGTCAGCGAGTTTCATAATAGGATCACACGAGTGTTATAAGGCCCAATTATGTACAGTTGCATACACTACTTTATCTACACACATATACATATCATAAGTAGTAGTAAGTACTAAGTAACAGCAAAAAACCAACAATAAAATGACAACAGCAATCGCGGCAATTCGATCATCCGTCATAACGAATGGTTTTTTTTTTCATAGACAATCGAATGAAGACCCTATACTCATATCAGTCGAGATTAAATGCCGTGCGGTTTGTATTAAAAAGCGTACTGAATTGACGTTTCGTATCGATAACTGTTTCAATATCTATGGATACTAGAATAGAGACCCACTTGAGTTTTGACAGCTGTCCCAAATTTAAACTCATAACGTTATAAAAATCTGTATTGTAATAACATTACAGTACAGATTTTACCTACTACCACAGACAAGAAAGTTCTCATAGTAAAATCAGTTGTAGTAATGCTGGTCATTTTCTACGGTTTCTGAACGCATTTTAGAGCACTAATCATGTGTGCGTAGATCAACTATCTTTAATGTGTCTGCATAATGTATGAAATACAAATTTAACGTGAAACCAATACACGTTGAGGCTAACTCATATTGTTACGTTTGCGTGTTATCTTGTTTCATTCATTGTTTTAGCGGTAATATTTATAGGCGGTGACGATCAATTTTACACTTGTTTGGACATGAACTTGGTTGCTGATTATTCCGTGCTAATTAATTACATACGCACTCGATATTGAAAGGAACCCATTTTAGGCCCCATTTATCGACATGCATAGGACAGACGAACGTAAGATAAATGGTAATATATCATCATCCTCCTAGCGTTATTCCCGGTAGTGCTCTGGGCTCCCGGGGTCTGCTTTGACACCTAATCCCAAGATTTGGCATAGGCACTAGTTTTATGGAAGCGACTGCCATCTGACCTTCCAACCTAGCACGTCTATCATGAGACGGCCGCGACATATTACTCTTGATTTTTCTCGCACTCCTCTTGTTCTAAGTGTTCCAATAAGAGGGAGACGGATAGTGCGAGAAAAACACACAACACGCAAACACACAGCTTTGACAATAAAGAAATTTTCTCTTATCTTATCTTAAAAATTAGAGAGCTCGCGCGCCGTTTCATCATAGCCATGCAGAGGGGAAACTAGACCTTTTTGGGATTAGGCCAGTTAAAAACCGATATTAATGGTAATAGATATTAAAACAAACCAATTATTTTGCAATGCGTCTTTGGCACTGACTTTGCTTTAATTTAATAAATATAAAAACATTTACATCATATAAAAACTCTCGAGCAATCTTCGCTTATCACAGATCAGTCACATTTTTTTGTTTTATTTATTACTGCTTGATTATACATTATTTCTAGTACCGTTTTGAAAAACCTTTGTCTGCAATTGTAACTGCGGGCCTATGGTGGTTACAGTCACGAAGTGATAATGACAAGATGAACCTTTGGGCTCCATACACCACTAGAAAGTGACGGAATTTGTTATCTTGTCGCTTACCAAATGATAAGCGAGACCATATATGCCTTCCGATATATAAAAAAAATTGTTCAGCTGTTTACAAAACGGTGAAGCAGGTCATTGGGGAAATTGTAGCAGTCGTCAGGGCATTCCTTCGAAGATCCTAGTCTTTAGTTGCGGCCTGGAGGCGGTGGCGGGAGTGTTGCCAGATAGTCCAGCGCCTTCTGGATCGCCGGGGGTATCGGGGGCGGAGTCGGCAAATGTGCGCCCTGGAACGTTGGTAATGTACGGTTTAATAAGTTTCTGTCAAAAATTTCATTTTTGTTACAAGCTTTTATTGCCGACTGTACTTTTATGTATACCAACATCAACTTTTCATTGAGACAATTCTAACGAACCCAAACTCACCTTCTGTCTCCATCATCAGATCAGCTCGATGTTACCTTAATATTGAATTGTCATCCAAACAATATGTATACCCAAAATTTCAGCTCAATCGGTTACCGGGAAGTGGGTCAAATTTAACTTGCAAGATTTGAACCATACATACATACTAACAGGGCAAGTTAATATAAAGCTTGTAAAAAAGAGATCAAGAGAGAGTGAGACTTATATACTGACAGACTGGCACTGTACAAAATGGTTATAACATGTTTACGTTTCAGAAAGATAAGAGGCAATTTTGCTAATAGCCAGTCGGGATTGTTCAAGCACAGCAATGCCGCTAATGTAGACTTGTAAAATTTTAACTTGCTGCCTCCTTCAATGGACCCAGCAGCGATATAGGACATATTACGAATAGTCCCTGGGCGATCGACCCCTGCTCGGGTGAAAATAGAGAAAATACGGAGAAAACGATTTTAGAGAGACATTACAAAGATGAGACCAGCAGTCGACGTCTTTCAGCGGATATTGTGATGATACAAATACTGTTGCGTTTTTTTACGTTTAATAGTACACGTTGAATAGAATATGGCTTAACGCACACAGTTAATAGCATGACGCCATATTTGATGTCACCAAACAAACGAATCAAAAAACAACAATACGATTTGCAGTAATGTTTTGACACAGCCGTGATAAAAATGAACACGTACGATTGTAATGTTTGACATACGCTGTCTTTACTATTGCATGATGCGAAATCTAGACATACAATACGTCTTTAAACAAGTTGTGTGTATAATTTACAATGGTCGAGACGGAGTAAGTTAGTGGAATAAACGATTTTTTGAATTTTTGCCTAATTTAAGTAGTGTCTACATATTCGTCAATATTTATATTTTCTACTACCTACTAATCGATTGATTATTTCCAATCGATTCAACGATTAATCTTTCTCAGCGATATTATACCAATGACGGATGTTACGCAGGCAGGACAGATAATGTTAGAGATCTTCAAGTAAACTTTTGAAGTACCACCCCTCCAAAAGTTGAATTCAAGAATCTTCAACATTATCTGTCAAAGGTATTTGTTGGCTCGAAATGTTAATGTTACGAAATTGTGTGGACGTTCATTATCTAGCCCGGAATCCGTTTTGGCACCAAATCCCAAGATTTGACGAAGGCATTAGTTTTACTAAAGCGGCCTGACCTTCCAAACCCAGAGGCAACACTACCTTGTTGGTTGTAGACCGGTTTCCTCACGATGTTTTACTTCACCGTAAAGTTACTCTTAAATATCAAATGATATTTCTTAACTGCATGTATTTTGTTGTAGTCACCGAGCCAACTTTCCAAGCTTTGAACCCACGACTTCCAGTTGTGAGTTGAACAGGATGAATGATAATAAATATTACCTCAGGCTTGAACCCGTTGACGTCATCAGCAATGTAATTCAGGTTGATGACGGTGCCGTCCGGCGCAGTGTAGCTGAAGGTTCCCTGCGCGGTGATGACGTCACTCGTGTCTGGCCCTGAAGCCTTCTTCAGCGTCCCCGTCTCTTCAGCTTTGATGCCGTTCTCAGTTTCAAAGCTGGCATGGGAGAAAATAGAAAAATGAATTACTGAAGGTAAGTTAAAAACGAATCGAATAGAGAATAGCTTCGACGCCATTAACGATGCGTTGTCCACTATTGTGAATTGGTTTACAGCTAACCTACTGCAGCTTTTAAATGCCAAGAAGATTAACTGCATCAAATTTACAACAAATTTACTGGGTTTGAATCCCGGTAAGGGCATTTATTTGTGTGATGAGCACGAATATTTGTTCCTGAGTCATGGATGTTTTCTATGTATTTAAGTATATATCTATATAAGTAGGTTTATCGTCGTCTAGTACCCATAGTACAAGCTTTGCTTAGTTTGGGACTAGGTCGATTTGTGTAAGATTGTCCGCAAATATTTATTTATTTATTTTAAGAAGGTAAACATCACTCGAATCAAGTTTAGGGAGATGTTCTTGAATTTGAAGATAATACTGTATTTCTGGGTGTCACCTTGGATTAAAATTACAATGGCATGCCCTTATGGCCACACTAGCAGGAAAACTTTACTCCGCAGCCTATGCAATGAGGCGAATTAGACAGCTGACAAACGTTGAGACGGCCAAATCGGTGTACTACAGTTACTTCCACAGTGTTATGTCCTATGGAATCCTGTTGTGGGGGAACATCGGGGCGGGACATCTTGACTATCTTTGTACTACAAAAATAGGCAGTACGTTCTATTTATGAACTAGAATCCCGTGACTCTCGACAATTCTTACTTTAGCATCTTGTTGAGAACATTATGTATGTGAGGAAAAATCTACATGAATTCAAACTTAACAGCTATATCCTTCTCCACCCGAAGATCACAATAAGGAAGAGCAATCTTGCAATTGGTGGCTTGTCATCTCCGTAAGGTTAGCACTTAGCACGTCGTTCGTGGGTAACTGTATGCGCTGTTACAATAAAATACCTATCGATGTATTTAGTGAATTTGCCCTTTAACAGATTTAAGTCTCGCGTTAAAAGTCATTTGGTAACCATGGCATATTATACCGTGAATCTTTTATAAACGACAAAGACGGCTTTAAGCCAGTTGTTATTTTTTATCTGTATTTATTTCAAAATGCAAGATTTAGTTGCCCTGTTACTTTGTCAACATAATGGTGTTCTCATGTAACATGTGAGCACGTAAGGAAGATTCTCTTCATTTTTCTCGCTGACAGTGGCATCATTGACGGGTCGTAACCTTCCCTTACATATGGTCGAGGGAGGCGATGGCAGAGATACGCGCCATACTCGTGAACAGGTGCTGTTTGAGAAGTCCGGCCGGTTCATGTTTGCAAGGATGACAAGTTAATGTATTATAGAGTTCAGCGGAATTTACACGAGAGACTTCACTCTGTTCTCGTTTGATTATATAAGTAATTTTATTTTTTAAATTTTGACGCTCAGAGCTAAACTAATAACCTAGGCCTTAATTGTTTTAGAAGGTCTAAAATAACTACTACAATAATAATTTTCAGAAGGAAATAAATAAATTAAATCATTTATGCACATCGGGCGTATAAGTCGTAATAGGTAAAGGTCAGAAACCCCAGGCCTACAGCGAATGTGTATGTGTGGTCTATAGGTATTACTGATAAAATATTACTTGATATTCACAATAGAGTAAGCTTGTGACCGGTTATCAAACGATAAGGTGATGTCTTTTCGTTTAGCCAGCACGGGCTGTCACAGATAGACGGCCCGCGAGCTGGGTCACGGCAACATAGAGTATCCGTGTCTTCCTAAGCGTATTATTAAGAAAGAGACAGATAGTCAGATAGGATTCAAATATAATACTGCATGTGTATTTGTGTAAGTATATTTTCTATTGTTGGACATTCATATTTTGAAACATATAGTTTTTAGAATAAATAGATGCTAATCTTATTTGACTACTTCTTACCCCTCTTTCTTTATTCTTGCACTAACTGTTCCTTATTTTTGATCGTCATTTCCTACTACCCAAAGTTGTCTGGAAGAGATCGCTATTGCTACCTGACGTCTGATATTTTTCTGAATTTGTTTGTTTTGGTGCAATACTAGCACATTACCGCCCGTGTTGAGTACAAAATTTTACGTCTTCACCTGACCACAATGAGAGTTTTTCCGTACGCGCAGCGTGCAGTTAAACTCGCATTATGGCCAGGTGTGACGTAAAGGATGTTATTATTATTATTCTTAGTCTATATCACCGCGACATAGCTCGCAAGTCATCCTTTAATAGCCGTGCTGATCGGTACCTACTCGTTGCTGAACATTTCGACATCACATGCATTAGATGTTCTCGCATGGAAGAGTTATTCCTAAAAGCAGTCACTTAATTGAAAAAAAAATACTTGCATGAATAAACAAATTAGGATAACCGCCAATATGTTAAATGACAATTGCTACATGCGAGATAATTAAACATCTTCCAAAAATACTAGGCAGTGTTCGTTCTTTTTCAGTGTATGCTAGGAATATTGCTTCCGAGAGGGATGACTGAAAGTTATCACCTACCACTTTACTTTAATGACATTAGCTATGGTCTTAAACTAGCCTTTATCCTTAGCCTATTGAATACACATCTCAATCTCTATGCAATTAATTTTCACATAGAGAAAATAAATAATGATTTATATCCAAAACATACTTTTTACTATAGCAATGAAACGAACAAATAAGAAATCCTCAACGCAGGCTTCGTCTAAAATACAGTAAGCATATGTAACACGCTTCATCAAAAAACCCACATAAGCAAGCCGCCACAGGCATCTTTAAAAGCATACAAATAATATAAGCTGCAACAAGCTTTTTCAAAGTCAAACCGCCCAGGCGCATTTTACGGAAAATAATTTGATACAAAACAATCCATTTTTGCCTAGTAAATAATAAACTTGACCTTTGACGAAAACGTCATCGTAATCATTAAAATAGTATCACATTTGCAAACTAAGTATATATGTATAATTAGGTCAAGGAATTTAACGCCTACCGCAAATTTGCTTTGAACATATTTCTACGAACATAAATTATTCAGGAGGTCGATGTGACACAAACGTCGCGCATTCCAATTTGTTTTTCACATTATTTATGTTGCGCTCTCATTCACTCACGTCGAATGACAGTTAAAACGAGCGCGCAAGCCATTGGAATCAAATTGGTATGCCTCATGAGCTTTCGAAATGACTGATGTTTTCGCTGTGCATACGATCTTCTCTGAACGTTTGATTTCTCAATTATCCTCCTCATCGCATGCGTCATTGCAGGTAAAATGAGAAAAGATTTTCCCCGTCAAAGTCTT
This sequence comes from Epinotia demarniana, assembly GCA_945867215.1. NCBI lineage: Eukaryota > Metazoa > Arthropoda > Insecta > Lepidoptera > Tortricidae > Epinotia > Epinotia demarniana. Next base: position 5,401,660 of record OX244265.1, on the reverse strand, counting down.
TATGGTATTGTTATAAGGTTGAATTTTGGCCTGGTCTTTGGAAAAGGTTTTGCCGCTATACAAGTTACAGAACTGACATTTCGGTGACTAACGGAAATACCTGCCATTCCAACGATACCTACAAACGCTGCATCCTCTATTAGTTTCATGGGTATTTTTATGTATTTTGTGAAGAGGCCTTCGGTCAATCGTGGGTGTATGTGGGTTGACTTAATTAATTGTGTTTATTATAAGGAATGCCTTGCTTAGGTCATTTGAGACGATAGCGTGTTTTTTGTTTTTTAGGGACACCATTCTTTTAATTTATTTGGATTTGATACACCAGTGTGATGTACCTGGAGATGTACTTTAATTAACTTTGTGAATTTTAAGTAATATCATCTAGATACGTATGTCATCATTAGCACATTCAAGTAGCCTTGGCAGCATTTTTTTATACTATGACGGTGGCAAATAATCGTACGGCCGGCGTATAGACGCATGCAACTCCAGGAGTAACATGGGCGTTGCCGACCCTTGATAAGTTTGAGGAATTTAAATATATAACTGAACAGTAAGGCATACTCTGCATACGACCTTTTTCACTCTAAAATGATGTCGGTGCACAGTTATACAAACATTTTTTTTATTTCAATTTGCTAAAAATGCATACCTTGTCATAAGAACAAAATAAAAAAATGTTTATGAAACTGTTATATTTTTGTTAGCAAAGTGTAGGTCCAATAACATTACGGCACACAGTTCCACATCTATTATACGACAGGCGAACCTGCTTATGGCGTGGGTAGCCCCAACAAGGCGGACTGATGACCTGGTAAAGGTTGCGGGAGTCCGCTGGATGCGGGTGGCGCTTGACCGGTCACTTTGGCACTGTTTGGGGGAGGCCTATGCCCAACAGTGGACGTCTTTCGGCTGATGTGATGATGATGATGATGAACCTGCTTATCGAAACGTAGCCTGATGCCACTCCTCGCATCTTCGCCGCCACCTCTGCTATCCACAAATCATACTAATAGTAGAGCCTCTAAACTAATAATGTTTACAGACAAAACTGTACCTGTAGCGGTAGGAGCCGTCGACTTGCTGGTCGAAGTCCTGTTTGATGATGGCAGCGGTGGCATCAGCACCGCCGCCTGGCTTCTGCTGCGGCGCGCTCGCTGCTAGCCCCACGAAGCATGCTAATAGTAAGATCCTCTGAAATCAAATGTTATTGTGTAAATAAAATAATACTGAATTAAAATAATAACGCTTCAATCCACAATTTTGTTTTATTTAAGGTTTTTTTCTGTTAAGTCCAAAAATAATCCTTTAAATAATTATAGTTTTACCACTTTAACTTTTATTAACAGTTTATCATTTTAATAGGAAGGAAGATTGCCGATATGCTACTGAAATATCAGCCTCGGTTGCATTTCCTGCATGAGGGACATCTATAAAAACCAGGCGCATTTTGTGTATGCTAAAAGTTATTAGATATTGCTGTTTATAGGGTGTACGGCTGCAGATATTTTGTTTTTGATAATTTATAAATGATAAATGATAATTTATAAAAAAAGAACTAAAAGGTATTGAAAATAATTATTTATTATAATTAAACCAAGACAAATGCGGGCTTTGTTTTATAACAATCAATGTTGAATCCACTTTTGTACGCACCTTGTACAAATGAGCCAAAAACATTTATTTCGCAATAATCTCTGGCCGCTTTCCATATATATTTTTTTATAGAAAGTACCTATCTGTAAACTATGAAAACGCATGAATCAAAAGAAATGCAACTGCTTAAATTCAGGGTGGTATAAATTCCATTGATTATAGTTCCTTTTAATAGGTCTTTGGCTGACAACATGTTAAGTAGATATGCTCGGAATTACACCCTGTCTACACCTACGGTTGCAAATCAGCGCCTGATACAAACGTTACAGCAAATACTGTTAACTCAAAATTTGACAACTAATAATAAATAGGCTCTTAGCACTAGACACAACTTAAAGAAGAATATCTCAAGAATCCCATTCAAAACAAAGCTATTTTAGTTCTCATATATCTCAAAACAGTCCTTGAATGACTGGGTCAAGCTTTGCGCAGGCATCAATTAGGTAGCTAGTTTTTAGGCCAGATACACGAACAGACAAACAAACACGTAATGTCCACTTGCTAATTGTAGCCACAAAACAAATACAATTTGTTTTAGCTCATTCTAAATAGAATAACGTTGTAACTACGGACAAAATGTATACAAAGACTGCATTTTTACTTTTGGACAATTGAATTTGTGGCACGCGGCCTTCGCGTGAATGCGTCGTCCAATAAGAGCTATTATCGACACCACTCGATTGTTTTACCGTAGGTAAATAATATGTCGTGATCACATAACGTTGCAGGCCATATACGAATTTCCGGCAAGAAACTATTGTGTTCACTTACTCGTTGTTCAAGACTAATGTTATAGTCGCACCAAATGGGTGTGTTTCAGTGAACACTACCTATCTTGTTTTAGTGAATAGTTAAATCGTGCTGTTTAGTATACAGTTTAAATAAACAAATATGTCGACAATTTTATACTCCTTTTCTTGATAATCATTGTTTAATGTTTTAGTGGCATATTGTTTCATACAGGGTGATATTTTAATCAGTGTCCAAATTTTTTATAGGCATTTGGTATCACTAATAGACTCTATTTTTTTTTTTAAAAGTGGTAGGTATTTTTATCATTATAAATTGTCTATCCCAAAAGAATTCTCCGTACTGTGTGGTTACTGGGCATTCAAGTACCGCGCGGAGCGGGGCGGGGCCAAGGGAGGGGAGGCGTGCCGTGCGCAAACCTTACTACCCGCTGAGGTGCCCGCGCGGTAAGGTTTTTTTGGGATAACTTTAAGCTGCAATTACTAAATTTTTTTGTACTCAATGATATGAAACAAAAAAAAACGTATTTTATAATTTTGCTGAAGAATCTTATACTTGAATTTGGACACTGATTAAAATGTCACCCTGTATATTATGTTTTAATTTCTATTGTACCTAACTTTATATTTTGTTTAAAAAAACCTGTGATACCTCTTTAATGGAATTTGTATAAAGAGTTGCATTTGTTTTGTTTTGTTTGAATTTGTGACAATGCAATCTCTACTCTATTTCTATTTAGTCGATTCAGATTTCTTTTCTTTGTAAAAGGCGTCCAGAGGTTTAGTCCAAATGTCATACCTACCTACGAAGGCAATAACCTACTTGTTCGTCAAAATATATTATTGTATTATTTCGCACGCTTCTTTTGATTCAAAGCGAAACATGTTTTAATGTTTACGAATAGAAAACACGAACAAAAATAAATTGGGAGGCCTTTGATTGATAACGTTTATAAATCGATGTTTCTTTCCTATAATACGACGCCATAGCTAGTTAGCAAAAATAAAAGTCATAACTAATTACTTACCTTTGAGAATAAAGGTCAGTAGCTCCTGAGCATTCATAGATGATATAAAAACAACATATCCTAGCTTTTAATATAGCCTGGATAGAATTACGAAGGTTACCACGCTTCATGGCCTGATGACATTAGATATAAAATTACATAATGTCATCCTAACCTTCCAATGCTGTGCTATATAGGTCAATATCTACTGACTGTAGTAACGTAAGCTTGTATTATAAAGAGATAAAATAAACGGAGCGTAATAAAATAAAAAGTGCCATGATGATACATTTATTAACCCAAACGGAATACCAATAAACTTATAGCTGCCAAATGATGCGCTGATCGCTGAGTTTTCTTGCGTGCTCATTTTGAGTAACCTGGACGTATCGGTCTAATGCGTTGGGTTTTTCGTTGATGTGAGGCTGGCCGCAACATAAAGCAATGTTTTTTGGACAATCTCAAGTCGTTAAAACTTTAGAAACCATAGACAAAAGTATTAAAGATCGACCTAGTCAAACAAAATGTAGTGACTTATTACAACACTACGGCGGCTATTGCACTACACTGTACAACAAAAAACGGGTACACTATGTATTGAATTTCCGTACAAAGCGTATGTATTTTTTTTGCTCTTCAGTGTAGATGGCGTGGCGCATCGTTTTGCAGTAACCGATTGACAAAGGTCGCCTAAATAATGTACGTTTGCGCACCCATGCAGTTTCTATACTAGCATGTAGTGTCAGCACTATTTGTTCAACAAGACACAGGTTGTCTTACGAGACTTCAACAAGCCGTGGTCAAACAATCAGTTAAACCAAATACATTTATGTGCATGCAGATGTGTGATAACCAGGTATTTTGCAACTAAGTGGTGGGAACGTGTTGCAGACTTCGAGTAGTTCGAGTAAGCACTGAAAAACAATGTCCACTCATAGACAAAGGCGTGAAATTACAGACGTTTTTTACATAAGGACAGAGACAAAACTATTGTAATAGATTGTAAAAGTCGCAAAATGTTGCGTGTCGTGATTTTGACAGTGGATTAGAGGGGAAATACAAGAAACTATTCCACTTAATCGTATCGGATTGGAATCGGTGCTTCTTTTGGTTCACGCGCTCACTTTTACGCTCGCTTAATCATATCTAATAACATTGGCAGGCATTACAAAACCAACGCTAAGAAAAAATGTTTAGTGGAATCGATTGTATGTACGTTGTAAAACTTAATTGGGCTTAAAATTAATTGCTAAAACAGCAAAAAAATAATTCATTAAATATGATTTAGTGATTCATGGCTACATTTATAAAGCTCATTCAGCATTATAGTTTTAATTTATTTTACGTTCAGAATATACATTCTTGGACTACATTGGTATTTACGATGATCTAATGATTTGTAAAAAAAAAAAAAAACTGGTCGGCTACATCAAATGTCTCATCTGTCAAATTTGTCATCTGTTTTATTATTAAATTAAATCGTGGCAAGGTGAAATGAATATGTTATTAATTATACTAAGGAAGGGTATGTTCTTCAGATGAATATCATAATGACAATGCCTGTTTTAATCATGAGTGCCAAAATAAAGTTAGAAGCACACGCAATCAGTTACTTAACTAGGCATATATTTTAGTCCCCAGAATGAAAACGTTAACCATAAAATTTACGCTTGTCGCGGCGCAGCGCAAATAGCATCGCAAAGGTTAGGCATTGTGCATTGCTACGCCGAAAAGTCACATCTCACTATGGAACTAGTATGATGGAGGACTTTTTGGCATAGCAAGGTATTGTATAGGCAGGGCTCATTGCGTAATGACGGACGCCCTATGAACCGGCTATGGGCACATCCTCGCCACGTTAGATGTTTCTATATTGATTCCTCAAATGTCAAGTAAAGTTTCGATGCGCATTTTGACCAAGTTTCTGTGGTAAGCTGATCCAGAAGTAAACGTGGTTTACCAGACATGGGCGAAGTTGTGTGTTCATATTATATGGTAATTAGCGATTCACGCCATTATTCCCAAAACGGATAGACACAGCAGCAGCTGTTGCAGTTATTTACTTCTTCGTCCATTTTAAAAGGAACGTACACATTTTTCTTCACTTCACAAACACGATTACAATCTAAATAAGTTATTAATAACGAATAGTTATCATATTTCGTCTTTTAATTTTGAACTGGAACTTTGGTGGAAAATTGGAAATATGACACATTGGCACCTCTTGTTTGTGGTCTGTTTTGCTTTCATTTCCTTGCACTTGCCATCCGAACCAAACTGAATCCGGGTCCGAACCGAATTGGATCGGTTTATATATAAATAATACCAATAATTAGTAAAATATGTATCACACAATACATGATCATTTATTTTTATTTTAGTAAATAATTTATGTTCTACAAATGTGTAGTTCTATAGTAAATATTAAAAAAATATTTCGAAAAATTTGCTTACGAAGTTGGTACCACTGCAATATAGCGGCTGATTTAAAAAAGTTAGTTGATTTGACATCGTGGTAACCAGTGGTTTTATGAAAAATTTATGAACCATAAAAGTACACTAAACAGTGTGTATATGGGCCATAGAGCATAGAGTTTTTCGACGACATGTTATCGGTGTCATTGTATTTGAGCTAAAGCCTATCTAAATGACAGATAACGGTACAGGATAGTAGAAAAAACATAAGCATATTTATTATTAGGTACATTAACTGCCAATTGACCAAAGAAAAGACGATTTTTGTTTTTTTGAGTGACAATGTCCCAGGTCCACCTTTTCTGTTTATTTGTGTATTTGAAATAAATAATTCATGACGGTACATCAAGTCAGACGTTTGAGAACTCGTTAAATGCGAAGCACCAATATGGTAGTGCCAACCTACAAATATAGGATCAACGCAAAGGCCAAGAACTGTTTTAAATACCGTGTCATCCTCTTGGTAATTATTTAATTTAGAATGTAGACCATTTCATCATCTTCATCATTAGACCATTTAAGTTGTTTGAATATATGGTTACTTACATATCTACCTACTTAGGGATATGTAATTGAATGTTCAATAGTCCTTCGGAGATATTTACTCGTATTCATACAACTTATAAACCCCTGTTAAATGAATTGCATTTTGTTCCTTTGCCATAAACACAAATGTCAATGTGACACACATATAAAGGCCAAGTCATTTGTAGCTAAATTGGTTTTATGGGAGATACCTTTGTAACTCATTTTACGTAAAAGGAGTCAAACGGTAATTGATGAAACACTAAATATTGTTTGGATTATCACGCCAAAGGGCGGAACATGGGTATTGATCTACTCATACGAACGCTCCTTTACATATCTTGAATCAAACGAAATCAAAAACCACAACAAAGAACTATTTGTACTCGTTTCCTAAGAGCAAAACTACGAGTCAAACAACATGATTAACCTAATCGTTTCTCACGAATGTCAAACGTCTCATAACATTAAGATGTATCATGACATGAAGGCTTGACTTGATTAGAAACCCATTAAATTAGCGTGTGGTTCAATTTGATATTATTTTACAACATCCTGCGAGGAAGTTTTAAAAATCGTCAATCTTCTCTAGTAATTTTATTTTTAAGTCAAGTCGGTAAGAACCTATTTCAAAATTTGTATAAGTTTAGCAAGTATAAACCCCATAATTTCAATAAGAAAATTAAATCTGAATCAGATCCAAACTATATCTTTAAACTTACTTAGTACTATTTCAATTAAATGGGGTAGCTAATTAATTATACGAGAGGTGCTCGGGCCAGAACAAGGCGATTTGATAAAAATAAACTTAACGAAAAAAAACACTCACTTAGTATACCATTAGACACACCAAAGGCTTTCCTTTGGTGTCCCTAAAGGTAAACTTTGTAATTTTTTTACATGTTTATTTACGTATTTCTAGATGGATCTTTTACAGACGGCCAATGACATCACTGCTTTGATAGCATTTGTGACAAAATCAATGAGCCACTAAAATGGACACATGGTAGGTAAATTACCTAATGACCCATTTTTGGCTTGCCATGTTCATACTTACATGATCAACAGGCAATATAAAATATATAACATTGTATTAAAATTTTCTTATGTTTAGAATGGGCACCAGTAACCTATTATCGTTTTAATTATTTTGTTAAAGCGCGGGCGATGTCCAGCAACACTTTTCTGTCCTCATATTGGCAACTAGATCTACCAACTTTGCACCCTCCCAAATTGATCGTGTCGACTATATTTACCAAGCGGAGTAGGTATATATGTGTTTTTTTTTTCTAAAAATCCGTAAAGACTGAGAAGCTAATACACACGTATCTTCTTACAGTTATATATACACTACACTGTTACTTACCATGATAGTGGTTGTTTCGGGAGGTTCAGGTTCCCATATGGTGGCGCTCGACCGCGCTGGCGCCGGATTGTACTTGCGCGTAATCACGCCTCCCTTTTATAGAGACGTGGGTTTGTCTAGCCGATGCAGGGGAGCCTGCACCGAGTGCATAGCGCAGGGCCGGACTTGACAGCAGAGATTTGAATGCCTATGGATTCGAACAAGAACGGAAAACATAAGTATTCCCGGACAATCTACAACAAATGGCCCGCAGTAAGCTCCACGGCTTGTGTCATGGGTACAAGACGGTGATATATGTACTGTATGATCTCGTGTCCAGTGGCGGGTACACCGGCACCCTGGGCGGTTTTGTATTGAGTACCCTGGGCGGGTTTTTATTGAGCACCCCTGACCCCTACTCAAAAAACACCAAACACTCATCATACCTACGAGGCTTTATTTTAATAAAATAATATACCTACTACCTACCTATTATTTTGTCAAAATTTACTTCCATGTCTCTTTCAATTGATAAATGGCTGTACGAGTAAGTTGTCGTTCAGGTTGTTGGTACCCCTGGGTGCTTGATGGTACCCGAGGCGGACCGCCCCCCTCGCCCCCCCCCCCCCCTAGATCTCCCCCCCCCCAGCGCCGCCACTGCTCGTGTCACCTTACCTCTCGTGAGATCTCGTAAGATCTTGTGTTATAGAGTTATAGGGTAACACGAGATCTTCATATACGTCAAATAGTTCTCTATTTACGCACCAATAAATAGCTATCCCACATATATAGAAAATACTTATGAAATATTCACGACTCAGGTACAACGTATTTAAGCCTAGTTTCTGAATGCGTACATCTCACCTGTACAAATCAACGGAGCTTTAGATTATATACAACTTAAATTGAAAACGTCAAATGAGGTGCAAAGTCAAGAAAGCATACCGAAGGCTTCCGGAAGGTTGATGTCTTCGAATCTGCGCGAAGTGCAAATCTGAAATTAGCGTGTTAGCGCAGAAATGAGAAAAATGGCGCACTCTCGTGTCAGAGGCCAAGATTATATTTGGGTTTCTCGGAGTAAGTACCAAGTGCACGGTTCAAAATTAAACATTTTCTAAGCAGAAACGTCCGCTAACGAAAAACGATCAAGGCGGAAAATTTAAAAATTATTCGCCACGTAATTTGAACCCGCGCGACCTGATCTCACTTCTAATATAAATATAAATCAGCCTATTTAAACGTCCCACTGAAAGGCACAGTCCTCCACTCATGAATGAGAGGGGGGGGGGGGGGGGGGTCACTTAAAAATAACACATTGATTTTCTGTACGTTTTGACATATTTGTCTTTACAACTTTATTTTACTCCTGGCTGACTCTATATTGACATATTGTGACACACTCTGGTCAATGTTGTGCTTTTTATCCTATGTGCTGAATATATACTCTGTGTGGTTTCATGATGGTGATATTCACATCACATTGTAACTTATCGAGGAAAGGAATTGATATTATCCTTTTTTTTTAGTCTTTGTCATTTGATATTATGGATGATCGTATGTATCATCATCAGCAGCCTTTAAACGTACAAACTAGGCACAGGTCCTGTCATGGATAAGAGGGAATAGGCACTAGTCTCCACGTTGGCCCAGTAAGTAAAATATCTTCTGATTCATCTCCACCCAGTAAGGCTGCTTGTCACGGTACAGAACTTCATGTTCGTAATTTATGCTCAAAAATGTTATGGGCCAATTTTGCCATTCGCGCGAAAACAAAAGAATGACGTTTGTAATCATAAAGAATGTTAGACAAGAGTGGTGCATACTTCGAATAGTTCTCTGAGTGCGGCCCACCGTGGAGCATTATCTCGCGATACAATGCAGTAACAAGGATCGTCAAACACAATATCGTTCTACACTGTAACGAGGTGACCCCTTACGATTGTCATTGATTAAATACAAGCGCACAAAAAAATAATTACTGGTAAATATTGAAATCAAGAAATGAATTAGGAAGGCTAGAATCTGTTCTCTGGGTTCGAGTAAATCATCTAAATTCAAGATGCTTTCTTCTATTGAATTTATGATAATTGAGGTTTTACTAATAATTTCCTTGATTCAAGTAATTATTTTCTTGGCTTTTTGTGGCAATAATATGACTGGATCTTTACTTAATTTTCTTTGCAAGATATAATTTCACTGGTACATAAAATTACAGTAAATTATCTCACAATTGTGCACAATTGTCACAGCCAAGTAGTGCAAGAAGCTCCAACCCAACCTTAACCTAAGTTAAACGTACTTGCCTAGGTATATTTGGAAGATGCGGGCAGTTTTGGAACTGCCCCGTTAATTGGTTAGGGGTTGAGTTTTTTTTTATTGTTAGGAACGTGTGGGGTATCATTCGAAAGCTCATGAAATTTTGAGACGGTATATTTACTTATGAGTTCTTTTTAACTCCCGCCGCAAAAAGAGGGGTGTTATAAGTTTAACGTGTCTGTGTGTCTGTGTATCTGTGTATCTGTCCGTAGTAGCGTAGCGGTAACCCTAACGGATGGACCGATTTGAATGCATTTTTTTTTGTGTCATAGATAATTTAGTGGCACTGGAACATTAGTTTCATGTGCTCTGCCTATCCTTTTTGTGAATAAAGGCGTGAATCTATAGTCTTTACTAATTCAAGTAAAGGACTCCGTACTTTGTTAATGTTTTTTTTAAGTGTTCCATATTTAAAGCCACCAAACCAAAGATTAATAAACCAAATTGAGGTGTCATTGTTCTCACATTATTTAGCACTTTTTTCCCATATTCAGAGGTTAATGCTCGCGAAATCGTGAAATTTAGAATGCTAATGCCATCGTCATCAGAGAAATGTGACCGCAACCATATTAAATGTATGAAACCGATCTCCCTTCTGATGCGTCACAGCACAATACGACAGACAAATTATATGAGTCCTGCGCTTCAGATTTACAGACAGTCCTATACTGGTATAGGTTAATGATGATTTCAGTTAATAGTGTTAAGGGGTGATTCTTGAGTGGATTAATTTTCAGCGTCCAGAGGGAAAAAGTACCCGAAAAAATTAAATTGTTAACCTGACACATTTTTTTTTAGTAGTTCAACACTTAATCTAACTGGGGCAGGATTATTTTTTGTTTTAAGGTAAGTAGAATCTGCCATAAAAAAATATCAAACAACTTAAACATGATTCCCCTGGTGCGTCCATCACCCATTTTGTAAACAATCTACTCTGAAAAGAACTAGTTATGGATTAAAATCAAATATTGTATCGAGGTAAATCGTTAGAATATAAGTTATGATTAAAAATAAAAAAAATGGTTCCCCTATTTATCACAGTTTTTATAGAAATCTATATCAAACGTTTGTCCAGAGCTAACCTGTGATTCCCCTGATGCCTGACTAAACAACACGCACATCCCTACTGCAATATCTTGTGACTCGCAATCTCTGCCGTGCCTCACCCTTGTCAGTTAGCGCTAGCAACGCCGCGGAGAGAGGACGCGTCGGTTGCTGGAGCTCTGAGCAATGAAGGTAGATATCTAATTCCCCTGACTTTGGTTCACTATGACTATGATTACTCTGTATTTTCATATAAAATCTATTTCCTGCAATTGGCATACAATGTTTAGTGTAGAGAATAACACATGAATGAATGCGTGTTTTGATTTAATAGTTACTCTTATATTAATAATAGTTTCGGCATAATCGACAAAAAAACATACTTTTTCTTATTCCCCTGGCTCTGATTCCCTTGGTTTCTGATTCCCCTGATTCTCATCCCCCGGTTTTTTGAACGGGGTAATGATAGATTTCTGAAGTTTTCTTGAAAATAAATATTTTACCATATAAATTCGTCTTGCTTTACGATGGTGCATCTCGAGTTTCGGAACGGGTGTAAAATACCAAAGATTATCATTCCCTTGTCAATTTTATGATTTCCTTGTAGTTTTTATGATTCCCCCTGTCATTTCTCTGATTCCCTTGTACTTTTTATGATTCCCCTGACATTTTTTCTCATTCCCCTGACAGCTGAACTTTGAATTGGTATATTTTCGAACCTAATTGACCCAAAGTGATGCCCATTCGATAAATATGTTTATTATTAAATATTTAATTGGATTTTATTGTAACTTAGTAAAAAAATCTTAATATAAAAAACGCCACGGGAATGAGATGAATAATGCAATTCTCAAGAATGACCCTAAGATCAATATTGTTTTTTTTAATGCTCGGTTACACGACAGCCAGTTATAAAGAATAATATTATCCTAAGATGCGTTTTTACTGTATGGAACATTTAAATCACACCATTGCAAAGTTTGATTAAATTAAATCGTTTCAGAGTATACCCTTTTAATAATAAGAGGTTTGAACTCTGTCTCAGATAAAATGTAATCCAATTAAATCGTAAATTCCTGCTTTAGGTTCACGAGGTATTAAGTTGGAACAATAAAACTATTTGGGCATTGTTTTCGAACACAAAAGGCAATTGCACGAGGCGCCGCTAATGCTCTGCGGCTAATCTCATTAGTGATAAGAACTTTTGCATGGAAGTCTTGTACAATGGCAACTGTGTTTCGGGGTCTATTCTTGAGATCTTTTGCTATGTGAACTGATTCAGGGTGAGTGACCAGAGCTGTGCGAGGCAGCGGATGCTGTTGTCATCATATCATGTCAGCCGAAAGACGTCCACTGATTGACATATACTCCCCAAAAGAGTGACACAAGTGCGTGATAAGGCCGACCATGGTACGACCGACGCCGCGCCGTTTGCCATAACAGTAGAACAATCAATATATCGCTTTGAGGCATACGAAAACAAACTCTGATATTATGAAAAGACGCTATGACTACATCGTTAAAACCAATAATACGTGAACGATTTATTTTTAATGCAATACAAACGAATGTTAATATAATTTCACGAAATGTCATTACATATTTAACAGTGGATTTTCGGTGAAGGAAATCGGTCTAATCCAATTAAGGCCTAGTTTTCCCTCTAGGTTCGAAGGTCAGATGGCAGTCGCTTTCGTAAAACTAGTGCGTACGCTAAATCTTGGGATTAGGTGTCAAAGCGGACCTTGGGCTCGTGTAGGGCACTACCGGGAAAAACGCTAGGAGGATGATGCATAAAACTAATGATAATGATGATTACTCACACAGTTAAATGTTACTGGTGTGGACAATGATGTAATATAATAAAAAAGGTATGTACGTTGTCTATACGAAAATCAGTTATTAAAAATGGCCACCAAATCTGACAGACTGAGACACGCTTATATACGTTTCCATTGACGACGCGAAACTTAGGCAAGTAGGTGCAATTGGCTCAGTTTTAGTGTTTTTTTTTACTTTTTTTAGTGTTTTTTCACAGTTTCACTTTTGGAGCGATTATAACCCGTCTACCTATTTTTCATATTAAGTACATCATTGGGTGTGCACAAAATAAAAACATTCGCACCCAATAACCACTATGTTGATTCACACAACTTTTTCGACCATTATATTTACACAATCCAATACGACTTCTTACGGCATATAATTGAACAATTACTTTAAAGAGTATCAGACTCGTAAGTATAAAAAAACTGTACAGTGCTTGAAACTAGTTTAACTGGAACTGTACTAACTTACTACATACTTCACGTGTTCAGTATTCAATATAAAATTATGGATCTTTGTACCTATTATTGCACGGATAGCATGCATGTTGTCTCGCTCACGAGATAAACATCCCAACAACCTATGTAATTAGAGTACTCAGCATGGCTAGCACAGTAGCACAAGACCGGGTGCGAAACGTCGCACACGTGACAAAGACTATCCGTCTCTTTCTTATAAGAACATGGAAAGTCAACCTCGCGCGTGGTTTGAGCTGGTCGGCTGCAAAGTACCAAAAATGCCTTGAACTCTGATTTCACTCCATTCACACTTTTCTCTATTTTAACTTTAAGTTTTATTCAAATTGTTTATTTCAGAAAAAAGGCCGTAATATCAGAATCAGAAATCATCATCGCCAACTTCAACGTCATCATCATCATATCAGCCGAAAGACGCCCACTGCTGGACATAAGCCTCCCCCAAAGAGTATCACAATGACTTATCCTGCGCCACCCGCATCCAGCGGACTCCCGCGACCTTTACCAGGTCATCAGTCTACCTTGTGGGGGGGTCTACCCACGCTGCGCCTTCCGGTACGTGATGGTCACCACTCGAGAACCTCTCCGCCCCAACGGCCATCGGCAACTTGCACAAAAGCAAATTAGCAACACGTTTCGTCACATAGAAGCCAATGATGAGATCTGTAACGGGTTTTTCAACCATAAACACGAATGATGGTTACATAATTATATGCATAATGATTTGAGTTATAATTAGATATAATTGAAAAACAAAAACAGTAAGCGTAAGGCTTAGAATAAATATAAAAAAATGGCCTGACAGCATCCACTACAGGCAAGAGGTCTCGTAGTCACGATAGTCTCCGTTGGCTCCGTAAACCCCGTGAAATTTGTTTTCTACCCTTTTGACAGAGTACCTACGAGTAGGTATCTAAAATACACACAATTTTGAATCACCTTTTTGCATTTTTTATAGAACGTATTTTTGCGCTCTATATAGACCAAACAAGACTTGAATGCACGTTTTTTTTACAAAGTTTAGGGTAAATACGATTTTTATAAATTTTAATTTCCCGAAGAACCCTATTACTTTCACCTATTGCATTTATTTCCTCATATTAGGTAATGTGTTTTCAATAGCTAGCTATCCTTTTCATTTGTGTTTTTCTTGCCTGCACCTATAAGCTTTTCGGTTTGGCTTTGCGGTTGACTGGTAGAAAATGCCTTAAGGCATTAAGTCCGCCATTTGTACTTATTATCCGTACAATAAATAAATTACTAGTGCCAGATACTTTACTGAAATAGTCACTACTTATACTTATTCCTTCGGATGCGTCAGTGCCATTCACTAAGCAAGACGAGTACTAGAGGGCAAGCCTCGGAGGTTAATAATATTATTTTCTCAAACATGCTCTGAAATGTATGCGTTAATATCACGAAATGAAGACAAGAAGTTTCTTGTTTATGGCTCCCTACATTACTTCTTGGCCTTAAGCCAAGAAGTAATGTATGAAAACCCTAACTAAAAACATTATTGTCCGCTACTCTAACTTTTTAAATTTGCTTACTAATATTAAACTGACAAAGGAAAAATTACATACTGCCAACCACCACTAGACTCTGTAAGCAGACTTGCGACATAAAAAAACAAAATCTATGGTACTATACTTATGTGCGGTTAAACATGGTGCTTGAACGGCTTGTTGAAATGGCATGTCTAAAAAATAAAAAAGGCGGCAAATTACACGATTGTTTTCTGAACCTTCGTTCCGATTGTAATTTCAACAAACTAGTATTTAATTGATTACCTTGTAGGTATTTATTTTAATTTAAATATTTCCTCACATCGTTTGAGAAAAGCACTATACAATCCTCGGCCGGAACAGGGATTGCTGGACTCGTTGTATCCGGCCTCGTCTACGACTCGGCCGTCTACCCCAAAGCTCGTCCAGCAATCCCTTACTTCACGGCCTCTGCAGTAATGTACTATTACTTACCTTACGGCATCTATTACAAACTAACAATTTAGTTAGACGCTATGAAAAGTAGCTAACTTTGTAACACAATGTAACTGACATATTGAAGCCAGATTTAAATGTTATAATTAAGCAATTCATAGTACCTAATCGTGGTGTAGTAAGTAGTAATTTGTAAATAAATGTTTTACATTACGATGGTACCTAATTGGTGATTGGTGATTACATACTATAAACCTCTCTGAAATTTGGCCTAGAAGGTAAACCTCGTTACTGACCAATTATTAAGGCCCTCAATTGACAATATTTCAAAATATGTAATGAGGTAATGACGCATAAATCGAAAAGCATTTCGGTAATTATGTTATCTGAACGTAATAAAGTAGTTTTCTGTGTTTTTTTCCTGCTCACTTTTAAGAAAATCGCGAAAACGTATTAAAGTGGTTTTCACCGTGTGTGACGTCAGTATTATGGCTGCCATATGAAAGGTGACCAAACTGCCATACAGAGTCGTAGTATTGACGTCATAATTTACTTACAACCTTCTGGATTTCGCTACTTTTCAATTTGATAGTTTTGAATGAAAATTACAATTAAGGGAGAAATAAAAAAACACGTGTCGCTTAAAAAAACATTTTCTAGCGAACTAAATCATAAAATGGCCTACATGAAAATATGAGATGTTGTCAATTGTTCCATCGAAAGATTGCTTCTCAGAATTTTCTTTTATCGAAATCCATTTTCCTCAGAATCTATAAACTTTTCAGGAATGTTATATACCTAACAAACCTAAGCTAACCTAATGGGTTCTACAGAATGACCTTCTGTAACCAAAAAGATAACGGTTTCTGACAATGAGTACAAGATATTCGATGAAACGAAACCATGCATTCGGTGAAACGTTTGTCGGTGAAGGTGACACCTGTCTGAACGGATATAATAATTTTGGGATAAGGTACGATTCTGATTAAAATACGAACTAAGATTTTATATTTGGTATACAGAGAATAACTTTTTTTTTATTTTTTACACGAAAAAAAAATTGTTTATTCAGCAGCCCATTTACGATCCTTGGTGTTTGAAAGATGCATCATCACCAATATCTGTAGATACAAGTATCAATAAAACAATAAAAATTGATATTTATTGTTGATATCTATAATATTTCGGATCCGGACAATAAACGTGTTAATACCTCAAAACGCCACACACAAGAATTGAGAATTGAATTTTGTTTAAATTACCTTTTGTTTGAATTCTATTGGGTAACTACTCTGTAAGCGTCCAAATCATACAACGAAGCTGGCATACGCTGCACATAGTGGTTAGAACAATGTTAGCAATGCAACGCCATATCTTTTCGCGTTTGTCAAGTAGAAGCACAAATGACAATCACACTGTACATTTCAATACCGCCTTGAGCCGATTCGTACAAAATATAATTACTCTCGCAATGACCCGTGCTAAACCTTCAGTTTTACTAGGTTTTTAAGAATTTTGTAATTTGACTGCATTATCTTATAACAAATGATTATTCCAATTAAATCACTACCTAGGTGTTTTCGATATTTTGATTTTAATTCAAATTTTTCACGACAGCATGTATCGCGAATCGAATCTCAAAGTTTGTATTCCTGAAACTCCGTTGCTCAAGTATTAAAACAGATACGGAAATATCCATATTTCGATTTAACTAGAGATAACAGAGCAATAACCACGTATAGCCAAAACGTAGAACAAAAATTGCGAGTAAATGACGTAACTGTAAACACAACCTAAAGTTGCTGAAAGACATTCATAAAATGATAAGTAATTGTGTTGAATTAGGTCAGGTGGATATGGGTTCTTCTATCGAATAAATCTGAATTTGACAAGATGAATAATTTATAAAGCTCCAAAAGGTAATACTTTGATAACGTTTGGCCCACATACAACGCCAAAAATAAAGCAACCTACTTTTATTTCACATATTTTTTCGATAGAAGGTAGTATTTAAATGTTATTATATTATTTGAATCCTACAGGATAAATACCTAATAAAATTGAAGCGTTTATATGGAAATTTAGTAAATGAGTGGGTGTTTTGGTAGGTTTTCATACCAAATATGAAATTTTACTATTCTGTTTTACCCACTGGTTTTAGAATGTATGACAAGGAGCATAGTGTTTATTGAAGTTTAAGACAATGGTTGCAATGCACTGACGCATAATATGAAGAAGAATGCTGACATTTTGACGAGGCTCTGTTGGATTATTATCGAGCTTAGTCAAAAAGTCGGATCTCTATAGGATGTTCGTAGTGATATAGGACTTTTTGAAAGGACGAGACTATTCCTGAGCCATACGATTATACAGCATTACAGCATTGTTAGATTGTTACCTACATTTGAAGACGAAGCGACGTTCTTGGAGCACGGTGTATAATTGGCGGTATTTAGCTAAAAAAATAAGCATTATGTCCGTTTGATTTATACACTAACACAGAATTCCTAGCTCACTATTGGATTAACTCTTGACCAATTATCGTACAAAATCAACGTATTATCCTTCGATGAAGTTTATTATCACTAAGCAATCATATCATCGCCGTCCCGGCTATTATTTGAAGCCAATGCATATGATAGACTTGCTTTGAGAAGTGCCATAGCATCTTCGTAGATACCGAAAAAACTGTTTGGTCGGTCATATATGGAACTAGCTACTGCCCGCGACTCCGTCCGCGTGGAACTCGTTTATATCGTTGCTCCATACAAACCTTGGCCCCTATGTAACCCGCTTAGGGGTGAGAGGTGAGTTCCAAAACCCTAAAATTACTTTTTTTGTATTGTAATTAACAGTCAAAGTTTAAATTCACTCACTTATTTTTTTATGATGCATAAATCAGTTTTATAGGTTCAATGATTCGGCCTGGGCGTTGATTTAAGTGAGTGACTCAGTCAGTCAGGACTTTTATGTTTATATATATAGATTCCCAGTTCACTTGGATTCACGCTTGACCAATTATCGTGCAAACTCAACGTATTATCCTTCGATGAAGTTTATTATCACTAAGCATTCATATCGGCACCGATGCCGGCAGTTAAGCTTATAACGAGACTGTTATTATTTGAAGCTTGCAAATGATAGACTTGCTTTGAGGAGTGGCACAGCAAAGAAAACCAGTGAACTTTGACACATAGTCGGTTATATTTAGTCGCATGGTACACCGCCGCGGATGCAACTCTTACCAAGGATGTAAAGAGAATAGATGGCGTCGTGTAAAATAAGTAAAATTGCTAAACATGAACCTTACCTAATAGTGTTTTTAACAGTGATTGAGGTTAGCACAGGACCGGGGAGAGTGGTCTAGCAAAGATAAGCCTGTTTCTCAACAGTTGGTGGACACTGTCCGAATAGATAGATAGAAAAACTATTTTACATCAATGATACTTTTTTTTGATGTGAAACTTCCAAATCTAACTCGCAATAAATTACAGTAATGGTATGGAAGGCCGCATTACCGCTCTTAAATATCTACTAAAAATATTATTTATACATAAGGTGAAATCTCCAAAGTTGCAAAACTACTGTGTAAATTCGTCGGTAATTATCTATATAACATTATCCTTACAAAATTAAATGTCACTTTCAGGGAACTCCTTCATTGGAAAGTCGCTGTTATCCACAATAATTGTTAGGTTGTTATGTGAACTGCGACCCTACAGCGCGCGAGCCGAGCGAGCGAAGCGAGCGTGACGCGGTAGCGTCTGGCGAAGCGCCATAACCGAACATTATCATTTTTTCCTAGTTGAATATAAAATAAATAGTTGCCGCTAATTCCCCTGGGTGATCGGGGTCAGGTGATTAACGTGGATAACGTGGGAAAGTCCCTTATTAAGTTCTCGATAAAGTTTCCAGAAATGTCTCAGAATATTCCTTTTTTGAAAATGTTCAGGATCTTGTACATTGCTGCTTAGAAACAGAATGGAGGTTATAAGTGTTTGCTAGTGCTAACCGTTTGGTTGTTTGTGATCAATTTTGTTAACTGAAGTGCAACCAGGATGGTTGCGGCTTCCCCTGACTGTACATCTGCGAGTGCAGCGGTGTCATCTGGGCGGGTCCGGGGCTATTGGCTCACTTCCCCGCTCAATTACCTTCTCGTGAACTCGGTTAGCATTTAAATCTTAGCTGGAATATCAAGATTGCTATAAAATTATGTTAAGGCAGTTTTTGCAACAGCTATTTAGAATATGGAGTCCATTTTCTGAATCGAAAAGTTTAGCGTTAATTTTAAATGGCAGAAAAATCAAATAAGGTAAGGCTGGAAGAGCATTATGTTATATACTTACACCCAGTTAATGTATACATTACAAAGAACTTAAAAAAAGGTTTTTTTTTAGTTAAATTTTTTTAGTGCATAAAATATTGTTTTTAGGGTTCCGTACCAAAAATGGTAACAAATGAACCCTTATGGTGCGACTCCGTCCGTCTGTCTGTCTGTCACAAAGTGAAATATCTCACGAACTACTCAAGCTATCAACTTGAAACTTGGAATGGTTATAAATGAGAGTTATCCGCGTGCATGGAAAATAAAAAATTTAAATATACATTTAATTTTTCTAAAAAAACTTACTAATATGAGGAGGGGGCAAAAAAAAAAATTCAACTATAGGGTCAAGTGGGGTATCATTCGAAAGGGCTTGAGTTGCACTTTTTTACGCAGTTTTTCTTTTTTTTTCTACACTCGGAAAATTTTGATCTATGAAGGAAAATGTAAAAAAAAATACCATTCCCCCCCCCTTATCTCCGAAGTTATTCAAGCGAAAAATTTGAAATAATTACTTGTGATTAAGATAAACATATATATTACGGGAAAAGTTTTTTTTTTTCTGTATCTAGCATATTTTTTGTTTTATTTTCAAAAATCATTTCCTAGTTAGATTTGCAATTTAATCAACTTTATAAGTTTTTTTTTGTTTTGAAATTCCTATAAAACTATAAATAGAAGTACTCTCTATCAAATAAAACAATAATAATCGTGATCAGTTCACGTGATAAACAATAATCGCTAAAAGACCAACATACATACTAAGCCGATTGCCCTCGCACGTTAGTACCAAATGGGGCCGATAGATGGCGCTGATCCCATTCGCGCTGTTAAGATTTTTCTAGAATTAATGGGGTTGGGATTGGGATATGGCGTATATTTATTTTCAACAGCAGGTCAAAAAAAAACGCGATTCAATTGTCTTGGTGTAAAAGTTACTCGTTGTTTGAAATTGAATTCTATTGTGTTGGGTTAAAATAAGTAATTTAACAAATATATTGGGACTTACTTTACCTTGAGTTCATTGTTAGTTTTCACGGAACCCTCGGTGCGCGAGTCAGACTCGCACTTGACCGGTTTTTTTTTGTATTATTATTAATTTTAATCATCCAGCTGAGTGACCGCAGTGTCCGCTAGCCGCCATCTTATGTAGATAGGTACGAACTCTAACCGGGTGAATGAATTCGCTCCGTGCGCCACAGATAATTTTTCAAAATTAAATACCTTTTATTACTAAAAACTCAGTTTTTTTTTTCACGAATGATTAGTACCTTTTGGATACTTTCAGTAGGCTTCGGCTCTAAGACGGTTAAAAAAACACGTTGTATATAAATATATTTTATATTTTTTGTAGGTAAGCGTGAACTTATATTAAATTCCTCATTGATGATGATTAAACCAGGTACAATATAAATAACAATAGAGAATAACATGCAACTAAAAGTTTTAAATGAAACAAAATCTTAACGCATTAATAATTGTCATGAACAACTAAAATTCAAATTCAATTATTTATTCGTGACAAACAATTGAAACAATACAGAAGATAAACGAAATAAATTAAAACGAAATAACACATTAAGTTTTGTCACGAAATGGACCCAACTAAGCATGTTGCTAGCTTTACAGCCAGCGCCGGGGACCAATTTTTGACTTTCGAGCGCTCGACTCTTTCACTCGAAATCTGACAAGATTTATGGAATGCTATTTAGAAATAGCGATGGAAAATTCAAAAACGTATGGTACTGACCACTCGTATTGAATTCTATTGGTAGAAAGTAAGTGCCGGCCATTTTTACACTACAAACGTAAGTATTTACTTTTATTTGATTTTCGAGCGCTCGAAAGTCAAAAATCGGTCCCTAAGTCTTCCGCAGGGTCCATACCATACTACTACGTGAATTGAGATAATTTACTAGATCGTTTAATGGTAAACTCTATCTTTATACTTCGGCCTTGCCCTTCTCATTTCTTAAGGGGGTGAATTGGACATTATCGCGTGCTTTGAAACGCCGTTCTGACTAGATTAAGAAACAATAATTATCTGACTTAATCGATACATTGATTGCCTAAAATTTTCTTGGTAGAAAAAGAAAACAAAAGTTGGGCCTTTATTTTCCTTTTTTAACTCGGCCTACTCAAACAATAAAAATATTCTACGACAGAATCACGTTAATACTACTTAACTTCACTAAGTTAGGTATTTATCGAAATTTGTCCAAAATAGCCATTCCCGAAGAGTCTCTGTCAAGGCGGCGTGGCCGACCCGAATCATTAATGTACAGACCTAGATAGTTCGCTTTTGCCCGTGACTTAATCTACGTATATTCGTTAATCGCCTTAAGAGATCTTTGCTATTTGTTACCCATAAGTAAGTGCAGTTAAAATTATGGCACTACTTACCATAGAAACTATCAATCCCATTTACAACCGGGATAAAAAATATACTTTGTCATCCGAATCTCAAATCACCTGGATAACAAATTTTATCACAATTAGTTCAGCAGTTTATTCCACAAAAGGTAACAGACAGACAAAGTTACTTTCGTATTTACAACAGTCATTAGTAAGAACCTGATGTGGCCCCAGGTCCAGCAGCGCCTCGCTAATCGTAGTTATAGACGATATTTTACCTTCCTTACAATGAGTAGATTACCTACCGGGATTAAAAGGACTTCCTTTCTACGATCGCAGGAGAATACCCGATTTCTTAGCAATATAAGTTCCTTACAACTGGCACTATTTAATTAGGCAATAAAAACAAATGCGTTTTTTGGCTTTAAATGAGGTTTTTTTTAAAAAAATCGTTTTCTATAATAGGTAGGTGTGTAGTTTCAGATTTTTCCCTCCCTCGTTTGAATAGGAGTAATACATTATTTAGATTATATTGATGATATTAAATTTAGACCCGTGTGGTGTCGGGTTAGAATTTCACCACCCCCTTTCTTCCCGTGGGTGTCGTAAAAGTCGACTAAGGGACCAGGGTTGAAGTGTGTTGTGGGCGATGGGCTAGCAAACTATCACTGCAATATCACATTTTATACCCACAGTATGCTAAAAGTGGCGCTGGAACATACGTTTCATGTGCTCTGCCTACCCCTTTTTGGGAATAAAGGAGTGAATGTCCCAACTCGTTTTTTTTAGTACAGGTTGTTTTGCTCTTTATAGTACCTACCTGCCTTAAGTATTACAAAACTCTAGCTAAAGATGTCAATGTAAAAACTCTAAACAGATAGGAGGCTACGTTTAGAGAATATTTAGTTAAATTCCACGGCCCTTGCAGATTGCGCGCTTTAGGAAAAGGTTAGTGTTTCATTTGATTTCTCGTTTTCACGTATTTCATGTAAATATTGATGCATCTTGATTACTAAGTTAACTTGCGTATATATTTACATTGGCATGCAATTTGTGCGATGTTTTATAATTTTACGAAATATTTCCTACGCAATCCATACAGGAAGCAGCCTATAATTATAGGGCGAGTAGGGTTAGTAATTACGCAATATAATTGCAGAATAAGGATATTTTAAGGCACATCGTAATACATCTTAGTAATTATTGTGGTTAGCAAAATCGACCACTCATAAAACTATGATCATATTTTAAATACCACTCCACCGGCAGCGTCAATATTGGACATAGCGTATTATGTAGATTGAAGTAAAATTTATAATCAATGTACATACTACTGAAAAACCATCCATAATGGGAAGGATAAGTAAATCGTTATATCCTGCAATACGTATGTTGTAGGTATAAAGGTACTCCATGGTTCCATTTATTTTGGTCCGGTTCGGATTTGCACCCACACTGCCCTTGTGGCACGGACGACGGGCGTGTACCGATTGGGTCACCACGGACTATGTTGTTAAAAAAGGTGCAGGGCATTTTTTTAAGACATGCGACATTAATGACGTAATCCGGTAATCTCTTGCCACCATCAATGTGCCTGCTCTTCTTGAGGCATAAAAAACCTGATGGTGTATCCACGGAGTTTGGGATGGATGCGTGGGACGCTACTTGTGCCAGGAGACGGTCACATTGGCACCGTCCCACGGACTACTTCTAAAGCGGGTGCAGCGGCGTAAAAAAAGCCCAAATCCAGAAGCTTAGTAAAATTAAAGGCCAAAGCATAGAGTACCACTTTGCACTCTTTGGCGTCGAAACCCTCGGGCCGTCCAGTGTGCATAAGTTTATTGCGGAAATCCCAAAACGTTTGGTGGATGTAACTGGTAGCCGAAGAGCTGGCGGCTTTCTCGCTCAACGCATCAGCATTGCTATTCAGCGACGAAACGCCACTAGCATCCGCAGTACAATGCCTCAAGGGTATTTTATAGCTTTATAATAATAATAATAATAATAATAATAAATACTCTTTATTGCACCACGACAAGAGAGACAAACAGGTTACAAAAAAATTGCTTAATAAATAATGGACACAACAGGCGGTCTTATCGCTTTAAAGCGATCTCTTCCAGACAACCTTTGTACAGCAGGAAACATTTAAACTAGAATTTTTAACAGGTAGTGCAGGAATTCATCATGAAGAGTAAACTAACACATCAATCTTTCAAATATTTCTAAACAGGACACTTGAAAAAAAAATACATACCTAATAAATTAATAAATACACAGACATATATACAACCATACATACATACATACAATACATAAAAGGCAACTTAAGGGAGAGACAGGTAATATTGTTTCAACAGATTTTTGAAAATAGGAAGAGTATTTGCACACCTTATATGCAACGGCAAAGCATTCCACAACCGAACAGCCCGAAAGGTAAATGAGCCATTATAAAATTTGGTAGATGAAGGTGGTGGGGCTTTATCTTAGTTTTATTTTAATTTAGTTGAATGTGAATTACCATCCTGTATATAGGTACTGTAGAAAATAAATGCTTTATTATAAATAATACAATACATAATATTTAGCAGAATCTATTATCTAATACTTTAGATTATATATAATTGTTCTACACTTTAGATGACAATAAATTAATCTAAACACGTAGTCCAATTAAATGTTCAATGACTAAGCGATTCACCAAACTGGGAACATAATAAAGCTAGGCCTGGTAAAGGTCGGGCGAGACGCACAGCTTCGTTATCGGTCACATGTCAGGTTTCAGTTCCACTACTCCGGTCAAAGACAACTGTTATTGGCAATTTTTTTTCACACAGCTTTTATTGCCGAGAAAACATTTATTTTTCATATAATTTTAGAGGCTAAAGGCTAAAGGCTGGTACCGCAATGTTGGGCGAAGAAAGAATATCCAGCTAGGTCTCATTTTCGAAAAAAAATGTTTAACCTCGACAAAATTTATACGTAAAGCAAAACTAGGTCTCCTCTAAACAAAAATCGGTAAAGGTTGCTAGTTTCTACACATGACAATAATCAAACCTAACATAAATACTCGGAAAACATCAAGTTACTAACTTATTTTTATTAATTTTACCTATTACAAAAAGATTAAAATATGGACACGCTGTTTGCACGAGATTGTATCGTACACGTTTCATAAAAAATTGCAGTCAAATATGATTCTTATTCCATAAAGTTTTTGTAGCTAGGGAACACCACCGGTTCACTATCGGGAAAATTATAAAATGTTTACCTATTTTGTTTTCTTGCGACTCTACGTACTCCTTAATTAATACAATCATGCCACACCGCTCCGACGCTACACTTTAGTGACATTTTAGTGTCGCTTTGTCATAAAGATTTTGTAAGTAGTGCCAATATTGTCGATATTGACGATTCTTAGCCATGTTTTTTTGTATCGGGGATGTATTAAAATTTTAATTTATGTTGGTATTTCATCTTACCGTATTCTGTGAATAAACTTTACATTCTCGAATCCCAACGCCCTCATTGATCGGAGTACAGGTTCCCTCGGTATTAATCACAAAGCGACTGTACACCGATATATTAATGTTGTTCTGAGTCGCAAATGCTAAGGTCGCATGGACCGCATAGCATCGCGACGGCTAGTGAAGAGCGCGCCTGTCACATCACTCAAAGGCGACAATAGGATTTGCTTGGAAAACGGCTTGCTCGTACAATTGATTACGTCAAGAGCTGATCATATTACTGAATCGCTTAGAAAACTTTTTCAACTAAATATTACATTAGCACCATTACAGTTATAATTAGTCTACTGATATATCCACTCTGCTAGTTGATGGTACTATGTTATGCACTCCGTAGAATCCGATTCCCATCGGGTTGCTTATTGTAAGACAACGGACCCCTTATCCTACGCCTATGATAACAACGACTAAAGAGCTTGAGAAGCCAATTTTCATTACCCTCCCCGTCTCAGACCAAGAAAAAAAATCATGGTCAGAGCCTCCCGTCCAGCTAGTCCGGAACTCGCCCAAACAGGTGAGGGAAGCGCAGAAATTGCGAAAAGATGTTAACCTACCAACGAATATGTTAGACCGATCAGTCAAACTCAGGACCAACACCTAGGCGTCTTTTCTGTAGACAAATACAGTTCACGGTTTTTGTAGGTACTTATATTAACAGCAATGACGCGAAGTTGCAGTGTACAAGAGGAAACTGGGTGGCTGGCGATATTTGAGCTCCCGAAGCGTAGTGGGAGCGGGTGGCCGTCTGGTGGAATAACAACTATTGTCATAATATCGATTGTCATACAACATTACGCATAAAGTTGATGCTCATAATATTTTTATGGCATAAATTATTCTATGGCATAATTGTTCCCTGTCATAATTATACGGAGTCATAATTTGTTTAACCATAATGTAGAATGTCATACATTTATTTATTCATAATATTGATGATTATAATTATTTTTAGTAATAATTGTAAATGTCATACATTTATCAAGCCATAATATTGATAATAATATTTGATCAAAAAACAAAACAAAGGGTGGCCGTCAAATAAACTTTTCTCTGAGATCAACCAATTCTACTAGTGGTGTATAAAGTTCAAGTTTTCACGTAGGCAGTAGGAAACAGGGACTTAGTGGCAAAACTGACTCGGATCGCGGATAGGTTAGAAGACGAAAGCGGGAGCTTTGGGTGGCCGTCTGGTGGCATAACAACTATTGTCATAACATCGATTGTCATACAACATTACGCATAAAGTTGATGCTCATAATTTTTTTTTGGCATAAATTATATTATGGCATAATTGTTCCTTGTCATAATTATACGGAGTCATAATTGGTTTAACCATAATGTTGAATGTCATACATTTATTTAGTCATAATATTGATAATTATAATTATTTTTAGTAATAATTGTAAATGTCATACATTTATCAAGCCATAATATTGATTATAATGAAATTTAGGGTTACCCTCATCTGGCAGAATAATATTGGTCAGAAACACTTTCATAACATGTTTCGCAGAAACACTTTCGGTCGAATGGTAATTTTGCATAAAGGTATAGTTGGCATTACTACTACCACGCATACGACACATTTTCAGCACATTGTTTTGTAGAACGTTACTTTGGCTGACTTTGGTTTAGCATCATTTTATGTACCATAATAATCCTATAGCATACCTACTATTACGATATCATAATTCCCGACTCGCTATCAAAATGGAAATACAGTCCCAGAGTCACCGTTAGGTACGACGACGAGCGAAGCGAGGAGGAGTGTTATGTAGAACTGCGACCATACAGCACGCGAGCCGAGCGAGCGAAGCGAGCGTGCCGCGGCAGCGGCCGGCGAAGCGCCAGAACTGTTTTTTTTTAATATTACGCATGATTTGCGCTTAATATTACGCTTGACAACTTTGTGCCGCCTAAATATTATGAAAAATAATTATCTGCGAAAGTTCTATTCGTTTAGAAAACAGTTATGCTCATCAATTTTATGACCAACCAATTTATGTCCATTACAAAGTATGCTCAAATAATTTTATGCGCATCAACTTTATGCGCATTACACAGTATGGTCTTAAACATTATGATTAAAAAAGTTATGCGCATAAATGTATGACTATTTACAGTTATGCGGAATGATGAGTATGACGAATCCATGTATGCCGATAAAAAATATGACTTTAAACTTTATGCCACCCGACCCCTACCCGGGAGCTTTACTCCCGCTTTCGTCTTCGAGGTTATTTTTTTTATAAATGAGCAGAAAAACTTGTTATTAGATAAAACTTGTTTGTAAACTTTTATACTGATCGCCCTTTGATACTGTGACCCAACATAAAAGACAACTTTGTAACTTACTTGCTTCTGATTCGAGATCTTCATTTACTACTAAGAAAAACAGGCTTATGCGTTTTGCAGTTTATGCGTTTATACAGTATGGTTAAATTGTTTTATGAGCAACCAATTTATGTCCATTATAAAGTATGCTTAAATAATTTTATGCGCATTACACAATATGTTCTTAAACATTATGACTAAAAACGTTATGCGCATAAATGTATGACTATTTACAGTTATGCGTAATGATGAGTATGACGAATCCACGTATGCCTACCAAAAATATGACTTTAAACTTTATGCAACCCGACCCCTACCCAGTGGAAGCACCCTGTGCAATCCGAATTGAGCCAACTTGGATTGCTTTAACTAATATAATTTATGTTCTGATCGTACAAGTCACAAGTCGCTTAGGCACTTTACGGTTACTTACCTGTATCTATGTTTGTATGTATGCACAAGAAAGAACCTAAACTCGTACTAAAAAAGTTTTTGACTCATCATATTATTTTACGAAGAACCATCGAGCATAAAAATTTCTGCCCGGAAAAGTCTTATGAAGTAGCGGATCCCAGATTTCGGTTCGGTTTCGGGGGGCATGACCGCAGTGAGTAATAAGTTTTAGTTGGGACTTCGGTGATTTGGAAACATTGAGCCACTTAGCCCTTAAAATATATTCTAGTGCAACAACCCCTGTAACGGGCTGGCAGTTACAGGACAACCCACCTATCCTGTCCTGACCTCCACAACCGAGATACTCTAAGGGCCGGATTGAAACAACCAGCTCTAAGCCAAAATTATAGACAAATTACATTTCGCTAATGGTTTTAAATATGGCATTTTAGCACCAATTTCAATAAATCCCTAGAACATAAATTGTTTTGAATGACAGCTTTGTGGTGGGAAACAAAATAATGTTGACGCTTAAAGAATACCCGTTTACGTTACTTTGAGATGAGCTCACCTTTAAGTTTAGTAGCTATTATAATAACAAATGAAACCTTAAAAGTACCTGATTATACACCGTTGACACAGACGGTTGTATTATAATCCCACTATACATGTGTAGGTGTTATATAATAAAAACAGCTAAATTTATTAAAAGTAGCTTAAATGTTGATCAATGTGGCATGATCTTGATTAAAAATAAGAATACCGTGCATCGCGAAACTCAATCTGATAAAGGGATGATATGATTGATATGTGATCATAAGTTGATACGGAGGTCCGCGCGAAACAAGTCGCAGACAAAAATACTTCTCTAAACTGTAACTGGGTCATTGTCAGTCAAAGAAACAAAAAGCGGCCAAGTGCGTGTCGGATCACGCACAACAAGGGTTCCGTGCCTATGAAAAAGGTCGTATCGTTACTGAAATCTTATGGCACTTAATACGTCCTTTTCTTTAAGGAAGGCGGTTTTTTTAGAAATATTTGCATGCATTTTTTAATGTTTTTAAAATACACGGTTCAAAAATTAGAGGGGATACACAATTTTAGTGACTTTCGGGGCGATTATCTCTGACTCTATTCACTTAATCAAAAAAATTGCTGAGAAACCTTATATTTATTTTGAAAGGCCTATCGATTGATGTGCCACACGTGGGCATGCAATTTTTTTTTTTTACTTTCAGTTTTATGTATGGAGTGCACCCCTAAATATTTTTTTTTTTGTAATTTCATTACATAACTATGTAGCGGTTTACAAAATACACCTATCCTCAAAATTTTATTCAATTACACCTTATAGGAAGCTACGGTAGCCCAGTGGTTCGGGCATGCGGCTGTCAAACGGCGGTCGGGGGTTCGAATCCCGGCTCGTACCAATGAGTTTTTCGGAACTTATGTACGGAATATGATTTTATATTTACCGTTAGCTTTTCGGTGAAGGAAAAACATCGTGAGGAAACCTGCATACATCTGCGAAGAAATTCAAAGGTGTATGTGAAGTCCCCAATCCGCACTGGGCCAGCATGGGGACTACTGCCCGTTCCCTCTCATACATGAGAGGAGGCATGTGCCCAGCAGTGGGACGTATATAGGCTGATGATGTGTGTGTGACACCTTATAGTTTTCGAGTAAAATGCCTGTGACATACGGACAGACAGACCAACAGACATGAAGAATCTATAAGGGTTCCGTTTTTTGCCTTTTGGCTACGGAACCCTAAGAAGCGTCTCTTCTGCGGTCAATAATTGTAGACGACGCCGTTTATGCGGAATCAGCTTAGAGCATTAAACCAACCGGAGACGACACGCGCTCACATTTCTATCTAAAAAAGTCTGCCGATTTTGGCGGGGGAGGGGAACGTCAAATGTATGCGTAACGTGAAAATAGCTACGTCAGATAAACGTCAGTCCATACAATGTGTATGACCACTGGTCATATACATATGGCAGAGGGGAACGCCTGTCAATGACGGCTCCGGTTGGTTTAATGCTCTAAGGGAATCAGAGTTCACCCAAAATTTGGCAATGTCCACAAGAGAGATGCGAACCTATACTCAATACTCAATCATTTATTGCAATATCACAAAAGTAGATACAGATGTTAACTTAAAGCTACCGATCATTGTTAACCCAGTTGGGCACTGCAATGTTTGGGAGAGGAGGACTTACTGAACGTTATATGTATATACCCTACAATGCATACAGTTCCCGATTAAGCACCACCAACATATTTGCGAATTACATTAAGAATGAGGTAGGCAGCGACATCTGTTATACGTAAAAGGACACATACGACACTAGGCTGCTATACCACGACATCTTAGCTAAAGTGGTGACCTGCCGACTCAAGAGCACAGAAGCGAACAGCATCAAGACTCAAGCATGGCCGGAGGAAACGGAGACAACACGGGAGCTCTGCCCATTCTGCAACCCGACGCTGTCGATCAACATGAAGCTCAGCAACTTCCGCTAGACGGCGCGGCGGTGTCCTGCCACGGATCGAGTGACCTAATCAAATTTCGAGAGTCGATGCAAAATTTTGTTTTCGTCAACTTACGGGTGGTGGTAAAAAAACAATTAATAAGTGAAGCAGCTACAAAGAATAAGAATAACAATAAGAATAACTTTATTGCTTTCATGTTGGCATCCAGGTGGTCTTACAAAATTAACAGTACAACATGAGACCCTTTAAGGGTATTGCAACTCTTAAAATCTAAAACTTATAACTATAGTAATAAGCCTAGGTAATCGTAGTTAACAAAAGTATTTAATATAAAAATGATGTGCCTAGGTAACACACTTTATATTATAATATAAATCTCTAAATTTCAGTCTGAATACTATTTTTATAATATTTATTAATGTCAAAGAATTCTTGTTATGAGTAGAAACTGTTACATGCTAGGTATTTTTTTAAACCGTCAACAAATTTTGTGTATTTCAGCTCTTCGCTAATTTCTTTAGGGAGATTATTATATATTCTTATTGTGGTCATATGGGGGCTTTTGTTACTCATTTGCAAGTTACTAGTAGGTAAGGCTATTCTATTTTGATGTCGTAGGTTCATAGTGCTGGTGTAATGGTCTTTGGCTTTTGAATATAACTATGGATGCTTACGTACAAATTTACAAACTTCTAAGATATATAAGGATGGTAAAGTTAAAATGTTAAATTTCTTAAAGTAAGGTCTGCAGCTATCATATTTTTTTATATTTGCGAGAATCCGTATACATCGTTTTTGTAGTATGAACAAGTCCATAGCATCAGTGCTGTTACCCCACAATATGATCCCATATTGCAGCCAGGACTTGGTAAACGCATAATAAGCATTTGTGGCCGTATTTAAGTCTGTAGTGTTTTTTATATTTAAAATACGACCTACACTAGAGGAAAACAGCGGGAAAGCGGGAAAACGGCGGGTACAAACGATTTTCGGCCCAAGCTGAAGCAAAAACCTTCGTTTGCTTCGCTCCGTCGTTCAATAAACGACATTAGACGTAAATAATGTCGAGTCTTCCGATACTTATCAATTTAGTAAAGTTTATTTAACGTAGTCCCTCGTATCCTCTATCCACGCCTTTTGCAAATTATTGCGAATGGAATCGCGGGTCTAGTAGTATTTTTTTATTAAACATAATTTTAGCTATAAACGAATGAACTTAATAACTAGTCACTAATCGCCGACAAAACGTATTCGTATAAAACTTATTTTAAAACAATTTTGATATTTGGTATAAACTGGTAGCGATAAATATTTTTTATGAACATAAATCATGCAGTTTTCATTAATGTTCATTTGGTAACAAATCGCGTGTTGGATCTTTTGCACTTTGACACTTTTACGCGTGGTTGCGGGCTGTGTTTTACAACGTAATAATAACTGATGTCTGTAATTACAGGGTCAAATAATTACCGTATCGGCAATTAATGACGTCCCATTTTTTGATAAAAAAATTATTTATAATGTCCTTTAAATCGTGATACATTTTGAAGTTAATATTATAATTGTAGGATATATATACCAGGTACATTGCATGACTTAGAAGGCAACTTTACTGGTACCTATCTGAATAAAAACAGCAATCAGACAAATGCATACAGCCACATATAGTTCATGTTTTAATGTAGGTACTTAAATCATCTCATCATCACATGAAATGTCAGTCTGTGTAAACCTGGTAAAAGATACTTAATACATACCTTTATATCAGTAATATACCTGATACTTATCTGAAAAACAGAGCCGGACCATTTTAATGTGAAAAAGATTAGATTAGATTAGATTATTTATTTTATGATAAAAAATACATTACAGATTTGCATACATGTCAAAAATATAAGAGTTTTTTATCACAATCGTCAAAAACAGAAAAAAATAAATAAGATATAATAGCTGGCTCGTTCATGTCGTAATATTTAAATTAATTAAGTTATAATAATAATAAAATGTCAACAACACAATAACAAGGAAATATAAAAACAATCCAAAATCAAAAGAACACAAATATATCAACCTCTAGGTATCGTCATTTTACAATATTTAGTGCATCATAAAATACGTGACACAATACGTTTAATGTCAAATCATAATCGTAATAATAATAATAATTTCAGGGTCAGGATCAAGGGTCAGATACAGAAGGCGGTACTCTTGGATACTGCGCGAATAGTCAGGAGGTTCCTGTCTCTGTCGCCCTGACCACCGGCAGCTTAGGCCCCGCCTCGCTGCCGGCGGTACCCTAGGTTAGGTTTTTATAATGGTTTTATGTTTTATATGTATACTTTTATATTTTACTTTTTATATAATTATTGTAAAAACCTAGCCTGAGTTGAAGATTAAATGAAGAGTATAATAATAATTTAACATGTCAGGTCTAGACTCATATACTCTTTAACTGAGTATAATGGATTTTCCAATAAAAGGTATTTAAGGCGGCGTCTAAATGCTTCGTCAGAAGGTTCCTGTCTAAGATCAGCGGGTAGTCGCTCGTAGTAGGTAGGCCCAATGACGCGCGGGTTCTTGCCTGCAAGTGCCATGCGACGGGGAACTGTTCTCAAACGCCCAGTGCGGCGGAGTGTTTTGCCAATCGCATTTACGGTATTGAAGGAAGAAAGATTATTCCTTACAAACATTATAATTTCGAATACATAGAGTGAGTAGTGCGTCATAATACCGTGCATTGGGAAGTAGCCTCTACACGACGTCCTCGATTTTGCCCCAATCATCGCACGTACGGCACGTTTCTGCATAAGTAGCACTCTGTTGGCATCCGTTGAGTTTCCCCAAATGAGCGAGCCGAAAAGACTATTTAGTTTCATATTGATTATGATAAAGATTAAAATAATGAAAAGATCAATCATTACGACAAACTAGGAAACTTATGATTAAATCAGTAGTACTTAGTGGTAGACAATGATCTTGGAATTGAGAATGAAGGTAACAAATTACATTTGCCAAAAATGGCACACATGTGCCACCTTTTGACTCGAACAAAATAGATGCTCCTTCAAGAGTAAAATAGCTTGAAAACCAGTTAACCACATAAATCAGCGTCATTGCGTCATCGGTCAGATGAAAACATCAGGCGTGGGCTCTCCGTGAAGAATCCTATAAAAACCAAGGTCAATCGGATTCAGCTGTGATCCGTCTTCTATCGTTATATATTATATTGTCCCATTAGCATTCAAATGGCCATTCTTGGACGATTTATATTTTTCTATATCCAGCTTGCGAAACTTTGATCTGATAGCGCCCCAGTTTAGAATAGCACCTTTGTTTTAAAGTGTTTTTATGGTTAATTTGTTTTATTACCTAATCGAATTTGAATATTGATTGTATTCGACGAGACACTGATATAGGGTACGATTTAACAACTATAAAAATGTCGTAAAACTGTTGAGACAATTTAACTTCGATGGGCTTCATGTAATTTTATTAGGCTTTATTGGTATTTAAGTAACAAGTGAATTTCATTGGTTATTATTTTCCGTATTATAACTTCTCTCTAAGAGTCCGCAGTAAGCTCGATTCTCCATACAAACGTAATTACGCTCTCATTTTAAAACTATGTGTCGGGTTGTAACGAAACTTTGCATGTACAATAACATGAGGTATATCCTGGGCCCTGTTCAATAAAGATTACAATCCGACAATTTGGTAAAAATACGTCATAATTGAAGAATTGTAAAGTAATAACCGTTTAATAAAGCTACTAAATTGTAATTGTAATTCAGTGACATATTTGAACATTGTAACGCTGGTAAACCCTGTTCAATATAACTTACAATTGTAAAAATGTACCTGTCGTTTTTACCGATATTTGTCAGTTACAAATTTGTCGTGGTAAATTACAATTTACAATTAATTGTCAATTCATTTACTTAAGAGCAATATGGAGGGAACAATTGAATTTCCTCGTTAATTTATTGGTAAGACTGTCGGCAAAATTAATAGTGCGCACAAATTAACTATATTGTCGTTTACTTATGAAAATAAAGATGTACTGTTTGGAAAATTTAGTGACATACTAACCCATGAAATTAAAATATACAAGTGGGAAAATTCTAAATTTGGTCCACTAACCATCATTTTACTCTATTTATTGTATCAAAATAGTAGCCGTTAATTTCCAAACGTCTTGACAGACGGTGTGGTTGCCTGTCACAATTGTATAACAATTGTACAATATTTGAATCCATCAATCCAGTAACTACAATTATGCGTTCAATAAACCAGTTACCTTGACAAATTAGTAAACTTTCGCCTGTCAAGTGTAATTTTTTATTGAACAGTAATATGTAAAATTGTCGCTACAAATCGTCAATTTTGTAAGTTTCTGAAATTTACAAATTTGTAGTTGGTAATTTATATTGAACAGAAATATGTAGAATTGTCACCTGTCTTCGACAATTACATTTTACAATTTGTAACGTTTATTGAACCTGTTCAACCTGGGCCCTGACCCAGGTCTGTAATTAGTTTATGTAGCTTGAGATACCATAGTAAAAAAACCGGTCAAGTGCGAGTCCGACTCGCGCACCGAGGGTTCCGTAAAAACTAGCAATTAACTCAAGGTAAAGGTAAATGTCCTAATAATTATTAAATTATTTAATTATTTTAACCCAACACAACAGAATTCAATTTCAAACAAATAGTAACTTTTACACCAACACCATCAAACTACCAAGGCAATTGAATCGCGATTTTTTTTGAACTGCTATTGAAATATACCCGTTCCAACTCCATTCATTCTAGAAAAATCTTAACAACGCGAATGGGGTCAGCGCCGTCTATCGGCCCCATTTGGTACTAACGTGCAAGGGCAATCAGCTTAGTATGTATGTTGGTGTTTTAGCGATTATTGTTTATCACGTGTACCGATCTCGATTATTATTTTTTAATTTGAAATTAGGGTATTTCTTTTATAGTCTCATAGGAATTTCAAAACAAAAAAATACTTATAAAGTTGATTAAATTGCAAACTTAACTAGGAAATGATTTTTGTAAATAAAACAAAAAAATGCGAGATACAGAAAAAAAAAACATATTTATGTTTATCTTAATCACAAGTAATTATTTCAAATTTTTCGCTTGAATAACTTCGGAGATAAGGGGGGGGGGAATGGTATTTTTTTTTACATTTTCCTTCATAGATCAAAATTTTCCCAGTGTAGAAAAAAAAGAAAAACTGTTTCAAAATGTGCAACTCAAGACCTTTCAAATGATACCCCACTTGACCCAATAGCTGAATTTTTTTTTTTGCTACCTCCAAGATACCTTCGTAAGATTTCATGGAAAATTAAAATATATATTAAAATTTTTCATTTTCCATGCACGTGGATGACTCTCATTTAAAACCATTCCAAATTTCAAATTGATACCTTAAGTAGTTCGTGAGATATTTCACTTTGTGACAGACAGACAGACGGACGGAGTCGCACCATAAGGGTTCCTTTAGTACCTTTTTTGGTACGGAACCCTAAAAATACAGCGAATTTAAGTTTTTCATACAAAACTTGTTTTTGCTGTATTTCCTTTGTTTTATAAACTGGAACCATATTAACTAATTGCAGACAGAGATATACCTCGTATCATTGTAAATGCTAAGTGTCGTCACAATCCAACTAAGACGTAATTTTTAAATGAGAACTAAACTCCGTTTGTATGGGAAGGTGAAATTCGGCCGATCTTACTGCGGGCTCTTAATTTTGTCTTACCTGTATGTTTAATCCAAATCTATTAACTTTAGGTGGGAAATATATTGTCATGAAAAATTATCTGGTTATACTTGCATCTGTTGAAATTAATTATTAATTATGGCCGGGTTTTTTTATTAGGGTTCCATAGCCAACATAGAAGTATCCACTTAAACTTAATTAACGGTTGTATCTCCGACATAACCCGCTTCTTTTATCTTTGTTTGTTGTTTTTTTCCATGGTTATTCTTGTAAATAAATGTTACATAATAAATACTTAAATACGAAAAAACATCCATGACTCAGGAATAAATATTCATGCTCATCACACAAATAAATACCCGTACCGGGATTCGAACCCGGGACCTCCGGATTCTGTAGGCGTAGGCGGTGGTGACCCACTACAGAGTTAAATTGATAAACATCATGATATTGAGAACGTATAAAGTAATTGATTTGAACTTTGGGTAAATTCGACTAGGATTTATTTATAACTTGTGTGCATACCCTATCCCTGCATTTACTTATGATATAAACATACGAAGTCTCGCTCGCTGAATCAATCTAAGTATTTACTTTATACAGTCGACGTCAAAGATATATATACATTTTTCGCCTTATTACAATGAAATAAGGTGCAAAACTGTAAACATATCCTTGAACTCGAACAAAAACAGCAAAATCATTTTATCACAAGAAACCTCGCCAGCTCAATTGGATTTTTACGCTGGTTAGTCTTTGAGTTGATACTCGTATTGAGCGAGTAATACTCAGTACCATAACTACCATTTACAATCAGACCATGTACAGTACAGAGTATTCTCTCTCATCCGAGGGAAAAAGACTGTGAGGCTGTAGGTGACGATGATGGTCCTCATGCGCCTATTGTACGTCGATGTTGATGTCCTCCCAGACGTATTCTTTTCGACATCGAAATGACCCCGTATCATGGTTGGCCTTATCACACGATAAGTGACAAGATAGAGCGTCCGTCACTGCCTGACACCGTTCGATAGAACGAGACGACGCTCCTATCTTGTCACTCATCCCGTGATAATGCCGACCATACAGGTCAGGATACGTCTCTCTCGTTTCATGACCATGATCTCGAGCATGACACAGTCTTATCCACTCACATGCTTGTAGCAAACACAGTTGCCAATTTCACGCACCCCGAAACTGATTGTGGCAAATATGTTTGCCAAGCAAAGCCTGAGAATGATATATTTTTTTAAGCAATTTATGCTACCTTTTATAAAATCCGAAATTAAGTGAGCGGATAATGGGCTCAGTCTTCTTTGTGTATGCAAAGCCTAATTTCCGTTCCAGGTAATTTCATTCTCCGGGAAAGGGACGTGTCGCGCCGCGCGGCCGGCCGCCGCCGCGCATCACGCTTTACATAATTAATTAATATGCTTGTCTGGCGCCGACTCAAAATTACTTCGGTACACTTAGATTAATTTAAGAACTTAGTTATTAAGGTTAGGTAATTAAAAAGTCAAAATAATTACAAAATTATATACTTACTTAGGTATAAGTACTTACAATAGTTTAAGAATTTAGTTATTAAACTAAATAAAAAAGTTTTATTATTTTTTGCTTTTCAGTTCCTTTTCGGCGGATTAATTTTTTGTTAAAAAGGTTTTATTTTTCAATTTTCTGTGGCTTACTTTAGTTAATTACTAACTTAATTTCTAGTTACATGCAATATTTTTGATTACTTTTAAAATAGCTCCCCACCTTACTGAAACTGTTAATTGCTTTATAATCCTAATGTAATTAAGTATATTGCTTGTTGTATAATATAAATTCTTTAAAAGAAGAGGCTTTATATACCAACATGGGTAGGCCTACAAGAAATGCTGCTCGAATGAGAAAAATACATGTAAGAACTCACACCCCAAGGACTGATTGACAATATGCATCTGACTATCAATTCAATTCATTTATTCAAAGACCAACATGGATCACTATTGTTAGTAAAACTTAGCTTAATATTAGTAATTACAAAGTTCATAGTTAGCACACATAAAGTTAATTTAAAGAGATAATACATAATAATCAATAATAATACGAATTAGGCCGGTTTGAAATTCACATTACAGTCAACTAATAATAAAATTTTGTAAATATTTCTGAAGTAATCTAATTTAAAAATAATAATTATTCACTGGATGTCAAGTTACATTAATAATTCATTTAAATCTCAAAATGTCAAATGTCATGCGACCTCATAATTAACATGTGTGTTTGCGTGCATCATACAGCAGTGGTTTATATACACACAGTCCATATTTACGTAAAGCGACCATTTTCAGGATGCTGTTGGCACTGGCCCGTACCCTGCGCACCAGGGATGTACATCGCTTGCGCATAGTAGTGTGGAAACAGTCCACCCTCGCTTCTGCGAACATCCCTGACGCGCTGCAATATCGGGGCAGCCCCATCAGCATCCTGAATGCGTTATTAAATTGGACACGAAGAGCACTGTATTGTGCCTGAGTATAGTTCGCCCACATGCCGCTGGTATATAAGGACGTGGATGGTATATGTGGACGAGGCCCTGAATAGGGTTAACTTGACCCTTCTCGAGCATCCAGCAAACCTGCGAGCGATCATGTTAGCTCTCGCAGACAGTGCTCTTCGTTCCCGCTCAATGTCAGTACCGTCTTTAAGGTCAGACGTCATAATATGCCCCAGATACTTAAACTGTGATACCACAGTCAGTACCTTCCCATTTAGTTTTATCGGTGGAACATCCTGTGGACTTTTATTCCTAACCCTAAAGACCATACAGTATTCGCTTTTCAACACATTGTATTGCAGACCTTGACTCATTGCGTACCGTTCACAGATGCCTATCAGTTTCGTAAGTCCGCATGGAGAGGCACTCGGCAGCACCATATCATCTGCGTAACTGATATTATTTACGCACACTCCGTCAATATGGCAACCGATGCGGGCGCTGCTGAGCTCCTCTATAAGTTCGTTTACATACAGGTTGAAGAGCTTAGGCGAGGTTAGTCCTCCTTGTCTTACTCCACACTTCAGCCTGTATGCATCCGAAAACGCCCCCGCCCATCTTACGACATTGGATTGGTTAAGGTACCAGAATTTGAGAGTGCTAGTCAGGTCAGCTGGCACGCCAGAGTCATTCAATTTCTGCCAGAGAATGTCGTAATTAACCATATCGAACGTCTTAGATAGGTCAAGGTAGCTTGCGTATACATTTTTCTGTCGGTCCATGTAGTACTTGACAGTATTTTAAGACCCACAATTGCAGTTTCTGTGGATAATCCCGGCTTAAATCCAAATTGATTATCGTGTAATTTCAGATATTTATCAATGTGGGAGTTAAGCACACTATCAAACACCTTGGCTATAATGGCAGCTAGTGAAATAGGTCTGTAGTTGGTTTTGTCGCTACTGTCACCTGTTTTGTTTTTCACGATGGGCACCACCACAGTCTTCATCGCGTCCGACGGCAGGTACGAGTGCCCTACACAGAATGTGTACAACATAGCCAGAACTCTTGGCAGATGCGGGCCAGCATGCTGGAGGTGCTCAATGCTAAGACCATCGTGCCCAGGAGACTTACCCCGTGTCATACCTTTAATAGCTTTGATAACATCTTTTGCCGTAGACCTGGTGATCATCCCCTGACCACGAGACCCAGCATCTGACACCCCCGTTGACTGTGATAGCCCCCCAGTGGTGATTCGACTTGGAAATGGTGTTGAAACATGTCGGCAATACATTTGTTATCATTAATGCCTTCTACAAACCCTTAAAATCTCGTTTAGAGTGATGCTTCGCGATAATATCTAATTTAATTTGTTCTTCGTTCTTCTGACACCACTTTAAACGAGATCTAAAGATCTTTTTGCTTTCTCGCATTTCATTAAACACTGGTCCTGCTTTCGGCTTAGCATGCCACAACCAGACCTCAAATTTCAACCGATTTTCGACTATGAGAAATGTGCGAGGGTCTGCTTCTTACTGGAGACGATGCTTTTCGGAGTTGATTGCTATGGTAAGAAGTCTAGGGCCTCCTACAGGACCTGGTTTATGACCTTTTCGTGCAATGATCTAAATTGGCCGGATATGATAAAAGCTTTACTCATTTTTTACTCATTGCGGATGGCCGCAATGTAAATGATAGAGACAGCATACCATTCCCTGAACGAACAAAATTGGTGCAAAAATATCCAGTGATTGTTGCCAGAAGCCGCGGCAGGCATATGTGGCGCTGAGTAGAGTAAAGACACGTGATGGTATTGCTTTATCTGACCTAGAGCCGAATAAGGTATTACACAAACACACACACACACACACACACACACACACACACACACACACACACACACACATGCGTGGTCATACATATCAATCAGTAAGTGAACAAACAATCATCCCTTGTTTTCCTACCCTTAGGGTTGAAATTTTTATTTAAAATTTATGTGGGACCAACTTCGAGGTATAACCCTTTCTAATAAAAAAAGAATTATCAAAATCGGACTACTCTGTAAAAAGTTATGCGAGATCATACATTAAAAAAAAATATATATATACGCGTTGACTTGAGAACCTCCTCCGTTTTTTTCGTCGGTTAAAAATATAGGTGCATACAACTTGCTCATAAATATGTCCCATAACTTTTATGTCAGCGGATTAAGGTTTTGGTACTTATTTATGAGGGCATTTATTTGTGTGATGAGCACGAATATTTGTTCCTGAGTCATGGATGTTTTATATGTATTTAAGTATTCATTTATCTATATAAGTATGTTTATCGTCATCTAGTATCCATAGTACAAGCTTTGCTTAGTTTGGGACTAGGTCGATTTGTGTAAGATTGTCCCCTAATATTTATTTATTTTTTTATGTTATCGATACATATTTTTGCACTTCACTGTGCCAATGAGTTTTTCTGAATATTATTTACCGTTAGCTGTTCGGTGAAGGAAAACATCTTGAGGAAACGGGTCTTATCCCAATAAGGTCTAGTTTTCCCTCTGGGTTGGAAGGTCAGATGTCAGTCGCTTTCCTAAAACTAGCGCCTAATATGCCAAGTCTTGGGGTAAGGTGGCAAAGCGGACCCCGGGCTTATTTAGCGGCACAACGGTAATAACGCTAGGAGTATGCTGATGTTTTTTTATTAAATCGGCTGCTTACTGGATTCTTACACTTAAGGTGGTTCGCCGACCATAAAAAACTTTTTTGACATTTGCAGATTAACGGCGTGAAACAAACCCAACAAAAAAGAAACTTACCTATGTAACAATCTTTAATGAAATGGATTACCATTTGCGCGAAATTCCCCATTTCTTTAAAAAAACTTGTATAAACTTTGTATACTAGAATAAGTTGAGAATAATAATTTCC
Source organism: Epinotia demarniana (assembly GCA_945867215.1). Lineage (NCBI taxonomy): Eukaryota > Metazoa > Arthropoda > Insecta > Lepidoptera > Tortricidae > Epinotia > Epinotia demarniana. The sequence continues at coordinate 5,359,733 of OX244265.1, read as the reverse complement.
CGAAAGTATGACGTGACAAACTAATTTCTCAAATTATTGTAGTTTATACAAGTTTACTCGTATTCTAGGAAAGGAGCAATTTCCAATTTATGAAAGTGTGTTAAGTAGGTACATACGTTTCAAATATCACGCCGTTAATATGCGAATGTCAGAAAACTTTTGTATGATTGTTCTGTATTATTTGCCATAAGGGAAAGGTCAACGAAAATCAATATGCTACAGATAAGTGCAAATGGTGAATGTATCGTCATAAAGTCATAAATTGCCTTTCAGTTTAGATAACCCAACCGTCAAACAAGCCACTGCGAAATATTTCAATCTGAACTTCATAATGACAATCTGAACTTCATATTTTAATACCTACGATTAAGTTACATAGTTTTCTGTAAAATTCGTAGCAATTTTTTTGGTCTATACATTGATCTGTACCCAGTGTAATGATTGCGCGTGATGATCAGCGTTTTGATTGCTAATTATCAAAACGCTGATAATAAACGCTGAACGCTGCTTTGTTTGTGTGAGGTGTGCAATAAAGAGTATTTGTATAGTATTGTATCAATAAGAACTACAGAGATCATTATATTAGGACGAATGAAGTTAGTTATCTTAGCATTTTAGTTAGCAGCAGAACCAAGGTAACCGATATAGCCCTCCGGATCGCTAAACTTAAGTGGCAGTGGGCGGGGCACATAGCACGTAGAACCGATGGCCGTTGGGGCGGAAATGTTCTCGAGTGGCGACCACGTACCGGAAGGCGCAGCGTGGGTAGGCCCCCGACAAGGTGGACTGATGACCTGGTAAGGGTTGCGGGAGTCCGCTGGATGCGGGTGGCGCGGGATCGGTCACTTTGGCACTCTTTGGGGGAGGCCTATGTCCAGCAGTGGACGTCTTTCGGCTGATATGATGATCATGATGATGATGAAGTTAGTTATTTTACACTAAACTCGTTACGGGTATTGTAAAACGGGGGGTTCTAATGAGCCAAAAAAATATGTGTAGAATAATATCACATTTATTTCATGACAGTGTACATATAATTAACAATATCCCTAATCAGAAATACTGTGGAGACCGGTTGATTGGCTATAATATAGTAATATTATGTTCATTATGAAGTCTACTGACGAGGAGCGGTTCTGGCGATGTACTCGAGGGCACGGGCGATCTGGGGGGGCACCGGGGGAGGGGTGGGGATGGCGTTACCCTGGAACAAAATACGTTAAAAATTAAGTACGATCAGCGATAAGTTTTCGTTTTTGTAAACAATACCTTACAGTAACTGAAAACAGGAATAGTGTCGCCCTTTGCTATGGAAGCAAACAACCTCTTTTTTTTTGTCAAAATATTGAAAAATAGCTTGACGGCAAGATGTTGAGTGAGACAGCAACTAAGTTATTTTTTTAGTATCTTACAACAGGACTGTAATATATAAAAACAATTAGTCATGTGTCATTGAAATGATAGGCTCAATTATCTACTTAAACATTATATCATTTGCAAACGATCATCTATCATTTATGTAAGCATTTTTTTTGCTGATTTTATTACGCGTACGCGATCATTACTCTAGGCTAAACCAAAGACAAAATAAATTGATATCAACGATGTGGCGTAGTAACTATAATAGAATCATACAAAAAATAATTCTTATAACATTTTTTTTCTCCAATGTTACCTCTAAAATTCTTTTAACGTGCGGTTTTGACATGTTCCGTGAGACAGCGAGCGACGTAGTGAACATCGTTTTCATTTGCTAGTGTGGATGATTATAAGTTTATAATTACCGTAGGCTGGAAACCGTTTTCATCAGCAACGTAGTTGATGGTGATGACTTCGCCCTCGGGGGACGTCCAAGAGTAGGAGCCTTGAGAGACTACGGGGACCACGGGGGGGTTTCCGCCGAAGTCGCGGGGCGTGCCTTGCGCTTGGACTGCGATGCCGTTGTCGGTTTCGTAGCTAAAGAAGAATTTTAGTTACTAACAGTCCAATTTTTTTAGTGTTTAGGTTCCACTCTATACGGTTAAACAATGTGGGTGATGCACTATTTATAGACATAGTTTATATGAATTTCAACTCCAATTTTATTAATATTATGGTGTGTAGCGGTAATACAAACCCCTCAAAATCTTTCTTGAAGCTATCATAAAATTAATCAATTATTATACTGCACAACAACACTGATACCTACTGTAAAATTTAATGTACTTATAGAACTCTATTAAAAGTAACGTAAAATTATAGGCGTGAAGGAATATTCGTTTGACATTTATTCATAACGATATTACTGTTGTAGGTCGTTAGTTGTCTACATAATAATAATAAATACTCCTTATTGCACCGCGACAAGAGAGAAAGACACAAAAAATGCTTAGTAAATAATGGTAACAACAGGCGGTCTCATCGCTTTATAGCGATCTCTTCCAGACAACCTTTGTATAGCAGAAACATTTAAACTAGAATTTTAAACAGAACAGAACTTTCTTACATGTTTGATGGATATTCTAATTCATATTAATGTATACTGGCCGGACTACTGGTCTAGTAAACGATAAAGATTGTACTATCAATGTTGTTATAAACCACATACAAGAAGATATCTTCAGTAAAAACATATACTTACAAGTAGTTGTAGCTACCGTCAGGGCCCTGGTCATTGCCTTCCCTAACGGTCTGTGCATTGGCGTCACCAGCCACGCGGGCGACGTAGCGCGCAGGCGCGGGGGTGCTCACGGGCCGGTAGACCTCAGGGCGGTACTGAGCTTGGTACTTGGGACGATACTGGTTCCTGTTGAAGCCAGGGAAGCCGGCGAACGCGCTGGCGCGGGCGGACTGGCCGTAGGCGGAAGCCGCCATGCAGGCGAGGGCGATGAGCTGCGGTAATTAGATTTGTGAAACGTACCCGGTAATGAGAATGTGCAAGAATCTTCATTTGAAAACGGGTGTATTGTAGAACTAAAATGTGTACTCGGTAATATATATTTAATGCATTTTATTTGAATTCAGTAATGCTACGGTTTACCCCTAGAATCATAAGTAAAGTTCAAATTATTCGTTTAAAACGGTACTTGAGGACATATGGCTGTCCTTTAATATTTATGTCTAAATATTATTATGGAATATTGTTCTTTTACAGTACAATGCCATTTTTGATTTTGGGAATGATCACTTCATGGTATTATTAATCCAATATCTTTAGTTTTTCTTAATAACATAAAGCTCAATTCGACTGGTGTATACTTACAGCAAGTTTCATTTTGGTTGGACTAGTTAGTCTGCCTTCTTTGAACTAGTTTGTTTGACTGTGGCTAAAAAAAACGCGGCGCGCATTTATATATCGAAGATGGATCCACCCACTTCGCACTCCAAACTGCAGTTAACATTTAAATAATTTGACGCGAGACCGAAAAATTGCTTTATCAAGTTATAGCTATAATATCGATGGCCCATAGAAATTATAAAAATATAAGACATTGTATAAATGAAAGACAACATATATAATTTATATACACAGAATATGGTATGGATTAATCGATTCACGCTTTCATTCCCAAAAGGGATAGGCAGAGCACATGAAACTTATGACCCAGTGCCACTTTTAGCATAAATTTGGATATCGATAAAATGTCATATTGCAGTGATCGGTTGCTAGTATTGCACAACACACTTAAACCCTGCTCCCTTAGTCGACTGTTACGACACCCACGGGAAAAAAGGCTGAAATTCTAACCCGACACCACACGGGGAATATGGTGGACAGAATAGGGTTTTACATGGTTTTACCGATAAATAATTCCAATTTGATTTCATTGAACCTACATCAAACATTTTTAATGGGCACAGATGGTGAAATTCAGTTACATGTCAATAATTAAGCCTCTCACAAGCTGACGCGGCTTGCGGTGGCGATCAGTAGTAAAATTGTCAAGAACTGTCCGTTTACTCTTGACCGCCTTCGCGCCTGTGTATTTCAGGCTTAATTAGGAATTAAAAATATATATTATATCACTTTTTTTTTTTACAAGCTTAACAAACATTTTTGACAATAGGTATAGGTAACTACTGTTTTATGGGGACAAGCTAATTTGTCTACGATAAGAGAGTATCATCTACTGCAGCGCGTAGAGATATGTAGGTTTTATAGAGAGCTATGAAGCTATATACAACGTGTTAAAAAATAATGCAAAACCGTTTAAGGGCATAACAGGCATCGTGTTTTGATAAGAAAAAAGTAAGAGAAAAATATTTTTGACGTGATTTTTTTTACATTAGTATGGAGCGTTGGCTGACTGGGGCGACCTGCTCCATCAAAAGTGAAAAAAAAATAGTGTTCTATCTAGCAAGGGAAAGCTCTTGTTACGATATTTTTGCTGCATGTTCCTGATGAATGTATCGATAGCGCATGGCCGTGCTCGCGCAATGCCTATTCAATACAAATACAAATCTTTATTTTACATAAAAATGTGATACAAAAGCTTTCCACCATGAACACAATTTCAATTACGTTACTAAAATTTCATAATTACAATTGTATTACTAATATGTCATAATTACAATACAAATCTAATTACAATAATAAATGTCAAGTGGTGTCAATGTGTATTGGTTCACTTTAATATATTTTTACGTCACACCTGGCCATAATGCGAGTTTTGCTGCACGCTGCGCGTACGGGAAAACTCGCATTGTGGCCAGGTGAAGACGTAAAATACGTACTCAACACGGGCGGTAATTCGTAAAGCCCCAGAGCGCATATTTATGGCCCTCACCTTCGGTTCGGGCCACAAACACCTGCGATCTGGGGCATTCACGAATTCACCGCCCTAGTTACGTAATGTACTATCAAACGTTGCATTTATTTCTATACCATGCGATACCAATTCACCTTATACGGATAGCTACCATTTTTGTTACACCCTGTTCGTATATGTATATCTGCGCATATTCTGCTGCATTAACGCCGAGGGTAATTGCATTATACTATAAAGAACGCAAATTCATTTATATTATAAACTTCTGTAGCTTTAAAAGCATTCTTGCCTACTTACTCCGCGGCTCAGAGACCCGAAGTAGATTTGCTCCACCCACATCGCCCTATTTTGTGCTCCCAGGCCCCGGTATCATGCTAGGCCGTATCACGCAATAAATGAAAAGATAGAGCGTCCGTCTCGTTCTATCGAACGGTGACAGCCAGTGACGAACGCTTTATCTTGTCACTTATTGTGTGATAAGGCCGACCATGATACGGGGTCTGCAGTCTCTGTCAGTGCATTGTCTTTCTGCTCTTCATCTTCCCAGCGGACTTTAGTAGTATGGATTCGTTCGTTCGTGTATCTCCATCATTGTTGCTCGAGCTAGCAAGTGCGACAGAGAGGGAGACACTCGAACGAAGTTCGTTTTCACTTCGCGGTAGCCCCTCTGGTATCGTTTTCACACCCCGCCTCCAACCCCGCATAATTTCCCTGCACCCATTCTGTCGGGCCATTTTGCGGCGTAACTTATGGTTTATTCGGTCGCTGGGAACTACCAATTTAAAATTACTTTTAAAGTGGTTATTACGAAACGCATCACAACTTTAAAATACGTAACTATCTCATTTAACATGTTTACGATCTGTGTGGCCAAATCGATCCACTAAAGTCATTTGCTTTGTAGTATTTGCAATATTATGTATCAACCTTCAGACATTTTTTTGAATAATAGGCGACTTAAGCCTCCACAAGCTATTTGCGGCCTACTTGTGAAACGATTACCTACAACTGCCGATTGTCGATGATGCTTCGCACAACTAGTGTCTGCGGCTTGCTTTGTCTGCGGCCTGCTACTGTGGGCCGCCCGCCGGGACGTACGCAGTTGAATGCCAAGAGCGATCCTGTCACGCCCCCATATACAAGGCGGAGCCGGATGTCGGTGGTTTTAGACGTAGTCCAGCTTCGGTTAGTTCGTCATACCCGTCCTGCCTCCCCGGATAGGACGGGATGCGTAAACGCATTTCCCCAGCGTTAAAAAAAAGGCAGGCTGTGAGTGCAATCTAGGAAACCTTTCAAAACTTTTCTAAAACTCGACGACCGCTTTAGCCTAGTTGGTAGTGACCCTGCCTACGAAGCAAGAGGTCCTGGGTTCGAATCCCGGTAAGGGCATTTATGTGTGTGATGAGCACTAATATTTGTTCCTGAGTCATGGATGTTTTCTATGTATTTAAGTATTTATTTATCTACATAAGTATGTTTATCGTCGTCTAGTCCCATAGTACAAGCTTTGCTTAGTTTGGGACTAGGTCGATTTGTGTAAGATTGTCCCCTAATATTTATTTATTATTTATTTATTATTACTTTATCCTGCTGGCAAACTAGCGAGACCATACGAACGAAAAAGTTGAAATGCGTGCCTATAGTGTTGCTAAATGAATTTAGTAGAAGTAGTAGTAGTATCCCGGGAAGTATATATATTTTTATATATATATTTATATGGCACTAATACCCGCTATATATAGAAGTCTCAATTTCAGCGGCTAGGCACCCCAACGTGCTTACCTACGTAACTTGCGGGTCGACCTATAATCCTAATGTTATTACGAAATTGACGCGTTTAACTAAATAGTCTAAAAACGAAGTGTTACGTCTAATGAGAAATTGAGTCGGTTACTTCTTCACTGATTTCAAAAACACAAAACGCTGGCCTTTTGTTTATGGCTATAACCTTTCCGCGCCACTGAACTACCTACAGCTTAAACTTAAGGTCGTTTTTAGTTGGCAACACATATAACTTTTACAAACTGAACTGTCGTAAAGGCCTAATCTATAACCCACGAAACTTTTATAGTTTAATATCGATTAGCCTTCATCGACTTCACTAATTCTATGACTATAAATTACATGTGTTTCTATTGCCAAAAAGTGAATGACGAAATTAATAAAAACATTAAAAACTAGTGGCTCTGTGCGCTGAAGAAATAGCGAAGTAGAACAACAGGCCTTTAAAAAACCAGCCAAGTGTCAGCCAGCTCAGTGTAGGGTTCCGTAGTTACCTATCTGCCTTTGTTACATCGACACGAGTGCGCCAAGTAAATGGCGAAGTTGTGTCAGCCGAATTTGTACAAAAGTATATTTTTAAATTGGTCGACTATTACTCGGTACCTTAGACGTGTCAGTTTTCTTTTCAATTCATTATAATCTACGACCGCCACGAAATTGGACATTCCCAGTACTCACCATTTTGCCGGCAGGGGGGGGGGGGGGGTGATGGCGACGACACTTGACTCGAACAAAAATTAGGGGTTTAAAGCCTAATTCACGCAAACGGATCCCTGAGTTAAAACCGATAATATTTTTGAACAAGCTATCCAACGTGTATCGTATGGGATTAACGAGAAAAAGAAATTAAATCCCTACTTAGCGTGTACCGTGAGGTAAATATTTTTTCAAGATTGTTTTCTACCGATTCTACCATTTGGGCGGCGTGATTGATTTAAATATCAATGACGAAATACAGCTTTCTTGTAGTTAAGGCTCACTGAGCTAAGCCGCAGATGGACACATGGACATGGCGAAACTATACGGGTTCCTTGTTAACTACGGAACCATAAAAAGACGGCGAAGTCTTCGAGGTAGATATCGCTACACGCCTTCCTAAGGAGCTGTAAGTGGGCACTGATTGAAAAATTGGTTACTACGAGTATGCGAGTAGTTAGTTCCGATAGCTCAGATTTTAGCATGGACTGGCCACACGGTCGCAATTTCGAATGTTGCTCTGTAGTAACATTTTTTTCAGTATTTCCCTTTAATCGCTCCTGGTCGAGAGGTACGTGAAACTACACGCACCTGTCGCCGTACTGCCGCGAAAGTTGTAAATGTTATGTAATGTTTTGTTGTGTCTCTTTAAGTGTAGTACTAACACTAGATATATAAAATACTGTATTATACACCTAACCCTATGATGAACTTCAAGTCTGAAATAAATAAATAATAATAATAATAATAATTTAATTAGAAATGTATAGGTAAATGTCGTTAGCAGTGTTTCCGCTTAATACAAAAACATTTAAACGTGCGTCTTATGTCAGTAACAATAAAGACTGTGTATAGATCATTTTGAAAGGCTGTCTGTATAGATATTGGAGAATTTGACTGGACATAAAAACAAGACAATAAACAGAAGCTTTATCGTGCGGCCTTATGCAGGTTCGCTATGGAATTATCATAACATTCGGGATAGGCTCTTGTCTTTATGGAATATACACGACACCTTTAGGTGTTCTTTACGTTCAAAGAATTTATCATTTTTAAGTATTTAAATACTAGACTTAGGTATATAGCATCGTCGCCGTAGTGTGCGCACGAGTGAAAATATGCAGATAAAAGTAGGTAAGTATTCAAATTATTACACAGATGGTATTCAAATAAAAGGTGCAACGTGGAGGTAATAAAATGTAGTATCTTTATATCGCTTTTACATTCCCAGTGCTTCATTTGTGCTAGTAGTGGTTGTCGACATGACGAATCTCTACACGATCCTAATTTTGCAGGCATTGGTTTCTTATGGAAGCTTTGTCTTTTGCAAACCGGAGGCTCGGCAAGAAGGTAGAGACAGCGGACCCGGCAGGCCTCTATTCCTGACCCCTTACATCGAGCACGGCGACACGGCCGAGGCGCGGCGGCTAGCGCGCGTGCCACTCTTCGACCAGTTAAACATCAAGAGCTACGCGGCTACTTCACCGTCAACAAAACCTATGACTCTAATCACTTCTTATGATACTTCCCCAGCATGTCAAGTACCAGGGACAATAACCCTGTTATCGTCTGGCTCCTCGGCGTGGAGGTCCGGGCTCCTCATTATCATTTATCGAAAATGGCCCAGTTGCTGTAAAGAATCACACATTTGAACGCAGAGAGCACCATTGGGCTCTAAACCATCATGTGATCTATATAGACAGTCCTGTCGGGACCGGGTTCAGCTTCACCAACCACACGGAAGGTTACTGGACTGATCAAACCCAAGTTGGTGAACACCTCTACTTCACGCTTTTGTATTTCATCACATCAAATAAAAGGCATGCGAGATGTAAATGTCTGCGTGAGGACATGTTTAATGTTGAAGCCCTAAAAACACTCATTATCATCCGGTGTCTTGCAAGCGAAACTTGAGGAACAAAATCCCGAAGGTAAACGCGGAGGCAAGCGAAGAAGAAGTGAAGCGAAGGCTCCTTATGCGCTCCCAATAATTATTCAAAAAGTTACGGGAGTTGATACCACACAAAATTCGCGGAATGCTGTTATCGATTCTAAGTATCCTCAGCAAACTTTTTTTCGTGTACAGACTTTCGACCGTCTTCAGCTTTATTATTATGTATAGATAGATAGATAGATTGGTAAAATTGGTGACAGTACTTATTATTGCACATTCATCGACATTTCGTTGAGAGAATTCCAAAGAGCCCAAACCTGACCGGTATATATCTTGATGACCAGCTCGGTGCTGCGATAGTAATGCGTTTTCACCAACTTACACAATTTTGTCTCAGCTCCATCTTATAGCTGCAGGAATCTGAAAATTGGTTTGAAGATTTTCGTTTCGAACCATTACTCGAAAAGTTTAATATACTTATACTAAATAATTTCTGTCAAACACATTGTGTCATTTATATCTTGTATAACATGTAATGCCCCATACACGTGTATAGTTACGATACGCCACACGCCCAATCGACCATATCTTCGCGCTTACCATATACATGTCTGAACGAAAACTAACAACTTTGAATCCTAAATCGTTAGGAATTTCAAATACCTAAAGGTGTAAAGGTCCGACGTATCACTCATTCTTAAATTATGAAGTTAAGCCTTGTTGATCTCTTCCATTAGTATCGACTTAAATGTGCAGCCCAAGGATACTACTTTAGGAAGATTCAATATCACAATCGTTGAAAATTATTCTTTCGCGGGTTCCGTCATAACAATTATTTTAAATTAGTAGGAGAATGTCTATTTGTCAGCGATTAACTCATTGATAATATCTGTAAATTGAATTTATGGCTATGATGGTCGTCGTATATGTTTATATTGTACAATAAAGAGTTTTATAATACTACTAGTTGCTCGGCACCCCCGCCTATTGCAATGCATAGAACGCGGTCGCACCTGCGGGATAAAACATAGCATATGTTCCTTCAGAGAACCATTTTATTCGCAGGTGAAATAATTTTTGACATAGATGAGTGTTTCCGGAGATTACCCATTACATACCAACAAACAAACTTTTAAAGCTACAATATCAGACTAGTCCTCTTTATTGAGCGAGCGAGCGGATCGAAAGAAGTTCTTTGTTTCAGCTTTGACAAAAATTATTTCGTACGTCCGGCTGTTCTCCTCTGCTGGTCCCATTTCTCAAACGATAGTCGTGAAATTTTATGAGCAGTTTCAATAATTTACTTATAGTATTTTTTTCGATTCAGTGCTTCATAATAAATAAATATAACTTAGAAAAGCTGAAAAAACCCCGACATTTTCATTACAAAGTCCAATATCTCAAAACGGCTGAATAGATTTTCATGAAATATGGCTAAGAACATTCGGGATAAAATTATCTATGACACAAAAAAACCGCATTCAAATCGGTACATCCGTTTGGAGGCTACGATACCGCTACGATACGATAGCCGCAGACAGATACACAGATACAGACACGTTAAACTTATAACACCCCCTTCTTTGCGTCGGGGGTTAAAAAGAAATAATAAGATACGCTCGCGAGTTCTTCTGATATATATATATAGACTACCTACTACTATATAAGTTCAGTATAGCCGTGTTAGCAAAAGCGATTGATGAATATGAATAAACAAAGGTTTCTCTTTCGTCTAATCCTAATAATGGTGATTTACTTCAAATAAATATTAATATTTCATGAGATGGCCGATTTAGACGCATCAATTTGACATGTCAATTTAATGTTGTTTGGCATGATACATAAAAGGTTTTCGTTATATTTATAGGCACATTAGGCGCCCATGAATAACAATCATAAAAATAACACTGATCTGGTTTTTATAGTAAAAACATGTCTGTTTTTAAATATTGAAATTCTTAATATTTCGGGGGTTATTATTATTACTTATTATTATTACATATTCTTTTAAACTCAAGTTTTTAACCGGTTTAATATTTATTATTATATCAGGCCTCTATTTCAACATCAATGACAGTCCACGGTAAGTTTCTAGGTTGAACAATGTTGAGTTGCACTGGGTGTCCAGCGACTGTTTTTACTTACATAGGTACTGTGGAGGTCGTCAAAGCAACCTCTCGAGAGCACGGTTCTCATTTCAAAACAAACTGTCAGGAAGTCTATAAATACAAGAAGATTCGGAGCCCTCTCGCAACGTTTTTAATTTTAATCCAATCAATGTAAAAATGTAATTTAGTGTCCTGCGATACAAGCAAAGCCTAGTACATACATTATACTATGTGTCATCTAATTGCTAATTATATGTCTTATATTTAGGAAATCGATTATGATTACATTCCCTACAGTACTCAGCAATGAATAGAAATTGGATTTGTCAGGAGTAAATTTTATTATTGGTGAAATAGCGGCCTGTTCCTACTCTACCAAATCCAACTTGTAGGTTTTTTTTAAACTTACTTATAGGTTACTTATGGCCTGATGAGATCTCATATTCTTCAAAGGTATTGAGGGTACAGTTTTTGTTGCACAAATACTTAGGTGTAATAATTCAGTAATAATAAATGGTTATTTTTGGATCTGTCCACTAATATGCTATTCTACCGTCATTAAACTGTACGTGTAGAACACATTAACTTTTTGCGTACCTTTGAAATTTTGTAGTTAATTTGTATATGATGACTTCTTTGAGGTAATAAATACAATCTTACCTCACGTTTGTATTCCAAAAAGGCGCAGGCAGATAATAATAATTGGAACTTGAGTTAAGACAGTATTATTAATTTCTTAGGGTAAATGGGAATAAAGACAAAAAAGTGTATTTGCTAGGTAAAGAATTAAGGATAGATAAATCAATAGGTACATTTACTGGGTGTCTCAGTACCTAATAGGGAAAATATAGTGTGTATTTTTGATTGTATGTAAATAAATATTTCAGTTAGTTAAACTAACTACTACATTGGCTCTTTTTACTTCTGACAAAGCTAAGACTTTTGATATAATCTGATGTTATAAACAAACTGGAACCGCCAGGTTTGCTATCCACTAAACTCAAGAACAAATAAAGGAAACGCCTTGCATGGAAATTCTATGTATAGAAAGTGTACTATCGTATTCTTGACTGTATTAAAGAAACTGTATTTATTGATCATCCCAACTACTTATAATCTACTTCTACCAATTCAAAACAACTGTAACAATTCCACGTCTACAGATAATTTTATTTCGACATAATCTTAACAAATGGGAATGGGGACAAAGTTATTTCAAGCTTTAGGCAAATGAGCGCCAGTTGGTCGGAAGCCATTTTCATCGGCAGTGTAATCCACTCGGTACTTCTTTCCATCTTCGCCAACGTATTCAAAGAAGCCTTTAGCCCTGGTGCCTCCACCGTTGACAGCGGGTTCAACCCTGCCTGCCTCCTCAGCCGCGATACCGTTTTCAGTTTCAAAGAGATAATGGTACCCATCTGCGTTTACTTCATTTTCCTGTAAATAAGTAAGTTAATGATTTATGTGTATTCGTGTAGTTATACGAAAGCTTCTGACCTTCCATCTCGAGATGGAAAACTAGAGCTTATTGGAATTAGACCGGTATCATCACGATGTTTTCCTTCACCGAAAAACCCCTGTTAAATGAAAATTTGTACATATGTTTTTTTAATACAATGACGGTGGCAAACAAGCGTGCGGCCCGACTGATGGTAAGCGGATACCGCAGCCTATAGACGCGTGCAACTCCAAAGGAGTAACATGGGCGTTGCCGACCCTTGATATGTTTGAGGATTCGCCGTGTTGACAGCTGAAGGAACAAATTCCCTCGATCTCAACACAACGCATCCTCGGGAGCTCTGACGACCTTGCTCACCTACAGGAACACAACGCTACTACAGAGCAAGTAGTAGCGTTATTATGGCTGTGGTCTTCTGCAATGCGGAGGTACTTCCCCAGTTGGGCTGCTCCACATTCGAGCGGGATGACATTTCGCTTTGCGCTGCCTCACCAATTTTTAAAAAAACCTAGTGGTACGAGCCGGGGCTCGAACCCACGAACTCCAGATAGAAAGTCGCGTACCTTACCGCTCGGGTACAGGGCTGTTTACTAACAGTACCACTATGGTATGCGAGTCGGCGTACGAAAATATTTAACTTGATACTAACCTGTCTAACGATCTTTGCGCTGGGTTCGTAGCCAGCTCTCGAATATACTACAGGAGTGTACGAAGCTAAGGGCTTTGGTGTGACCGAGTAGACGATAGGCTGAGCAGATGGCAGAACAGGAACGGTAATGAGTGACGGGCGCGCCGTCACCGCTGTCAGGGATGAAGCGAAAGGTTCAACTTCGAGGCTGGAAAACAAAGAGTTCCTTAGTTTACAGGCGGCATGGAGACTTCGATTTTCAAGTATTAAATATAGTTGACACCACTATCATTATGTGACTGGGTGATATCCACATATAGCTGTATCAAAGGGCTTAGGCATTGAACAGCCTAAGTCCTTAACAGTACCAGAAAAGATAAATTAGAACCTAAAGCAGTGTGTAAATATAACATCTTGATCAGATGGAATATGTTCAAGGCCCAAAAGAAGCAAATATTTACAAACGAGCCATCGACAGAAGTTTGAGTGGGGCTCGAGTAGAGTGGTACTAAATTGTGATGATGATTGGTGACTTTGACTGATCTTCAGAAGATGCCAGCTCCATCTTCACATTCGAATGGTCAGATTTGTCGTTGCATCATCTCTGACCCTTCTGTTTATTTCTATTGTATCTTTGCTTAGTGTTCGTGAATGTGTTTAGCATAATATGACTTATTTTAACTGTTTAGATTGGTGGATAATAGTTGACATACATGGAGAGCTTCTCAAAAGATTACTAAGAACGAATGTACTCACAAATAAATTGAAGACGACAAAATTTTCTTAAAAGTGAGCATGTTAAACGTTTGAATTAGCAGTATGTTTTTCGGAAATGTGTTCGGAATCGCCTTTGGTCTTTTTCATGATTCACTGCAAGGAATTTACCACACTACTGCGAAATGCCGAGAAGTCAGGTCAAAGCCATAAAACGAACCTAAACGATACTAAACATCTGCTTTAACTAAATAATATATGTACATGTATCATCCCTCTGCCAGTGTTTGTGGCAAGGATAATGCATTGCTAATGAGATTTTAATCCCTTTAGTGTGTATCCAAAGGTGTTAAGGCAAGATGGAAAATACAGTAGATGACAAAGACATCTCTCATCATCATTATTATCATCATCATCATGTCTAGTTTGCAACTAATCCCACATCCTACTAATATTATAGTCTGGAATTTTAGATGTTTCTTACTCAAATCACGCACAAACGGCCCAACAGATCTGGATAAAATTTTGCTCGAAGGTAGTACATATCCCCGGCCCAAAATACACAATAGTTTTCATCCCGAGTCCACGCAAACGAAGTCGCGGGCGGGAGCTAGAAAGATTATAGAATGAAGATATCTTTGCCGTTGACTATTAATACAGCTTTTTTTATGTTATAGGAGGCAAACGAGCAGACGGATCACCTGATGGTAAGCGATTACCGCCGCCCATGGACACCTGCAACACCAGAGGTGTTGTGAGTGCGTTGCCGGCCTTTAAGATATGTTTGAGGATTCTCCGTGTTGACAGCTGAAGGAACAAATTCCCTCGCTCTCAACACGACGCATCCTCGGGAGCTCTGGCGACCTTGCTCACCTCCTGGAACACAACACTACTACAGAGCGAGTAGTAGTGTTATTATGGCTGTGGTCTTCTACAAGGCGGTACTTTGCAGTAATATCTGACGAGCTCTAAAAAACCCGCCAATAATCGGACAAAGAATAAAACCTCTCGAAAAAAATATAAATGCAGATCACTGTACCTTGGATTTTGACGTGTTTTCGATTGCATAAAGGCAATATCCAAGGTACAGTATCAAATCAATGCTCCAAAACATCTCTTCACCTTGTTATTAACTTCGCTTTTTAAGCTAATATGTATGCGTCTCTGGTAGGGACTTTTGTGTCTTTCCAATACCGTAAAACCTCCAAACTAAATCTCCTATCTATGATCTGAATGAACTCGATGTTACACGATTTTGTGTGACTATTGTTGTGAATGAACTCTATTGAGATACAATTTAACTACAGTACGGCAAATATAAATAAAAATAATCCTCAGTTATGGCAGAAATTACTAAGGACTATAGTTTTACTGTACAGGTCGACACATGTAAAAAGGACCCTGGCGGCCATACTTTTTATATGGCCGCCAGGGTTATTTTTACGTGTGTCGACCTGCACTGATATTGGTATCAGAGAAATAATAAAACTAACCCGTTTTGGTCTCCATAGTTGATGTAGGGAGTAAACACAGACTGGTAGTACGGGTTGTACGCCTTCACGTAGTATGGCTGGTACGCGCCGTAGATCGAGTCATATTTGCCATTCCGTCCGTACAGGCTCCTATACCTAAAACAAAACTAAGTTAAATACTTGCTTTTTCATAAATTTTCAAAATTTGTTAGTTTTGTGACAGGTAGACATAATTATTATATCGGTTAGTACCGAATAAATTTTACATTTTAAGATCAATAAAAATGTTGGTGACAATGCATTTCGAATAGTAGAATATACTTATACATAAATAGCTTTTACATAAATGTTTTCATGTTCGTCATGTCACCAACTGTCAATTGTATATGTCGTATTGCGTCCACGGAGGCGGCATTTAACCGAGGCTTACTTTTATTTACTTTTTCAGGCTGGAGCGGGGTTTATCTTATTTAAAATATATTATCTTTAAATATCACTTTTAAAAATAAATAAGTAAAACGTTGTTACAGGAATCATTATCATTTACAAATACTAAATTTCATTGCGATCCCTTGGCTCTTGTTTTTTATATGAGCATTTCAGTGGGGGCAATTTTTTAAGAACAATACAGATAGGTTTATAAATGCGAATTATGCTAAGGCTTATACAAAAGCGTTTATAATAAAATTACATATTTTAATATATAAATTAACGATACATACCTATTGTCTAAGGCAGTGTACACACGGTACTTGTTATCTGGCGAGCCGTAGTATCGGCCCTCTTCGCCCGGCCGATATTGGCCATCGTCCCCTCCGTACACCCCCGGCTTGTACTGTCCATCGTCCTCAGCTTTACTGACGCCGATGAAGGCTACCGCCAAAAGGGACTATGGAAAAAGATTTATTTCACGTTTCTTGTTTATGCCAAAAGTCTCCAAATAATATATTGCATAACGTACTTCTTTATGACTCAAAGAAATGAGTTCGTTTCTAGTACAACATGGTAATTTAGCTTAGTCTTCTCACTTCGATTAGGTATTTTCAATTCATGAATTGATGAAATGGACTATTGGCCAGTTCTTTAAATAATCTTAGCTTTGTAAAAAATAAAACGTTTTTAAATCAGATACTTTTTCTGTATCACTTTTTACTTACCAAAATCAGCTGCATGTTAACAAAAGAACGCTTGAACTGAGCGAATTAACTCGAATGATACACTTTAAACGACCATCGGTTCTTTTATACATAGACCAAATTCAAAAATGGTTTGCCAAAGATATCCGTCTAAGTTGCAGAAAATGTTAATTTTATTTGTTATGTTGGCATTCGGCGCGACGTATTTGGGTTGATGCGTGATATATTAACCACGCCTATGGTTCAGAATTAGATCAAATGGAGACCTTGTTTTCCTTCTAAAATTCTTATTGGATTCCTTAAAAAAGTGGAATATGGATTTATGGTGGTTTTTATCCCACCAAGACAATGTAAAGGAAACAGATTTTTATGTTGTAGCTCCGTGAATCCAAGTGTTTACAATACCTTAATGCACTGCCGATTATAAACTTAGATACTTGTACCATCATTAAATCATCACTCTCTAGCAAATGACAGAACCCACGCAATAATGCTAGCTATTTATTTATATTTAACACGTCTTAAAGGAGTGCGGGGGGGGGGGCTAGTGCATTAGAAATTTAAGTCGCTGAACTCACAAAAAAACCTACCGCCAATGAGAACTCTCTTCTGAAAAACATGCCTCTTTATTTCATATCAGTTACATACACTTTAGTTACGAAGTTAATAAATAAATAAACAAATGAGCGTTATACTTATAACGCTCATTGACTGTGTTCTGTGTGCTCAGTGACTTCGACGATCCTGACGAACACTTCGTACTCCAGGTTGAGTTTGCTGGTGAGAGAGTTGGTAACCGTGCTGAGGACTTTGGTGCCTTTGAAACTGTAGTATGACCCCGGTTTCTCCCCCGGCGCGGAGTTCTGGCGAGGAGGGTACCTGGAATTGAATAACAAGACAAGGTTTCATTAAGTTCCATTTGTTTATTAATGTCGACCCAATTTATTTAATCCATATTAATATCAATAATGGATGTTAAGCCCTTGATCTGTTCACACCGCATTTTTGGTACAACCTGTATTTAATTGTCTATCTGATACATTTTCACACTCAAAACGTAGAAGGTATTGTGATGAAATTGGTCATAACATAAGTAATAATAGTATCCGTAAAACGAGTTTATGTAAGTTACATTTTATCCCGGAAGTATTGCCTCGTGCCCACTTTACAACATTATTGTTAGAACATAAAGCTGAATTTCGATTGTTTTTAAACTCAATGAAAAAAGCAAATAAATGGAATGTACCTACATTATGTAACACATTAGGGACACAAGGAGAGAAAGGCATAAGATGTGCTAAAATAATTTTATATAAGCACATTCTGGCGTCCAAGTTTTCCATATTACATTTCCGGTGTGCATCCTTATTGTTGAATCAAATATTTCCAGAAACATTAAACCGAATATTATTTTTTAAGAATGGAATTGCCATTTTGGATTTTAAGCGTGTAATTATCCGATCGTATTATAAATCCTAATTTACTAGAGCTCTGAATTTATTTATTTGCGTGGGCTGCCAGGCGTGGGCGTTATTGTTAACATGTATCAATCCATCGATACTGAATCAAATATAGACTGTCTTCACAGTCAATCGGTTTATTTCCACCGAGTTTGTTTGTTATTATCTTGCGTTAATAGGTTACTTTCCTCATGTTAACATTTATAAGGTAGTGTTGCTATATTGATATTAAACCATCTAATTATTACAATTCGGTGTTATTTACAAAATTTAATTACAATAATAAAAAAGATATGACTTGAAAGTTTTTAAAACAATATAATATTTTTTTCGGCCAAGAGCAAATTTAAAAATGCCAATAGAATCATTTATACCATTTCTTTTATCAACTATGTACTATTTCACGACCAAATCAGCAATTATTTACCTACGTGATTTGCCATACATCGTTACTTACGAAGAAAATGTGGTCGTGAATTACTGGGTTTAGCTGCATAGTTGCCTTACAGTTATTTGTTTTTAAACCGTATATTAGTAGTTTTAAATATTTTCTTGGACGATTACAAAATGCGTATTTTTTCGAACCTTTCACGTGCCATATCTTATCACGATTTTGATTATATTTTGTAATTTAATCTTAATTGCAATAATGTCTTACTATGCATACATACAGCTACACTACAATCAACTGAATGCGTTTTTGACTTACTGAATGATAATCAAAATTATTTTGTTTTACAGAATGGAGGCACAGGATTGGAATGTACGAAATTAAATACTCAAATGATGTTCTTAAACAGTTATTTACGGTTATTGGTATAATATAATGAATCAATGCAAATAAAAGAATTTGTCTCGGTATTCAAACCTCCCAGTACGTTGACCGCATATATAGGTAGGTATTTCGTGTTTATTACCCATCGGACGCGCGCAAAACGAAAATCGACGTCATAAAGGTCATCCTTTGATAATCATTTTTTTTTTTATTACATTGTACAATCGAAAACATTTACATTTGAGTAGAAATTGAGTCAAAAAGTATCTAGAAAATTCAGTCATTTTCTACGACACAATTCATAATTACACAGATTTTTTTGTAATAAGTTTTTTTATATAAATGTATCTTTTTATAACTGCCCAAGATAGGTACCTGGAATAATCCAGCGCGCTCTGAATGTTTAAGAAATAACAAAAGCCACCTCTGGGTAGCGCCCAAAGTGAACGTTCTGACCCAGCCTCATTTAGAAGTGACAAAGTCTCATATGTTTGTAGTCTACTGAACTTTCCGTTCTATTGATGTAGTCTATTAATGTATATGTTTTAAGGGAAACATAGGTACGTGAAAGTTTTTCTATTTGAGAGACTAACTTGTAATTTCATTCTTTGGTGAAATTAACACTTAAATATTACCAATAGTTCAATTATTTAAAAATTGGTTATTCTTATGATTTCATAAAAATCACAAAATTTTGTATGCAAAAAGATGTAAGTATAGCCTTCGTCCATTGCAATAATATTCTCGGTGACTTTTTTAGAATAATTTTGTGCATTTTAAAACTGTTACTTGCCACTAAATCGCATTTCTTTCAAAGTTTTAAAGCCAAATTATTAGGTTAGTTACGTCTTCCTAACCTGTGTATTTCGACTTGTATTTTTAATAAACGAATTAATATACTTACTGCGTGACGAACTCTGATGCGTTGGCCTGTGGCTTGAGGTAGTGACACTTGACAGCCACCTCGTTGTCGGCATGCACCTTGCTGAAATGCGACGAACTGCCCTGGAATTCGTCTCCGAAGCCGATATAATCTGAAGACACGTACTGGTTGACCAGCGCCTTTATAATCTTGTGGATATAAGGATATCGCTCCGCGTATTTCTTCTTGCTGTAATCGATCTTATGTGGCTTGGATGACGTGTCTTCTCGGTAACTTCCATCGCCGTACCTATCCCCGTTTCCATCGCCTACCCCATTTCCATTGCCGCCGCCATTCCCATTTCCCCCAAATCCCCCATTTCCACCAAAACCTCCATTTCCGCCGAAGCCGCCGTTTCCCCCGTTGCCACCAAAACCTCCGTGTGGTCCCTCCTGGTGGATATATCTGTAGTCTCCGTCGTCATCGGGGTATAACCCTTGTCTGTACACGTATGTGTATTTGCCTTCATCGCCTCTGGTGTATTTGCCTTCGCCTGTGGGCCGGTAGTACCGTCCATCGTCATTAACCCGGTATTTTTTAGGATTGTACTTCCCATCGTCGAAGGGTGAACTGTGGATGGCTGACAGTAATGACAGCAACAAAATCTAGAAAACGCACATAAAAGTATGAACTTTAGTAAAATCCGCTTCTGACTAAAATATTTAATAAGCAACTCAATGAAACTTTTCAAATGTTCAGTATACGTGTGTCAAATAGACTTTAAATAAGATGATTATTTCAACAAAATAATACTCGAAATGAAATACGTGGAAATTGGAGCAGCTTGTGCAGCAATCGAATGCCGTTTGGTATTTACAGTGACTAAACGTATTTACTTACATATTTAGCATATTGCATCATCCTTGATTTTCACTGAATATTAATATTTGACAGTCCCGGATTTTATCTTGAAGATTTATTAAGACTCCTGCGATGAAGCACACTCTGCAGACTTTGCCTTCAATCTGAAACTAGACTGCTCATTATATCATATGCAGAAATAGTTTTAATGACATTGATCTTTAATTTCCCGGACATAATAAGTTTTCGTTCTAGTTTAATTAACATTTAGATGCGCTATAAATTTTGTTAAAAACATACCGATATCTAGAGCCTCTTCAGGGTGTGCCGAGGTCGGTCAGTATTAGCATAGATTAGATGAGAGTTCCGTCAAAGCTGAATCCGTTAATCACTCACTGAACAATACCAGGTTAAAAGATACACAAAATTCCCAATAATATTTGTACTGCCGTCGACACCGTCCAACGTAAGACTCGTTACTCTTGTATTGTGTATACTGCCGAGGACCCAGTTAACACGGAGACGCATAAACCTGCCAGCGCGCCACGAACAACAATGTACCTTTTGCATTCCAGAGACCCAATTTTATCGAGATGCACTCGGATACTTGACGCCATCCGATGACACCACGGGCTTCCCTCACGCGGATCCAAATAACATTCCAATGACTGTCATGGCGTCGAAATTAATCGCCGAACTTATGAATAATGCAATTCCTATTATTTGTATATATAAAATTATGCATAAGGACGATACAATGAGAAGTTTATGCACTGCTTATTTCTCTATTTGTTATGACTAATTCATATACGACAGATTTAAACATGGATACTTAGATTTAAATTCAAGATAGAGTATATATTATGTTGAAATGGCAGATTAGTGTCGTATAATAGAATAAACTTCTAAATCTAGCTCACAATAATTTCATGAGTTAATTTATTGGGTCATCAGGTATTTTGTTTTAATAAACTGGCCGCAAAACTTCGCCCTGGTATTACAAAGACCGCAAACAAAGCCGCCCAAAGAACCCAGGGGAAGCCACGGGATAAAGCAGTTTCGGAGATTATGTATATGGAACTTGCACACTCACAAACTTTACCTCTTTATAATATTATTTACAGCCCCCACGGCTTTACCCACATAAATATTGCAACGAACGCTTGCAAAAAAACATTATTTACACAGACAAGGATTTTTTACATCAAATAAATGTTTCCGAAGATTACCCATCACTTACTAAGCTATAAACTTTCAAAGCAAAAATCTCACAAACATTTTCTATTTATACCTAATATCATTGTAGATAACAGATACATTAGGTTGAGCTATTTTACCGAATTAATCAAGTGCTCAGACCAAAAGAGAAGGCTGAGTGGGTAGCATTTTCCAAGAAGTAAAACCGACGCCACAAGGTACCTTATTTCTCTAAATTGATGTTCTTGGTATACATAAAATGGTATTTTCCTTTTAAAAGAACCATTGACATACAAATCTAAAAACGAAAAAAACAGGAAAAAACCAATTTAATCTCAGAAAACGACTACGATGAGTCAAAGTGTTCAGCAGTAATTATTGTACTAAGTAAGTACCTACTGTAGGACTTAGGTTTGCGTTTTGCATTTATTCACGTAAAAATATAGACAAGTACCTTCCAGGTATTTCGAAAAATCAAATGACAACGTAAAAAAAACTTCTTTTATTTCTATCAATCTAGTCTAATTATAACAAGTTGTATAAGATACAGCCTTGCCATTTATAAATGTCACAGACATATCGTTCGTTTTTCCCGCGCTAAAATACTTGCTAGTAAAGGAGGACATTTCAGTCCTGTCATTTTACTGAAAACAATACAAATTTGGAAATAATTTATTATAGCACTAGCGCGGCTATTTCATCACGGCGCGCGAGCTCTCTCGAGCTCTCTCGCACCCGTCTCTCTCTTAGAAAAGTCAGAAAAAGACGCCTAGTGCGAGATAGCTCGAGAGAGCTCGCGCGCCGTCTTGTGGTAACCATGCAGATAATTTCTGTGTGGCGGGATATATCATCATTTAAATAATTTCCTAGAAACAAAATGGAACAAAATATCATACATCAAAAAAAATATACGAGTGTTACTTAACCTAATTACCTCCTGAAAATATTGTCAAAAAATATTAACCAATATTTTAATATTTATTTTGACTAATTTACATTTGCTCCATGTGTCATATTCAAGATAAATCATACAAAAAAGCCAATGAATGCTTCATTTTCAATCTTTAAAATTACTTCCGGTCGGAAAGTTTATTGGATTCTTGAATAACGTTTAAAAATATAAACAAAAAAAAAACATAAATGAATCTTTTTCAAAACCATACTTTTCTTGGAGCGTATGAGAGTGATCATGAGCCAAGACGATGAAGGCTTGGTAATGGTCTCCCACTCTTTGATATCTCAGAATCCTCTAGGTCCAACAGTGGAAAAAAGATCTAAGACTTATGGTACACAATGAGTCACCATGGAACTAAAGCTGCTACATACACAATTCCACGGAATCGCTAACCTATTAATATAAAGTATGTTGATGCGGCTCATAAAAAGTAGATACTTATGCGACGGCTACGCATCCTTGTAAGATCTGGGTCAGAAGGATCCGCCGTTTCACTGTTTGGCCTTATAGCGAATGTATATGGAAAATGTTGAGTTTTTAACGACGAAAAGATTTTAAAATGTGTACCTTTTCTTAAATATTCCCTCTTAAATGAGACGACGAAAATATTTTAAAAGTTGTATCTTTTTCTTCAATAATCTCCAATGATATCCGTGCAGGCATGGACAACAGGAAAGTCACTGTGTTATCGTTGTTAGATTTTAGCAACGCTTTTAACACTGTCGACTTTCAAATTTTGATTAGTATATTGCGTTCTCTTAACATATCTCCTGCGGCGATTGATTGGTTTGATAGTTATTTACTTGGTCGTCGGCAGCGTATAAAGGTGGATTCTTTTCGTTCTTCGTGGTGCAACACGCTAGCTGGCGTCCCGCAGGGTGGCGTGTTGTCTCCTCTTCTTTTTTTCCATTTTCATTAATTCCATTGCAAGTAACATTTTCTCATCTTATCACCTTTATGCCGATGATCTTCAAATTTACTCTCAAGGGACTGTTTCTGATTTACCTCAGGTTATAAATAAATAAATAAGGACTTGAACAGTATTTCAATTTGGAGTGAACGTTTTGGGCTGAAGGTTAACCCTGCTAAGACGCAGGCCATACTCGTGGGCAGTCCGAAGCTCATTCCTATGGTAGATTTTCCTAACTTGCCGGCTGTAATTTTTAATGGAGTCCAGATTCCGTTTTCACACCACGTCAGGAACCTTGGTGTTATAATTGATCGCACGTTATCTTGGGTACCTCAGGTGAGCGAGGTCAGCAGGAGGATGTTTGCTTCGATGGGTTCCCTTCGTCGACTTCGTAACTTTTTGCCATTCACCACTAAAATTGCGCTAGCTCAATCTCTCCTTCTCCCCATTCTGGACTATGCTGATATTTGCTATCTAGACCTTACTAAGGACCAGCTGAATAAGCTTGAGCGCCTCCAAAATCTTTCTATTAGATTCATATTTGGCTTGCGCAAATATGACCACGTATCCTCCTTTCGTTCTCAGCTCAAGTGGCTTCCAATTCGTTTCCGTCGGCATTCTCACATTTTATCTTTGCTTTACAGTATACTTTTCGTTCCCTCAACTCCTCCGTATCTCAAAGAGCGTTTTAATCACCTCACTTCCATCAGATCTTCACATAATCATCTTCTCGCTCCACCGCCTTCATCCACCAAGTTCTATAACAACTCATTCACCTTCCAGGCTGTTCGGCTGTGGAAAGCTTTGCCGTTGCATATAAGATGTGCAAAATCTCTTCAAATTTCCAAAAATCTGTTGAAACAATAGTACTTGTCGCTGCCTTAAGTTGCCTTGTTGTCCTGTAATATATTTATATCATTGTGTTATAGTTTGTATGTATGTACCTATGTATTTATACAATACTTATTTATGATATAATGATTTCTGAAATTGTCATTGTACTACCGGTTTACAACTCTTCTTGAAAATTTCCTGCTACCCAAAGGTTGTCTGGAAGAGATCGCTCTAAAGCGATAAGACCGCCTGTTGCTACCTTTTGTACTCTTGTAACATGTTTTTCTTATGTTGTGGTGCAATAGAGAATATATTATTATTATTATTAATCTCATCATCATCAATTGAGCCGAAAGACGTTCACTGCTGGATATAGGCCTCCCCCAAAGAGTGTCAAAGTGACCTTATTGATCTGAATCTCTTGAATTTCTAGCAGGACACATTAAAATCATTTCTTGTACAGGATCTGTTTGCAAATTTTAGGTTTCAAAGCGGACCCCGGGCTCCCGGACTTCCTCCTGGGCACAACCAGGAATAATAAAGCAGGCAAAGAGGACGATGAAACTGTTTTCAACTTGAAATCTACTACTGCTTTAAACTACAAGTGATATTTAAGGTGTTCATTCGAAAAAATACTGGTTATTTGTTTATCTTAAATCTGCACGTAGTGTATTTCGAAATAATCATTCGCTTTCACGATATGATTTTTAGGGTTCCATACCTCAAAAGGAAAAAACGGAACCCTTATAAGAATCACTTTGTTGTCCGTCCGTCCGTCTGTCAAGACCCTTTTTCTCAGGAACGCGTAGAGGTATCAAGCTAAAATTTATACCAAATACTCAGGTCTACTGTCCCTTGGAGCTGTGACAAAATCTTACTTCTTAGCCAACGCAATCAAAAGATACAGCCGTTTATGCCGCAACTTGTGGTACGAAGCAACTCGGTGTGCGAGTCCGACTCGCACTTGGCCGGTTTTTTAAATTAAAATGTCGTCACAAGTTCCTGCGCGTGACGTGGACAGCATATCGAGCTGACATTAGCGAGCGAATAGAGTTTGCAGTAGCCTTCCTTATCTGCATCTGTACAACTAACATTAATAACATTAACACCTCAGGCATAGCTGAATGTAACATTTACTGAACGAATTAGTTAACTCTGTACCATAAAATGATCACACAGACAAACTGTCCCGACAGTTTTGTGAGACCATGTTAATAATTAAGTTTCTATACTATGTTTATTAAATAAATAATAATAATAATAAACAACAAATGGTGACCAGTTGATGCCTTCTTAGGGTTCCATAGTCAGCAAGGAACCCTTTTAGTTTCGCCATGTCCATCTGACCGTCTGTCCGTCCGTCTGTCCGTCCGCCTTCGGCTTAGCTCAGTAACCAGAATTGTTTAGTGATTTTACAATGATGTGAGAGATTTGATCAAACTTAATTGTAGAGTAACATTGAACCAGTTCAGAGGTTTGATCAAATCACAGTTGAGACTTTATCATTTCACTAAACGTGTCTAGTGAAATGTTAAAACGAGTGGACTCTGCGAGTTGGTTTCGTCAACTCACTGACGCGTTTCAGGGATTTTATCAAATCACCAAACATATCTAGTGAAATGAAAAAACGAGTTGCCTTTTAAGGCCGATTTCGTCATGTCACTAAACTGCCATTTCCCTGCGACATACAAAATCAATCACGCCTACAAAAGAGAAGAATAAAATCTTTAAAAAAATTGTTTGGGGTACCTCCCCTACACCTAAAGTAGGGATGTCATTTTTTCTTTAGTTAAACTCATAGTGGGGGGTATCGTGGGATAGCTTATTCAAAAATATTCTGGGTTAAATTAGTGATTCGTTTGCGAGATATTGGGCTTTAAAGCCCAAATTTTTGTTCGAGTCCCCTGCCGGCTAAATGGCTGCTACCGGGAATGTGAAAAAGATCGTGGCATATAATTAATTAAAAGGAAAACTATCACGGCTAAGTAGGCATAACTAGTTACCGAGTATAGTCGACCAACTTAAAATGTACTTAGAAAGGCCAACTTTCGTACAAATTCGGCCGACGCAACCATTTAGTTGGCGCGCGCGTGTCGATGTAACTAAGAAAGATAGGGAACTACGGACCTTACACTTTGCGTGGCCCGAGTCGCTCTTGGCAGCATTTTTACATGCAATACATCAGTTTCAGATTAGTACATTTGTTTTATAAAGCGAAAAACGCAGTACACCTTATCAAGTGAATTGCGGTCGCGTTTATCTCATGATAAACCTTGAGACCTTTTCCTTGCTACTAAAATTATAAACTACTTAACATTACGAGTACAAAATGGTAAAACTATTATTATTGAAAGGGTTGAAGGAAAATTGAGGATTGAATCGGTTTTTTTTTAACGCAGTATTTATTTATTTCAAAACGATAACGTTTGATTTCAGAGGATCTTACTATTAGCATGCTTCGTGCGGCTAGCAGTGAGCGCGCCGCAGCAGAAGCCAGCACGTCTATCATAAATAATTCTCTGCTAAAGCTAAAATGATTTTGTTTGTCCGGCTGTCCAGCTGTTCTCCTTTACAGGACTCATTTATCAACCGATTCTCGTGAAATTGTTTAAGGTGGTTCGATTTCCATAAAAAACGTTATTTTACATTTACAGGGTAACGACGTGGTTTTTTAAGAAACTTATGTAACTATCTTTCATACTGGCTTTCCATTTCGATATCGAAATTCTTATAAAAACTAGAATATTTTGCTATATTCGTTTGTGAAGTCATACTTTGGGAAAACCATTTTTCTCGAATTATTCTAGTTTATACAAGTTTATTCAAGGAAAGGGGGAATTTCGCGCAAATGGAAAGCCAGTTTACCAAAGTTAGTTACAATAAGTTTTATTAAAAAATCACGCCGTTAGCCTGTGAATGTCAAATAACGTTTTGTAATCTTTCATCTCTCAGTTTTATTTAGTTGAGTCAATTTTGGATTTAAAAGTGTATATCTTGAAAATGGGGAAATTTACCAACTGGAAGAAGGTCGCCAGGCACCGTGACATCTAGAGGAAGACTGTGGAGGAGGCCAAGACCCACAAAGGCTTCTAGCGCCAACGGAAGTAAGTAAGTAATATCTTGAAAATAAATCTCTGACTCGCGAGTTCTACATCCCGCAGATCCACAAGTCTAATCCACAGACTTTAACAGGGACCCTGCCCTAGGCCATTCGACAGTATCTACTACCTACCTTCGGTCTGGGATCAAATAAATAAACAGATAATGGGCACAACCTTTTATTGAATACCTAGTTTTATTATCACAAGCCATTGTACAATCAATGCCTCGCAAATTTTAATAAGATCAGCTTGAATCCTTTTTGACAAAAGGAAATGATATCATTGTAACATTGAACTGACTGGTATAGACTCTTTACTGGACTAGCGTTTTGGGGATGTGAGCACCCTGGGGTTGGAAGCCATTCTCATCAGCGGTGTAGTCGACTCTGTAGGTGACGCCGTCAGGGCCGATGTACTCGTAGAATCCCTTGACCCTCAAACCGTCGGTCTCACTGTCGACCTTCTCGATAGCGCCACCCTCTTCAGCGAGGATCTTGTTCTCGGTCTCGTAGAGGTAATGGTAGCCATCGGACTTGACATCTTCCTCTTGACGGATGATGCCGTGTTTGTATTCGTAGTCGCCGTAGTTGTTGTTGCCGGTGTAGGCGACGTTGCCGCTGCCGTAGGCCTTGCCGCTGCCGCTCACGCCGACGCCGGTGCCGCTGACTCCAACACCGGAGAACCTGCCGGAGCCAGCGCCGAAGCCGCTGGATGCGGAGGCCTTGGCAGAACCAGCAGAGGTAGCAGACGCAGCAGCACTCGCGCCGTTAGCACCGCCGGCGCCAGATCCGCTAAAAAGAAGAGAATATTTTTTTCAAACCACATGCTCGACAATGCCGAATTATAGGTCATGTAAACCCTACCGAAAGCAAGACATTACATCCCTTGGTATAAGCCGGGTTATAATGTTGTACTGAATTTCATTATGACCCGCTGGTTAATAATATGATTTCACTTTTCATAATTCTTATTACTGCATAAAGTTTAATTTTGCTAAACACAATTTGTCCTAGGCCATGGCCTACCTGATTTGACAAAATAAATGAAGTTTGCCTCCGTGTGAACCCCGGTCCGGAGGAGCGCGGTGTTCGAAATTCGAATTTCGAATCTAGGACCACGGCTTGTGCTTTCGAATTTGGAACGTCGCGCGCCTTCATTTGTTCACGCGTGACGAACAAATCGAGTTCTTGTAGGTGCCTATAGAAGATTTAATTTCAAAAATAATATTGAAAATGTCGAGTGATGAAAGTTTTTTGACTCCTGAGTTTATCAAATTAGATGCCATAGGCATTGTCAACAATCTGCTGCCAGAGAAGTCAAAGGAAAAATACCTAAAAGCCTACAACGATTTTGACAAATGGAAAGCTGTAAAAGGCGTAAAGTCTGTGTCTGAATCAGTGCTTCTGGTCTATTTTGAATATTTATTTACTGAGCCTGTTTTTTTGTCTCGCATAAGGTGTGAAAAGTAGAGTATACACCTCGGGGATAAGACTGTTTTAGTCTTGGGCGGTTGAACCCCTCACTGCACTCAGGACTCAGTCTTAATTCCCTCGCTTCGCTCAGGAATTAACTTATAACTCCCTCGCTACGCTCAGGAGTTAAATTATGAGTCCTTCGTTACATTCGGGATTCAATTCGCTCCCGTGACATAAAACAGTGCTTTATCCCCTTGGTGTATAATCTACTATAAACACATGACATTTCCAAGAAAAAACAAAACGTTCAACTTTTTTCGTATATCTTGTTGCAGTCTTAACTGGAACAAAACCGGGACCTGGTGGTGAACCCACTAGAAATGCATATTAAATACGAAAACACGAGTCAATGTTATTTATTCTTCAATTTAGGCATATTACAATGCACCTATAAATGTCGATAAGATGCCACTGGTTCGGAACCGGCGTAAAAAGCTCGGTGAGCTATCATTGTAGCACGTAATACACACATAATAGCATACACAATATATAATTTCAGTTGGTATCAGGGTATTATAAAATTACATTGCTAGGCACAGCCTATAATTACTTAACTATTTTGCGTTACATATCTATTGCAGGACTTTATCACTGTAATCGTTTATCTTATAGGTAATATGCTTTTGAAATAAGTCTGCTTTACGACAGATTTGAATTTAGATTCAGTAAGTTCAGTGAATGTGTTTTGTTTTTTTTTCGTATAGTTTGATTTTCCGAACATGCATTATTATTTCAAATACGATACTTACAAGGAAGCGCCAGCATCAGGCTTGTACTTGTCGTTGTCACCAGTGTACTGGCCACCGGATCCGCCGGGGCCGCCGCGGTCGCTCGAACCCTTGTAGAAGCCTCCTGGGCCGCCGGCGTCGCTGGAACCGGAGTAGAAACCGCCAGCCGCGCCGCGATCACCTCGGTCACCGCTGGAGATAATGGAAAAGTCTAGTTACTAGGCGTAGGCATCTTCATCATTAAGAAATAACAAAGTGAAATGAAGCAATAACAAAGTAGGTCAAGTTGGAGCTACTTGACCTTATATAAGAAGTTTGACTTCTACCGCTCTACTCGGATTTGTATACCTAGTTACTGAAAAGGATCTATTTGCACCTGGACACTAATCGATGGCTCAATATACGTTACAGTCCAATACGATATAGTTATATTTAGTATAACCATGCTTGATAAAATTACTTCTAACGCGTTTGAACTCTTCCGTGGTTTTGCTTAGGGCTTATCTACAATCGAGTGTAAATTAAAATATACTCTACAGTTTCAAGTTTCAACATGCGTTTGCCGTATGTAACGATTATAAGAACCCAGAAATAAATCATGTTTTGCAACTTCTGCGTTAAAGCAAACAAAACGAATCGTCCTGATGACAAGCTGAATTATTATTTGGGTGATTATCAGACCATATTTGTAGCATTTTACTCGCAAGGTTACTCGGCGAAGACATGTCATGTCTCTTAAGTATTTTATTACTCATTGTAACATTTAATACTGGTCACTTATATTGGGAACATCGCAAAGTTATTGGTGTTATATTATCATTTAAACGATGTCAAGTCATGTTCGACAGCTCCTTGTGATAACCAGGTTTTATTTATAAAGTAACGATTCGTTTAATGTTTTAATATCAATTATTACGCAATATCTTGAATACCTACAACAGTAAACAAGCATTACGGAAAAATATGAAAATAGCAGTATATTTATTTCCTGAATTAGGTGAGACGGTTAAAATCAAATCTCTTTGGTCTTTACGTTCAGTAGTTACCTCATCTTAGCTTAACTATAAATGTTCTCGTATCATTGATCGCTGTTTTCAAACTTGCGGTTATTTGAGGCATCGTTCTTTATCACTACGTTTATTCTGAATTCACAATCCTAATCCACATTCAACGTACTTGTATTTGCCTGCATCATCCGGCACGTAGCGGCCAGAGTTGTCAGCGGCGGGGTTGTAGCGTCCAGAGTTGTCGACGTAGCGTCCAGAGTTGTCACGCGCGCTGTAGCGTCCAGCGTTGTCAGAGTTGGCGCCAGCGTTGTAGCGGCCGTTGTAGCTGGCCGACGCCGAGGCACTCACACCACTGTTGTAACGGCGGGCGTTTGAGTTGAACTGGAATGGCTGGAACCTGTGCAAGACAAAACACGGTTAGCTTAGCTCTCGGGATTACCCGACGAAGCTCAGTTGATCCCGAATAAAGTCAATAATTATGGAGGACATAGACATTTCTGTTACAGTATTAGGTGCTAGTATATTAGAGTTTAAATGATTTAATACAAGAAACAAGTAATAATTAAAAACAAACAAAACAAAACTTATTATCTAGAAAGAAAATTGCTCGCCCTCGACACACCCCAATGTTGCCCGGGGCATCGTGCCCAAGACGCTCGCCGCGTTTCCCAGTTGGATGGCCAGGCTCAGCCTTTGGGCGAAATATGAGCCCGCCCTGAGATCACATGTGACCCCGATCAATTTTTGGGACACTTTTTTCACAAAATCCAAGTCCAAGGGTTTCTACTGCAAGTGCCGCAAATACGTAATTATCCCTTAAGAAAGCGTATTTGCGGCACATGACTGTTTGGGCGTCATTAGCGGCAGAGTCCGGCATTTTGGCAGACCGCAGAGTTTAAATTGAAGAATGATCTCAATTTCCATCGAGCAGCTAAATTTGTCAAATAAATGGGAACAATTTGTGATAAAATATGAACTTACCTATCAGCCGCGAGGGCCGCGCCCAAGCACAGGCAAACAACCTAAAACAATTAATGTAATAATTAGTCACAAATCACTAAATGTTACTTTTTATAAATTTCACATATTTCGCAAGTAGAACTCTAATCTGAACGCAAAAACTTACAAAGAAGGTGCGCATTTTCGTCGTTCCCCACGGGGTTTAACTCCTGAATGTGCTATTTCAAAGACGAAAGCCTATTTATACCATTTTATGTTATTTTAAATAGACGATCCTCGTGTCCAGTTCGTCTCATCTGCTATGTGTAGATTGTCGTTGCTACATGGCCAACGTTTCTCAAACTTGTAATCTGTCGAGTTGATTATTTTGCTCGTCACGCAGATCGATTAATCGCCGTTTTTTGAGTGAATTTTATAAATCATTTTTAAACGGATTTTTGATTACGTAACGTGAAAACTATTAATAACTAGACAGTTCAGAGTTACAGCGCAAAAGTTTCAATATTTAATTGCAAGATTCATTTTAATTTTGAAGTTGGTCAGGAAATTGAAGAACAAATGTATAATAGCCGTATAATATGCATATATGTAAAACTGAAACGATACTTTAAGGCCATTATCGTAATATTTTGTCACAGAACTTCCATATTGTGTGATAACCTGACAGTTGACATCATCATTTTACAGATTTGCAATCCCTTGCTTTCGTGCTCAACACTTTCAGATTTTTTAATTATTTGCTACGCAATAATGGTCTGAAGCCAGCGGAAGTGAGATCCAGTCATCGCGTCAAAAATTCTGTCATCCTGTAATTTTGATATGTGAATCATAATCATGAATACACCTAACATTAGAAGGAACCCTAAATCTGAGTAATTTGATTATCTAGGTGACGTATAAATTATGCAAAGTGTATTGTAATCTAGCGCAAAGTTTGAGCTCCGCTGACCTATTAATTAATTACCATCCTCATAATACTAGTTCCACCAAATTCACCAAAGTAGATGGAATCGTAAATTTATCTTCTTGTCTTGTCACCAAGGCCGAAAAACTAAATTGATTACCATTTTTTTGGTATCGATATGATGGGTCAGTTGTTTTGATACAATCATGTTAAAAACGTGATTTACGACTAACAGAAATGTTGGTGATGTTGACAGAATATCTAGGGGCCACATCCTGTTTGTGGCTATAGATGGGTGATGAAAAAAACGAGTTCAATAGCATCGGAGACATTCTCGTTCTATATTATGTTCCTGTCAGACCAGTGACAATGGGTAACTTTTTTTTTAAACAATCAATGAAAATTATATAACGTTTATGCTGAATTTTGTAATATGTGGACACGGAGGATCGGCGGAGATAAGCGATGACACAAAGAAGATAGATAGGTTGGCAGGTACAGTCGAGTCCAAAAATATATAAACATATAAAAATATGTGCACGAACAAAGTAATGAAAAACATGTGAACGCTTCCATTTCACGGGCGTAAAGGTTGCTCATCATATCAGCCGAAAGACGTCCACTGCTGGACATACTAATACTAATACGATATGTGTCAAAGTTACACGAAATAAATTATTTGAATTTGAATTTGAATTTGAATTAGCCTCCAAAGTGACCGGTCTCGCGCCACCCGCATCCAGCGGACTCCCGCAACCTTTATCAGGTCATCAGTCCACCTTGTGGGGGGCCTACTCACGCTGCGCCTTCCGCTACGTGGTCGCCACTCGAGAACCTTTCCGCCCCAACGGCCATCGGCTCTACGTGCTATGTGCTCTGCCCACTGCCACTTAAGTTTAGCGATTCGGAGGGCTATATCGGTTACCTTGGTTCTGCTGCGGATAGCCTCATTTCTGATGCGATCACGCAGAGAAACTCCCAACATGGACCTCTCCATTGCCCTTTGGGTGACTTTGAGCCTTCTTATGAGGCCCATAGTAAACGGCCACGTTTCAGTGCCATATTGTGATCACTGGCAACACACACTGGTCAAAAACTCTCGTCTTGGTTGTGTATGTGTTAAGGTTGCTCAGATAGCGGTATTTTTTAACTTTTTAACTAGATGCGCGCGCGGCTTCAACAGCGTATTGCAAATACAAAATGTGCTCTGGCAAGCATAGGGATAACTTAGAAGTATTTTAATGCTTAATTATACCATGAAGCTATAAAAACATAATCTTGGAGCCATATCTCAAAGAAGCCCACCAGTCGCTATTTAGCCTCCCACTCGAATTCTTCATTGTTGCAAACACCTGACCTAACCGGATCAGGTAGAATTCTATAATTCGATTTTTGAACAGCCGATATTTGCTGCTGATACAATAAACGTCAATGATGACATATGGTGACATAAATTGTGCTGGGATGGCAGCTGTCAAGTATTGAAATGAAATGAAATGAAATGAAATGTTTATTTTGCAAGAACATACACTGGTGTCATTTGTACATGTTGAGCAGGTAGTTACATGAATGCATGTTCCGCCACAATATGGCATGCAAAATCTTATTCTAATTAACTTAAAATAATTTATCAAAATATTCACTTAAATTATAATATGGTCTAGTAACTAAGAAGGTTTTTAATTTTTGCGAAAATTCATTAATATTACTGATTTGTTTAATGTCTTCATTTAGGTTATTGTATATCTTGATTCCATTATATTCGAGGCTTCTTTTGTATTGTACATAATTATTGGATTCTGGTAATTTAATGTCACATTTATGTTTTGTTCTATATGATCGTTTCTTAGACTTACATCCAAATCGCGATTTGTTCTTGTGTACAAAAATACAAACCAAGTATATATATAGGGAAATCACTGTGAGGATGCCATGTTTTACAAATATTGGACGGCAGTGCTCAAGTGGTTTTGCCTTCTCTATGTACCTAATAGCCTTCTTCTGCAATATAAGAACAGGATTCAAATAGACGCTGTTTCCCCAAACCTCAAGACCGTATCTAACTATGCTTTCAAAATGTGCAAAGTAAACTGTCTTAAGTACAGATGCGTTCAGCATCTTTGATAAATTTTTTAAAGCATAGCAGGCACTAGCTAATTTTTTTCTCAACTTGTTTATATGGTCTGACCAACGCAGCTGTGTGTCTAATTCTATACCTAGAAACTTCACATTTTTGGCTTTAGCTATCGGTAGGGGCAAATCGTACGTCATGCTATTTGTGTGTCTTACAAAAGGCAAATAAAGGGTTTTATCCAAATTCATTTTAAGGCCGTTACTTTCGAACCAGTAGGATAATTCCGCCCAAGTTTGTATTATTTGCGCTCTGAGCTCTGCAAGACTATAATTGTCGATAACAACACTTGTGTCATCGGCATAAAGGTAAGCTGTACCATGAGTTAAATTATATTGCAAATCATTAATAAAAATAATAAATAACAAGGGTCCAAGGACAGATCCTTGTGGTACCCCACAGTCAATTGTTCTGTTAGTAGAGTTAATATTTTGTATACAACCGGATTCATCTATATCCATTATTTCGACAAATTGTACTCTATCAGAAAGGTAAGATTGGAGAAGTTTTAATGTAGGTCCACGTATTCCGTAATATTGCAGCTTATCCAACAGTATTTTATGGTTCATACAATCGAACGCCTTACTGAGGTCGCAGAATATACCTGCACAGTTTCGGTTTTGATTAAGACTTCGATTAACTTGCAAGACCAGTTCAGTAATTGCTGCTACTGTGTTTCTATTCTGTCTGAAGCCAAATTGTTGAGAACATAAATAATTGTTTTTTTCAAAATGATTAACAATTCTCGTTGCAATCGCTTTTTCAAATATTTTTGAAAAAACATTTAACAAAGAAATTGGTCGGTAGTTCGATATTTCTGTTTTACTGTTCTTTTTGTGCAAAGGAATTACCTTTGCCATTTTTAATTGAGCGGGAAAGACCCCCTCACAAATGCATGCATTGAAGATGTCGCATAATGGTATACACAATATTTCTATGCTGCGTTTAATTAGCGTGGTATTTATAGGTATTATCTGGGCCACAGGAACTTGTATTTTTTAGTAGTTTGACGATTCTTATTAATTCTATTTCATCGACAGGTGACATAAAAATGGATTTAGCGTTACTTATATATTTTTTCTGTAAGAGGTTCACATGTTGGCTACTGTGATTCGCGTCAATATCGGAAACCTTGCCTGCTCTAATAAAATACTCATTAAACAAATTGCTAACTACTCTAGGGTCATCGATTGTCTCATCATTAACCTGCAATTTTATTCCGCTTTTATCTGCAGTTGAGTTTTTGCCTGTATTCTCCTTAACAATTTTCCAGATCATTTTAGTTTTAGATTTAGCTTTTTGAATCATATTTTTTACATGAATGTTTTTTGCTGCGAACACAAGTTTCTTTAATGTACTATTGTAAGTTTTGAATAATTTCTTAAGGGATTTGTCATGCTTAAATTTTCGCGTTCTTAACAGTAGGGACCTTTTTTTTCTACATGAAATTTTTATTCCACGTGTTATCCAAGTCTTATTATGATCTCGTAATCTTATTTTTCTAAGTGGAAAGTGTTTATCTGTATATTTAAAAATAATACTATAAAACAAATATATTTTACCCTGGCATGTTTCTTCTTTAAATAAATCATTCCATGAAACTGTTTTCAAGTCATTTTTAAAGTTCTCTAGAGCAGCTTGAGAGTATTTACGTTTCATCTGAACTCTAATTCGTTTGATTGGTTGTATTAATTGGTCAGGGAAAGACACAGTTTGAGCATCGTGGTCTGAAAAGCTGCAAGGAATAACTTGTGAATTATAGTTACCGTACAAATCTGTAAATATATTATCTACCAGACTTTGAGACGTTTCTGTTATCCGTGTATAGTTCTCGATTGTAGGCCTCATATTATGTTCCAAAAGTGTCTGCATAAAATCTTTTGCCGTATTTGTTTGACTTTTCAAGTCGATGTTAAAATCTCCACACAAAATAGAACAATAATTCTTATTATCACATAGGTATGAATCTAACTGTGTTAAAAAGCTCTTAACATCAGTACCTGAACTTCGATAAACTGTACTGACGTATAGCTTGGGTATATTTGCTAGTTGCATTGAGATGCAGCACACCTCAAATATTTTTTCTTTATAATAACGCTTAACATCACAAATTTGGCAACTTTTAGATATATCGTCTCTGGCAAAAATAATACATCCACCTCCTCTACTAATGGATCGAGAGCAATTCGTAACGACTTGGTAACCATGTAATTTAATACTCGTTTCCTCGAATGGCCGTAACCAGGATTCTGTTATACAAATAAAACATGGTCTGAATTCAAGTTCAACTTCCAAAAAAGTTTCCAGCTGTAGCATTTTGTTTCTCAAACGATTAATATTAAGATGTAGTACTGACAAGTACTTTTTATGACCGACTGAAAAACCTTTGTTGGAAATTAATACTTCTTCTGGTTCATTATTAACGAAAAATCTCTAAGTACTTTCTATTGGATGTAGGTACAGGCATTTTCACATATAATACCTTAAAGAATCAGTGATTGAATCGTGACGACCCCTGTAGCCTCCTAGGTCAGATGGTAGTGAAGTGACCCTGCGTATGAAGCTGGAGGTCCCGGGTTCGAATCCCGGTAAAGGTATTTATTTGTGTAATTATTGTAATATTTGTTTGTTTGTATATACATATAATTGTTTTGGCAGTTCTGAGGAATATATTTACGGC
The DNA here is from genome assembly GCA_945867215.1 of Epinotia demarniana. Taxonomy (NCBI): domain Eukaryota; kingdom Metazoa; phylum Arthropoda; class Insecta; order Lepidoptera; family Tortricidae; genus Epinotia; species Epinotia demarniana. The sequence continues at coordinate 5,322,256 of OX244265.1, read as the reverse complement.
CTGACCCCGACCCGAGATAGGTCTTCAAAAACGATATTGAGGTTACTATTATCATTTTTATCTAAACTGAATAGTTTGCGCGAGAGATACTTCCAAAGTGGTAAAATGTGTCCCCCCCCCCTGTAACTTCTAAAATAAGAGAATCATAAAACTTGAAAAAATATAAGATGTACATTACCATGCAAACTTCCACCGAAAATTGGTTTAAACGACATCTAGTAAGTAGTTTTTTTTAATAAGTACGTCATAAATCGTCAACCGCAATTTACCTTTCATTCAACGGATAATGGTACGGAACCCTTTGTGCACGAGTCCGACTCGCACTTGGCCGGTTTTTTATTTACAACACAATAGGCTTGGACTCTTCATGCATATAGGTATTTTATAAAAAAGAGAATTCGATTAAATCTGTACAGAATTAAAATACCTATAATCAATACACTGCTCCAGCTAATTTCATTCCAATCCCTAAAGTTAAGTATTTTCCGTGGAAATAGGGAATGGACCAGGGGGTCTAGACAAGGTTACAATCGACAAGCGCTAACGAAATGTTAACGAAAAGTGTTTCGTTGGCATCTGTCATTCCCATACATTTTATTATTTTCTATTGGCGTTAGCGCTTGTCGATTGTAACCTTGTCTACGGCCCCAGTAATGACAAACTATCCGTTTATTTGAGGCCTGCAACACAGTAGCGCGGCATGCGGTGTAGGTCAATTGTAAATTTGACAGTCCATCTAATGACAAGTTTACTATGGACCGCCGCGGCCTATACCGTAGGTCCATCACGCATCACATCACACGCAATGCATTGTACGCGCGTCGGGTAGATCTAAATGTAAATTTTAAATTGAAAAAAAAATACAGTTGGACTGTCCTAAGTCCTAACGCGCTTTCAAAACGTTACTTGATTACGTCCCTGCAAATCATATTTTACACATTAAAATACGAATACCATACGAAAAGGATTAACTTTTATTAATCTCTGTTTAGAAAGAAAGAAAGAAATATATTTATTTGGTGTACAACGTGACATGTGTTTTTACAATCGAAATGCACCATAATGGACGCCACTCTGCATACGCCACCAGCAGTACATGCTCAAGAAATATTAAGCCCATTGGGTGGCGGTGGGTAGAGGTTGCAATTTGGCATAAGGCCGCCGTTTGTACATTTCTATGTTTTCTGCAATAAGAATTTAATGAATCAATTAACTTAAGACTGCGCCGAGCATAATCGGCAAAAACGGCAGTCACCGTTCAGACGGTGGAGTTCACAATTCTTTACAATAACATATAAATCATATGTAATTATAATCACAAAGAATGTGCTTACAATAGAATACTATAACTATTCTCAAATCATCTACAGTTTAATAAATACAATTCCATAAAGTTGCACAAAAAATGAGAAGAAAGTGTGTCGGCGTTTAGGTAAAATTGAATAAAAAAATTGATAGTATAGTTGCAAAATCCTACTCAAACGAATCTCCAGTGTATTAACTACAAGAGAATGCAATCGTAACATTTCAAAGTGCTTTGGTTATTTACTTGTGTTTTTTTTTAAACTCCCTCCAAATCCGCCATACAAAATTACTATGGAACAAAATGATGTAATATAATACGCGAGCAACGCATGACATATTCAGTCACCCACGAGAGCTCAGAGAGAGAGCACGTCTCAGTGCGGCGCGGTGACACTTCGATGTCAATTGTGTATGAATACAGCAGTATTACGCAGCAAAACGGGGTAAGTATTTTTTTTGATATTATAAGCTTCTAGGGCCCAAGAATAAAACATTAAACAGATACTATTCTTAGTTCAGGAGGTCGATCACGTAACGCATTGTACGCCCGTCAGTTAGATCTAAATGTATTTTTTTATATGGAAAAATGACTTTGTTATCTTCAGTACTTACCATTAAACATGATGGCGAGGGTCTCAATGGTCTCATGACGAAGCCGGAAGATGGCTGGTGGAACTCTATGATGGAAGGGGCTAAGATAGTCGAGCTTGGGCTCGTTTGCTTTGTTATCTTCAGTACTTCCTATTAAACATGAAGGCGAGGGTCTCATGACGAAGGCAGAAGATGGCTGGTGGAACTCTATGATGGAAGGGGCTAAGATAGTCGAGTTTAGGCTCGTTTGCTTTGTTATCTTCAGTATTACGTTTTTTCTCTTGTACAGTGGGGGTACGAAAACTTTCGTTAGTTATTAATTATTAAATTCATTCCTTTATAAAGTCATAGACTCTTAGTACCTTTTGAAAGCAAAGCATTAAGTAGACAAGTGCATATAAAATTATACTTACTTTATATCATAACAAGGATCAAAATAGTTTACACCTCTGATCTGACCTATGTCTAGTTTCGTATCAACATAAAACCTTTTTAATGACCTAGTCAAATAAACAACTTCGTAAGAGTTCTAATGAATATTCTATTCAATTGTCAGTGTTTGTCAGTGTCAATATTTTCTCTTGTAATGTTTGCGATCACTAATAACATTAGCTTTGTTACACATTACACCAACTTAAAATACAAGTAAAAATGGGGAAACGCAAGGAAAAATATTAAACATGTAAAAAAGGCCCTAAGTATTTCAACAAACGGCTACTTGCTTCTATTGCACGAACAAAGAGACAAAATGATGCCTTAGGAATTTCCAATGTAAGCATTTTTTTTTTACTTTTGTCATTATGAATGAAATTTATGATCAGATAATAATAAATAAATTATTTTCAATGTACTTATTACTAATTTTGTTTTTAGACATCATCGAATAATCCGATCGGAGTATTGGGGGTCACAAAAAATGTGAATGGAAAAAGTTCAGCGTCCGATGATTTGGCACCCAATGAATGTACGGTAAGGTTTTGTTTTCAAATAACAAAGAGATTACAATATATTTAACACAAAAGAAACTAGCTAATATCGACATTAACAACATAATAACCCAACTCACGCACAAAAACGCAGCGGATAGATCTCTAAATTTACAACTACAAATAGATATAGACAGATATAATGCAAAAGTTGACCAAAATCGCAATATTTTCAGGGACTCATTGATATTGTTGGTTTCTGGGGGAAAATATCTTATTATTTCTATCCCGTCCAAAAACTCTGTCCACGCCACTGCTGATTGCAAATTCAATACCAACACTACTCCACCGGTAACACTGCGTTATTATTACTTTGCTTATTTTTTTTGCTTTCCTTAGTTAACGGACAAATTTCAATAAAAATAATAATTCCATTTTGTATTTTATTCCTTATACCATCCATGGTTTTATACGCGGAGTTGAGATTTATTATTAGAGAATAATGAGATACTAACATTTAGCTTGTGACCGACCGTACCAAATGAGCGAGCCGGCAGCGGCAGTAGTGTGGGTGATAACGCACACACAGGTGCAAATGCCAAATCGGTGCCCTCGTCAAAAGCTCGGTGGAGTCTTAATCAAGCACCAGGAAGATTCCAAACTCTGATGTCGAAAACTTTAACTAATGGATACGATCATTCAAGGCTGAGCTTATTAGTCACCATCATGCTTTGAATTTTTTTTTTTTTAATAACACGACTATAAGTTGCTGCATTAGGAAACTGTCCCACCGCCGGCGAGTAGCGAGTACTCTCATAGTAATTCTTACACGCGCGAGAGTAGAGATGGGTAGTGGGTAAAAACCCAATCTACCCGTATTTACCCGTTTCTTCCCAAAAAGGTGGGTATAAACTCTTTTGATGCGTTTTTTAAGTCAAATATTATAATGAAAATGTTTTCAAGTTATGCAGGAATGTATAAACGTTGTTCTCATGGACATTATGCATGCTGTTAATAAAATAAATAAAAATTAAATTAAATGTTTGTATCTACAATCATCCGAGCTCAGAGAGAAGTGTATTAATTACTTAGTGAGTTTATATATAACTTTAGGATGGAAAAATGAAAGTTGTAGGTAAGTATATTATATTATTTTTGTACCGCCAATCCAAACAAAATTTAATAACGTGAGCTTTTACCTCAAACAAAACAAAATCGATATTTAAAGCATGGATAATATCCACACGTGGCACTTAACGTACAATAGCCGTCTCAACCAGGCAACTGATAAACATTAATTGGCCGGGTCGGACGCGGTGTAATATTCGCGCGTCGCAGATAGCACGATCGCGATGTCGCTACCGGCAGGTTTCCAGTTAGGGCTGATCTTATTGTTTGTTGAATTGCCCAAACCTGTTCAGTGCAGCAACAAGCAGATACCTAAAATTAAGTTAAAATCCCTGAAAACCGCCGCGGGATCAAGACTCGTTCAAAACATAGAAACGTACTTTGGCACAAAAGACACTTCAAAGGTAGAAACCGAAAACGATATGTGGAACGATTTAGAAACATTCTGTAGAAAATCCGCAGAAACACATTTAGGGAGAACCAGGAGTAAGAGAGCCCCCTTCACGCTGTTTGCTGCTTTTGTGACAAGCAGTGTTCGTCCTATTTTTTGTATTTCTCTGTTGTTATATGTGTTTGTCATAAATAAATGTTTTTCTTTCTTTCTTTCTTTCTTTCTTTCTTTCTTTAAAGAGACTAAATGGTGGCAACAATCCGTCAAGGATGTTGTGCAGGCTAAGTGCATTTAAGAAAACACAAAGAAACCGGTAATGATGCGGATAAAGCAGACTACAACAGAGAGAAATCCAACGCAAAACGTGAAGTGGCAAGCGCACGAGCCAAAGCCGATGCCAACTTTTACAAAGAATTAGAATCTTCCACTACAGAAATCAATATCCATCAAGTCGCAAAAGCTCGAAATAATAACAGCAAAGATATAACTTCAGCCAAATATATCACAAATAAAAACAATAAACTATTAACAGAAGACAATGATATAAGAAAAAGATGGGCACAGTACTACCGCCATTTGCTTAATGTTACGAATCCCCGAAAGTTAAACCAAGCAATAACAGCAGTTACAACGGAGGAAATCATCAAAGAGATCAGAAAGATGAAAAACAACAAAGCCCAAGGTCCAGGCGAGATTCCAATAGATCTGGAAACATAATAGAGCACTCTGGCATCGGCTGGCTAAGCGAGTTGTTTAACAGACTTATGGCAGAACAGAAAATACCAGATGCTTGGAAAAGAAGTCATTTAATACCGTTTTACAAAGGAAAAGGCGACGTACGTGACTGTGGGAATTACAGAGCAATAAAGCTTATGGATCATACCTTTAAACTATGGGAGAGGATAATCAACAGCAGACTTAATGGTATCGTGAAGCTCACACCCAATCAGTGAGGGTTTGTAAATGGAAAGGGCACCTCTGACGCTACTCAGGCTATAAGAATCCTGATTGAGAAAGCCAAAGTCAACAACACAAACCTGCATATGATATTCATCGACCTTGAGAAGGCGTTTGACCATGTACCACTCCACCTTATATGGGAGGCTCTTCGCGCCCAGCTTATCCCAGAGTCGTATATAGATCTTATTATGGTCATCTACACAGACGTCTCTACACAGGTGATTTGCTCAGCAGGTGCGAGTGACAGCTTCAAGGTCGGTATACATCAGGGTTCCACACTTAGTCCACTTCTATTTAATGTCACGATGGATTACCTCACACGAAAATGCCAACGGGCTGTACCCTGGCACCTTCTATACGCCGATAATGTGGCCTTAATAGCAGAGACTGAGACTGACCTTCAACGCGCTTTGAATAGCTGGATGGAAGCTCTAGAAAAACGGCCTAAAAATCAGTCGGAAGAAGACCGAACACATGTCCTTTCTGTTCGACAAAACGGCTAATAACCTATAAAATGACAAATTCTATATAGGTAATGATCGCCTGCCAACTGTTACAAAGTTTAAGCGCCGTACTCAGCAACGACGGAAAGATTGACAGCGATGTAGTCCATAGAACTCAGACAGACTGGATGAAATGGCAAGAACTCACAGGCATCCTATGCGATAGAAAAATGCCTCTAAAGGTGAAGGGTCATGTATATACATATATAAGACAGTAGTAAGTACGGATCCAAGTACTGGGCTACAAATAAACCCCACCTGAACAAGCTCCACACCACTGAGATGCGCATGTTACGCTGGTCAACGGGTGTCACCATGATGGACAAGATAAGAAACATATACATGTACATACATCCGGGGTAGTTTTAAAGCAGCGCCAATAACAGATTAGCTGACGGAAAAACGTCTGAGGTGGTACGGTCATGTACAGGGGCGCCCAGTAAACTACATGGTTAAGGTAGCGCTCGATATTCCAACGACGAAGCTAGGACGCGGAAGACCACCTGCCACCTGGCTGACGACGGTTCAGCGAGACCTGAAAGATCTTAATATAGACGCCGACCTTGCACTCAATCGTGCAGAATGGAGAAAAAGAACAGGGAAGGCCGACCCCAAGTAAATGAGAAAAAGGCCTAGCAAGATGATGATTTCTTGTCCAATAAGTAGAAGGCAATACTATTTCAATATTTTTGTTACATTTTTGTTCAAGACAGTCATTATTTAGTAAATTTCGTAGTCTTATTCCCATCTACTATTATAAACACATGTAGTGGGTAAATGTGAATGGAAGCATTTCGATCCGCCCACATAAGAAAAAAGCGTATTGAGCAAGCAGGCGCTCGATATTATGCATCTCGTTTTAATTATAAGGCATGTGGTGGGTAGATGTGAATGGGACTGTTTCAATCCACCTACATTTAAAAAGAGCACTGAGCGAGCAGGCGCTTGTTATCTTGTGTCTCGTTCTAATCATAAAATGTATGGTGGGTAGATTTGAATGGGAGTATTTCGATCCACCTACAATACGAAAAATAAGTAGTAAGCGCGGCGCGCGATATTTTATTTCGTTTTTAATCGATACGTAAATATGACTGCAGCGCGCGTTTCAGTAGTACCTGAAAGTTGATGTACACGCATGTATTGTAAAGGTGAGAACGAAATTTGGATTGACAAATTTATACTCATATTTGTTCGATTAAGCTACCTTGGTTAGCATATTTCTTGTGCTTACGTATTAGGGGGAGACTGTTCAAGGCAGCCGTCTGTAAGACAAATACATAGCTTTGACTCTTTATTTTACCATCTTAACAGCTCTCTTTGGTTCATAGGTTTCAGACTTATGTCAAGATACTTTCTCCTACAGTTAACATCTTATATGAGCGGATTGGTTTAGTTTACTAACCATCCAAATATACCCGGACTTGACAATAACGTGTAGGTAAAAGCCTCCGTTAAGAGCTTTAAGCTCCAAACATAAATAGGTAGACCAAGTTGTACCATTTATAGAGGTCACACCTTTGGTAGGTGTGCCTCATGATTCAAATATTCCTCATTGATTGTGACTTTGGCCTGGCCGCCTGAAAAGCCGGTGGCTGCAAAGCTTTCAGAGTGCGCTTTGCAAATCTTTCAGTCACATAACCAAAGCTGGGTTCATTTAGTTTTCATACAAGGTTGTTTCCATATTTTCTAAATTTATTTAATTTACATTCGACAGTAGAATCACAAAACAACCTTTGCTTATCCGTAATTAATTCTGCTTAAAACGGCAATGCGCCGAACGTAGTTAAGGATTTAGCATAAGTTTTAACCGTAAGAGCTTTCACTAGCTTCTAGCAAGCTTTTCTTTATATTCAGTAGAATCTGCATATAATTGCATTAATTTTGTAACCATAATTATATTCTAGATACATGAGTTGTTTACATACAAGCTTGATAGTAAAGTTAATAACTTGCCTCCTTTTTCTGTAGTAAATTTGCATAAGCGGCACTATGCCACGGTAGGTAAAGCTCTTCAAGCTAATTAGAAACATGTATTATAATCATTTCCTTTGCATAGCTCATATTATGGTAGTTTTCGCTTGCACTATGCTCATAATTCATAAATATTAGACAAGCCTTAAGCTTAATACAGTAAACTTTACTACATCAATAATCTACAGTGTTATATTAATCTAATGAAATAACTGAGAATAGTGCTTACGACCTCTGTTAGATATAACAAAGGAATCAAAAGTATTAATTTATATAAAACTACAAAGGTTCAGTGTTTAGATAGGTATTTCGCCTAAACTATTTGCAATGTATTCATTTAGCCTATTAACAATTATGCACTAAGTAATTCTGTACAAGATTAACATAATTTAAGACCTAGGTTTACCTAGATTAAGACGGTACTGGAATGCAAACGCAAGAAACCTAAGACGAATTTGTGTAAAGAAATGATTGTTTATTTGAAATAAAGATGTTTCACTTTATGGTAATGTTGGAAGGTTTATATATGAGGTGGAGTATAAGCAAAATGTTCTCATAACAAGCTCGACTATCACTAGAGCAACATATACCCATCTCGCTCCAACCAACCAGCCGTGCCATCAAGCTTTCTCAAGAGTATCGGAGTTTTATTTCCGCCTGTGGATCCCGCTTGTGTGTGAGCGCGACGACAACTGAGCTCCCGTCACGCTCGCACCGTGCCTCCGCTGCTGCAGTAAACAGTCGACGGCCACACATGCTAATTTGTGGGCGCGTCGACCTACTTCGCGGTTCGGACTAGCGACCTCGCTAGGTCAGCCCACTTAGTCCGAGGCTATTGAAGCCAGGCACCAGACGTCGCAACCCTCTTCCCGTGATGTAACTACGGGGCACCGCGGCGTTCAATGGTCCTTCGAGAGCCGGATCCCTGACGAAGCAAGCAGTTCAAGCAGAAGATTTGGCTTTAAAGAAGATTCTTCTATCAATCAAGCATTAGATTGGCCCTTTTAAAGAAGACATCCTCTAACAATCTTCAAGCATCGTACGAGAAGCTGCCATTTGAAGCAAGCAGTTCAGCGCGAACAGATTGGCCTTAAAGAAGATTCCTTTCTAACAATCAAGCTGTTGGATTGGCCTTAAAGAAAGTGAACTTCGAACAATCTGCGCCGTACGAAGAAGCTGCCAGGAAATAAGAACAAAGAACTCTCAAGCAAGAAAAGCCCTCAACAGGGTTAATGAAGAAAGAAAGCAGAAACAAGAAGAGCCCTCAATAGGGATAACGAAGGCTCAAGCACGAAGAGCCCTCAACAGGGTTAACGAATAAAGAAGCCTCAAGACCGAAAAGCCCTCAAAAGGGATAACGAAGCCTCAAGACCGAAAAACCCTCAACAGGGATAAAGAAGCAAGAAAAGGCGTACCAGCGAGGAAGACACACCAGCGAGGAAGACTTCGAAATCGAAGCGTCAAGTCGTCGTGGTCATCGAGCATCTGCAAATCCTATCAGAACCGGGTATATGTCAATCCCCGTTGTAATCTGGTAGGTGGCGTGGCTCTGGCCTAACGGTGTCAACCAGAGCTCATAACACGTCTTAGTGCGGTATACCGAGTGGTTACTGCAGCGCTCTTTTCAGAGCGTCTTTATAACTCGGCCGTTTGCTGGTATTGATACTTTGCGGTGTTTGGCCACAGGTTGGCAAGCTGAAGGGCGTGGCATTCCACCACGTCCCGAGCACCTATATCGCACAGTGGTCCTCTGCCAGACGGTACCTGTCACCTCCTTCCTCCCTACGTTCCCATTCTCAATCGGCATCAATACGGTAGTACGCCGAGCGAGCAGATAGGGCCTGTTAGTGCTAGGCAGGTAGGGACTGTTAGTGTTAGGGGGGTAAGGTTAGGATGACAGGTAAGGGGGAGGGTCGAGTAACGAGGTCGAGGAGTAGGCAGGAGTCAGACAGCGGTGAGGATGAGAACCCCGTTCTAGCCAATAACGGTAAAATTCTAGACGCCAACAGTTTAGGCGCGAATGTAGGCAACGTAGTTCACGCGGGCGTTGTCGATCAAGTTGTAAATCCGCGTAGTGGTTCGAGAACCGGTTCAGTAGAAGGTGAGCGGGCACAAACGCCACCTAGGATCATTGACGCCACTGATTATGACGCCGTAAGAGCTGAAGACAATAGGTTAGTTAGACTACGTGCGGAGTCGGAACTCCGCGCGTCGCAGTTGGAGCAAGCCAGGGCAGCCGTCGCTTATGCCGCTTCTAGGTACGAATTGTTGTTAGCTGAAAGTCAACATTCGGTTATAAGAGCGCCGCCGCCCAACCCTTTTTGTTTGCCCAACCAAGCCACGCATGGTAGAAACGTAGCTAACGCCTCTCCCACTCTGGGACAGCCAGGTAGCAGTAGGCCACCACAGCATAGACCCCAAGAAACCAAGGGTATAGATAGGAACCACAGCCCAAACAATGCGGCTGGGGAAATTAGCGCTCTACGCGACGCTATAGTGCAAGCCATCAGTATGAATAGGACTGACAACCACGTTTCACCCATGCCACAGCAATTCACCTCGGGCAAATATATAGGTGACTTGCCCTTTTTTGACGGCAATCCCTCGGATTGGATTGCATTTAAACGTGTTTATTTAGATACGGAGAGTTCGTTCTCCGACATAGCTAATATGGGACGCCTTCGGAAGGCAGTCAAGGGACAGGCACGTGAGTCAGTAAGGTCTATGTTACACACATGCAGTAATCCTTACGAAGTAATCGCCGCTTTAGATAGAGCTTTCGGCAAGCCAGACGTAATTATTTTGTCTGAAATTCAGAATGTAAAACGGATGCCGCGATTGAGCGATGATAGTCGGAACATTTCTGAATTCAGCAATCGTGTGTGTAATGTAGTAGCCTCTATTAAAGCCCTGAATAAGCCACATTACCTATACGCTCCTGAATTAGTTAGCCGTATAGTAGAAAAAATGAATAATATAGTTAGATTTGAGTGGTATAGGTACAAGAACAACGCTGATGATGTGCCGGAACTCTTATCATTGTCAAGATTTTTGAAGGACTTGAGTGAGAACTTTAACTGTATGTTCGCGTACGAACAATCCAAGATCAAGTCGGGTGTGCGCTCACGTAGGGTGAATAACATTAATTCACGGCATAGGTATAGGGAGAGCTCGGTGTCGTCCGACGATGAGGGAGGTAGTGATTTCTACGATGACAATTCCGTATCAAATCACGACTCTCGCGCGTCTGCGTCACATAGGCAGGATAGGAAAACTCTACCTATATCAAATGATTCTGATAGTGAAGCCGATTCGGAGCAACATTATGTTGCAACGGCAAACAAGCGCACAACGCGAGGCAGCTTCAAGTCTAGGCGTAATAATGATAGGAAGTTTAAACCACAGGAAAATAGGAATAACGTCTCTGCTAATAACAGTCAGAAAAGTAAGTGTGCAGTTTGCGCAGGCAATCATCCTGTAGCAAGTTGTGCTGACTTTATTAAGCTGAGCGTTAACGATAGATGGGACGTTTTAAAACGCTATAAGCTCTGTTTCCGGTGTTTAGGTGACTTGCATAAATCCTCATACAATAAATGCAAATATAACCCATGTGGGAAGGGAGAATGCGAGGCATCCCACCATGCTTTATTGCATGGCAGGAAAAAGAGCTTAGAGCGTAAAGAAAAGACCGTAGCGACTAAAGAGCAAGTTAGTTCGGTTAACCACGCGAACCAGTCTCAAGCGTATCTAAAAATAATTCCGGTAGAGCTAAAGGGTTCAAAAGGTACCATCTCTACATACGCCTTGATGGACGAAGGCGCGACGCTATCGTTAATCCAGAAGGATATAGCTTTGCAAGTTTCGCATCCCGGTAAACGGGAAACCCTCTCCTTCGAAGGAGTAGGTGGTCACGAGGTGATAGACAACGATTCTTCGCGAGTAAAACTTAGAATTAGAGGTACCTCTAGTAGAGAGTTTCATGATTTTACCGCGCATACGATAGATAAGTTGAACCTTGCGTCGCAAGCTGTAGATAGGTCGGTCGTTCGTAAATGTGCTCATTTACGGCATTTAGAAGATGAGTTGTGTTACGAGTCAGCACAACCCACTATACTTATAGGTCAAGACTCATGGCATTTGATAGTGAGTAGGCAAGTATGTGAAGCAGGTAGAGCTTTACCCTGTGCATCCCTGACGCACCTCGGTTGGGTGCTTCATGGAGTTAACGATCTTCCTCGTAAATTGTTAGGGGCAGTTAATCACATTAAACCTACTTGCGATAATCAAGATCCAGCTCTAGCTTTGATACGCGAGCACTTTAGTATAGAGTCATTGGGCATAGAGCCGCGTAAACAAATTAACGATCCAGAAGATAGAGCTGTTAAGTTGCTAGAATCTACGTGTAAGCGTATACCTAACGAGGATAGGTTTGAAGCAGGTTTATTGTGGAAAACTGATGATGAGACTCTACCGGATAATAAAGCTCACGCATTGCGACGCTTATACACGTTAGAGAAAAAACTAGATAGAGACCCGGAACTTAAGGCTGAATATAATAGGCAGATGGATGATCTTATAGAACAAGGTTTCGCTGAAAGAGTTGACTCTATCACGGACTCACCGCGCGCCTTTTACCTCCCGCATTTTAATGTTATTCACCCCCAAAAAGGAAAAAGTAGAGTCGTTTTTGATGCTGCGTGTAGAACAAGCGGTAAAGCACTAAATGACGCGATTTTACCTGGTCCCGATTTAATTCAATCGCTTTTCGGAGTTTTGATAAGATTTCGTGAGGGCCGTGTAGCGGTAATTTCGGACATAAAGCAAATGTTCCTTCAGGTTAAAGTCATAGAAGCGGATCGCGATAGTTTACGATTTTTATGGCGCGGGGAAAGCAGGGACTCGCCTCCACAGACTTATAGAATGACGTCTTTGATTTTTGGTAGTGCGTCGAGTCCTGCTACGGCTATTTATGTTAAGAATAAAAACGCAAACGAATATCGCGATACGTATCCTGAAGTAGCTAGACTCACGGAACGTAACTTCTATGTAGACGATTTTTTGGGCGCATTTGACACGGTAGAGCAGGCGCAGAAAACCATTAGCGACATGGACAAGGTGTTCAGAAAGGCCTCGTTCACGCTATGTGGCTGGGCATCTAATGAACCTAGAGCTGTGTGCAACGTTAAGGATGTGTCTAAGGACTCTACCACGATATTAGGAAAATCGGACCACGAGCGTACCTTAGGACTTTTGTGGAACCACCAAAATGACAGCTTAGGTTTCAACTTGAATCTACGCAATACACCTATAGACGTAGTCAAGGGACTTAGGGTACCTACGAAACGACAGGTCACAAGCGCAGTGTTTAGCGTTTTCGATCCGACTGGCATGGCGACACCAGTAACGATTTTAGGCAAAATGCTAATTCAAGATTTGTGGAGGGCGTCTTGCCAGTGGGACGAAGCGATACCCGAACATCTAAGCAAAGCATGGCGCGAGTGGTTGGATAGTCTGGACTTATTACAAGATCTTGCTATACCTAGGCATATACCTAGATCGAAAGGACCAGCTTATCTGCACGCCTTTTGCGATTCGAGCGAGAAAGCTTTTGCAACTGCGATATACATTGTAGTTACCGACTTTGACGGCAATAAAACATCACATCTGGTCAGTAGTAAAGCTAGGGTAACACCTTTAAAGTGTATTTCGATACCTAGACTTGAATTACAATCAACCGTCTTAGCTTGCAGACTGGCAGACGCGGTCCGGCGTGAAACGGACTACGAAATCTGCCAGTCCTACTACTGGACTGATTCTCGAACCGTACTTGCTTGGATAAACTCGGATCCTAGGACATTTAAACCGTTCGTAGCACATCGCTTAGCCGAATTAGAGACTTTTACGAGACCATCCGATTGGCACTGGGTACCGACCAGTGAAAATGTTGCGGACATTGCGACACGCGGTATAAAATCAGATTTCGATATAAACCACCGGTGGTTTAGAGGCCCTCAGTTTATTTTAGAGTCTCCAGATAAGTGGCCTAAAATTAAAACGATAGTACAGGCTACGTCTAACACCGGTGAAGAACGTAAACCGGTTAATACTGCCACCGCCGGCAATGTCACCAAGGATAGGTTCGCTCACCTGCCAGATCCGCAGCGTTTTTTCACGTTTCGTCAGATTGCAGCGCGCTCTCAGTCGTTTGTTGGTGGCTGTTGAAATTTTTGCCTCTAGGCAAGTAAAGAGTACGTTAGGTAATGACATGATGCCTTTCGGTAGTTTCAGCGATAAAAAATCTCTTAAAAATAGCTGGCAAGAAGTTCAGCAGCTCGCTGAGAGATTCTGGAAGAAGTGGCTCATAGAATATAAACCAACTTTGTTACCACGCAAGCGGGCCTCCGACTCGCCAAACTTAAAACCCGGCGATATTGTTTTAATAGCGGACAACACTTTGCCTAGAGGTATTTGGCCCCGCGGGCGTATAGAGAAAGTTTATCCTGGACCTGATGGCAAGGTACGTGTCACAGAGGTAAGAACATCAGCTGGACTCATCCGTCGCCCGACCTCGAGACTCGTACTGATAGATTCGACTAGTCTTGATTAGTTTTTGTACTTGCGTACTGGGGGGAGATTGTTCAAGACAGTCATTATTTAGTAAATTTCGTAGTCTTATTCCCATCTACTATTATAAACACATGTAGTGGGTAAATGTGAATGGAAGCATTTCGATCCGCCCACATAAGAAAAAAGCGTATTGAGCAAGCAGGCGCTCGATATTATGCATCTCGTTTTAATTATAAGGCATGTGGTGGGTAGATGTGAATGGGACTGTTTCAATCCACCTACATTTAAAAAGAGCACTGAGCGAGCAGGCGCTTGTTATCTTGTGTCTCGTTCTAATCATAAAATGTATGGTGGGTAGATTTGAATGGGAGTATTTCGATCCACCTACAATACGAAAAATAAGTAGTAAGCGCGGCGCGCGATATTTTATTTCGTTTTTAATCGATACGTAAATATGACTGCAGCGCGCGTTTCAGTAGTACCTGAAAGTTGATGTACACGCATGTATTGTAAAGGTGAGAACGAAATTTGGATTGACAAATTTATACTCATATTTGTTCGATTAAGCTACCTTGGTTAGCATATTTCTTGTGCTTACGTATTAGGGGGAGACTGTTCAAGGCAGCCGTCTGTAAGACAAATACATAGCTTTGACTCTTTATTTTACCATCTTAACAGCTCTCTTTGGTTCATAGGTTTCAGACTTATGTCAAGATACTTTCTCCTACAGTTAACATCTTATATGAGCGGATTGGTTTAGTTTACTAACCATCCAAATATACCCGGACTTGACAATAACGTGTAGGTAAAAGCCTCCGTTAAGAGCTTTAAGCTCCAAACATAAATAGGTAGACCAAGTTGTACCATTTATAGAGGTCACACCTTTGGTAGGTGTGCCTCATGATTCAAATATTCCTCATTGATTGTGACTTTGGCCTGGCCGCCTGAAAAGCCGGTGGCTGCAAAGCTTTCAGAGTGCGCTTTGCAAATCTTTCAGTCACATAACCAAAGCTGGGTTCATTTAGTTTTCATACAAGGTTGTTTCCATATTTTCTAAATTTATTTAATTTACATTCGACAGTAGAATCACAAAACAACCTTTGCTTATCCGTAATTAATTCTGCTTAAAACGGCAATGCGCCGAACGTAGTTAAGGATTTAGCATAAGTTTTAACCGTAAGAGCTTTCACTAGCTTCTAGCAAGCTTTTCTTTATATTCAGTAGAATCTGCATATAATTGCATTAATTTTGTAACCATAATTATATTCTAGATACATGAGTTGTTTACATACAAGCTTGATAGTAAAGTTAATAACTTGCCTCCTTTTTCTGTAGTAAATTTGCATAAGCGGCACTATGCCACGGTAGGTAAAGCTCTTCAAGCTAATTAGAAACATGTATTATAATCATTTCCTTTGCATAGCTCATATTATGGTAGTTTTCGCTTGCACTATGCTCATAATTCATAAATATTAGACAAGCCTTAAGCTTAATACAGTAAACTTTACTACATCAATAATCTACAGTGTTATATTAATCTAATGAAATAACTGAGAATAGTGCTTACGACCTCTGTTAGATATAACAAAGGAATCAAAAGTATTAATTTATATAAAACTACAAAGGTTCAGTGTTTAGATAGGTATTTCGCCTAAACTATTTGCAATGTATTCATTTAGCCTATTAACAATTATGCACTAAGTAATTCTGTACAAGATTAACATAATTTAAGACCTAGGTTTACCTAGATTAAGACGGTACTGGAATGCAAACGCAAGAAACCTAAGACGAATTTGTGTAAAGAAATGATTGTTTATTTGAAATAAAGATGTTTCACTTTATGGTAATGTTGGAAGGTTTATATATGAGGTGGAGTATAAGCAAAATGTTCTCATAACAAGCTCGACTATCACTAGAGCAACATATACCCATCTCGCTCCAACCAACCAGCCGTGCCATCAAGCTTTCTCAAGAGTATCGGAGTTTTATTTCCGCCTGTGGATCCCGCTTGTGTGTGAGCGCGACGACAACTGAGCTCCCGTCACGCTCGCACCGTGCCTCCGCTGCTGCAGTAAACAGTCGACGGCCACACATGCTAATTTGTGGGCGCGTCGACCTACTTCGCGGTTCGGACTAGCGACCTCGCTAGGTCAGCCCACTTAGTCCGAGGCTATTGAAGCCAGGCACCAGACGTCGCAACCCTCTTCCCGTGATGTAACTACGGGGCACCGCGGCGTTCAATTTTGTTAAGGTTTATAGTTACTATTCTGGTAGTGGCTCCCGTTTTAACTTGATCTTATTTCGGAAAATAATACGTGTTATTTTTAATAACAAACATTTTTTTTCTCATAAACTATGCATCGTAATGGATATTTTGCAATTACAAAAGTTGTTCAGAAGGCTATAAACATTTCATTAAAAAAAACTCGGCCCTAAAATCTCACTTTTTGAAAAAATGCATTCGAAATAGTTTATACCCACCAATTTGGGTAGATACGGGTATTTACCGGGTGCATTGGGTAAATACCGGGTATTTACCCGGTATTTACCCACCCCTACCCATCTCTACGCGCGAGTAATGTGAGAATGTACAGTCACGTCTATAAACATGTATACGATTTTCAACGTTATTCCATTGCCATACGTCCCTGAACGTGTACATGTTTACGTGTACGTGATCATCCCTCAGAGAACCTTCTGTTAAATAAGTAGGTACTATTCTGTGACAAGGGCATACAACAAACTAACATAGGTATTATACATTGCTAATAATCCCTAAAGTCGCGTCCGGTTGTGATGAAGTTATTAAAGTCAGAGAATTACGTTAAATCAGGCGTTTATGGTCTTATATGTTTTATCCGCCTAAGTTCCTTTTTAACCGACTTCAAAAAAAGGAGGAGGTTCTCAATTCGGCTGTTTTTTATTATTATTATTATTATTTCCAATTCAATTTTTCAAAATTCAGTTATATGATGGGATCCATGAGGAATTGAGGGGACTCCTCAATTTTATTAGGCACGCGTGTAGTGATTTTGGTATTTTCTGTTATAACTCGTGTATTTATTTACATCCGGAATCATAAATTTGGTGGCAAGGAATTGATGATGAAGACCACAGATGACTTATCGAATTCCTCAATTATGTACTTAAAAGTGCAAAAGTACCTCACAGGTTCTGATAAGATTCCGTTGAAAAAGGAACTGATGAAGTGCCATTGGTGATGATCTTGGGGAATCGATGGAAGTCCTCAAATATTATCGGCCCACGTACAGCGATTCTGTTTTTTTCTATAGTAATCAACGCATTTGCTATCGGAAATCAGTTCATGTGGTAAATTGTAAAAAAAAATAGGAAATGTTCTCGTGGCTTGGCGGAGTACTAAATTGAAGTCGGTTAAAACTTTGTTTTTAAAGTAAATTATAACTATCTTGGTGATGATAGTAAACTAAATAAATGAAAATCCACGAAACATATTTTTGTGCTAGAGGAATCAAAAAGTACTTATCTAACGGAATAAGGGTTTGAATGCCAATATCACTCCTTTGAGTTAACGTATATATGTTATATAGGGTCACATAGTATGGGGTTAATATAACTTGAAGATATATCACGATTTAATTGAAGCCCATAAAAAGAAAATTATCCAACAATTATCTTCGTCAATTAAACCCAAATTAAATTATTAAGCGCAACTAACGTATCTAAATAATTCTAATATTGTAT
Source organism: Epinotia demarniana (assembly GCA_945867215.1). NCBI lineage: Eukaryota > Metazoa > Arthropoda > Insecta > Lepidoptera > Tortricidae > Epinotia > Epinotia demarniana. Next base: position 5,304,191 of record OX244265.1, on the reverse strand, counting down.
GCATTTGAATTAAGTATTTAGTAAAAAATGGATTTAGTTTAATTTAATTTAATCCCAATGCTTTAAGACATTAAAAGATCAAATAATTTGTATACCCGTTTCAAATAAATCTCTCAAAGTAATCGTTTTCTTGTTTTGTAAAACGATGTGTTCACATGTAATTGGGGTACATAAGCCCCTACACATTTTATGCCCAAGGCAACTGTAACCTTATCATATTTACTCTGTGTTATGTCCCGTGTAATGGATAAAAAAAATGCCTGAAAAAGCGTTAGACATATTCTTCGTAACAGATTTATGTGATCCAAGAAACTTGAGGCAAAATCTGAACTGCGGGTAATTGTGTAGGTATTTATTGAACACCCGAATAGACACATCACTTGTAATTTTTTTACGGGAACATGACAGTATATAGACTCGTTTATAAAGTTGCGCGAATACGCTGGTGATTTACCTAATCACGGCTTCACCAAATAAACGATATAGTCGATGCATATTCGATGTCAAAAGCCAATTTTGCCTTGAGATTAATTTCTAAAATCCATACTAACCCATACCTACTAATATTATAAATGCGAAAATGTTTTCTGTCTGTCTGTCTGTTACCTCTTCATGTTTAAACAGCTAAAGCGATTTAGATAAAGTTTGATATAGAGGTAGTATGAGTCCCGAGGAAGGACATATGATAGTTTTTATCTTTAAAAACATCCCCTAAGGGGGGTGAAAGTTTGTATGGAGCTACGATATAAAAGAGTTCCATGCGGACGGAGTCGCGGGCAAAATCCAGTATTTTATATTTAGATGGATCATCGTAGGCAGCGTTTATGTCACGAATGAGATGTGGTTAGCATTTAAAAGAAACTGTGACGCTAATTCACGAAATAGGTTTAAAATGAGAATGATATAAGTATCATACTTAATCATCGGGTGTGTTAAGGCGCCGTATGTTCAAAGTCTTCTCTCCCTGTGAGCGAGATGGAAGTGCGTGCTCCTAAGCGCGTAAAGCATGTTTTTTAATTTTAATTTTTTGGCCGTTTAAATAAATAAAAAAGTAAACACTGAGTTCGCTCAAACATGATACTCGTATTGTCAATTTTTAGAAGCCATTTTAATATTTTTAGCTTTTGTGCCTAACTTGGAACAAATATTTTAAATGTAGGTATTTTAGACCCTTTTAGACTTATGTTCGTTTTTTTTTATCGAGCGAAAATTGTTTAATCATGTTTCTAAACACTGATCTCCTTGCAGAAAAGCCTCAAGATTACGTTTCGTATTTTTTATCCATATTATTATAAACAGACGCATTATATAGTTTCAAAAACTCTGTTCGGTTAACTTTGCTGAACCTACGGCGCCTTAAGTTACATTTATTTATGTATACCACGATGATGGCAAACTAGTATTCGGTCAGCATTATGGTAAGCAGACGTACCTAGTAACCTCGACGTTAGTGATTTCAGATTTCTCTACAGGGTGTGAACCGATCAAGAGCAACAGAAATCGTGTTATGATAAGAAAAAACTAAAAGTTTTTATTAAACAATTTTTTTTCACATTTGTATGGAGCAGGTCTCCCCAGTCGGCCGACACTCCATACAAATGTAAAAAAATCGTGTAAAATAAATTTTCTCTTACTTTTTTGTTATCAGCACACGATACTTGTTGTGTCCTTGATCGGTTCACACCCCATTTTCGATACACCCTGTATTTATTTGAGGACACCCCGCAGCCACCAAGTATGAGTGAGGTGACACCGGGCCGAGTCTTACCTCTCCCGATATATTCGATATTAATAGTAATTGTAGTAGTAAATATGTAGGTACTTAGTTTATTTCGTTTCTTTTTATCAATACTGTGGAATTAAATCATCTGACAATCACGTGCCTTTCTTTTCATGCTTGGCGTTTTACATCTAATGTTAGGCGGTTTTCCTCAAATAATTTAGCTCTCTGAAAGACGGTAGATCGCCAAGATATCCTTTTTGCGGCTAACCCCTCCCAGCACTCAGGATCGATACCGTTCAACCCCCCTGAGCTGAGTGAGCTTAGCTTAAAACAAATTAGCAGAATAGGGGGCAGGTGTTTCGGGACGCACGTGGTCGAATGCGTAAAGCGATCCCGCAGCGCCCCTCCCTTAAGGGCCGGCAGGGGGCAATCGAGGGTCGGGAATGTAAGAGAATTATATAGTAACTGATGTTCCACAACCTTGAAAAATATTACACAGCTAGCCAATGAATGTTACTTCCTCTTGAATCATTCGAATTTAAGATAATGCTTATAGGTAAGTGTAAAATTTCTTTCATTTCTTAACAAATATGTACTTATTTCGTGTAAAAGTATCACAAAGATGCCCAATTTTTACGCTCTAATTCTTCATACGAATTAGTATGGAGCGGCCGGCTCACTACAAGTGCGACCGCTCGCGGCAGCCGCGTGCTCCCCGCGTGGTCGTGCCGGAGGCTTCCCCTGGATTTTCCCCAGGCCACCCTCCAACCACGCAGTTCGACCGCTATATTGGGTCCGTCCTATTATAGCAACAGTCAGGTTCAAAAAAAAAAAAAAAAAAAAAAAAGCCGCGTGCAGTCGGCCGCGAGCCTCCGGAGCGAGACCACGTCGCTTGGCGCCGCATTGACAGATTGCGATCGAACCGTGTACTTACACAAAATACGTACACAGTGGTTCAAACGAAAATTATTCTTATGTTCATTGATTAACATATTTAAATCACGTAGAACTTAACAACATGCTTCCTCGGTTTGATCATAAAAAAGGATTGGGTAGTAATTAGCACCTATAGTGCATAATTAGATGTAATTGACATCTAATTATACTCTATAGGTGGCATCTCTCAACAGATTCTCGTGAAATTTTGTGAGCGAGTCCGATATTTAACTAAAGTGCAAAAATGATTTCGTATGTCCGGCTGTCCGGCTGTCACCTCTATAGGTCGTATCTCTCAACAGATTCTCGTGAAATTTTGTTAGTGAGTTCGATATTTAACTATAGGGCCAAAATGGTTTACTGCCTTTTCGACGAAATATGTTTCTTTAAATTTCACTTCGCAACCAAATTTTCGCAGAATTTTCATTTGGTAAATCAATCGTTGGCATAACTTTACTTCGCACTATGCTTATTTGGCAACATTTTTATAATGCAATACTACAACAAACTTTTATGTGGCAAATAATTATGAAGTAAATGATTTGCTTAGGCAAAAAACCAACCGTCAAATGTCATTTGGGAAAATATAAACTTTGCTTTGGAATTATGATAATTACTATTATTAGTAACGTATAGTTAGCATAATATTTTTTGTTGGATTCTGAGGCAGGTCAGTGTAGGTACAACGACGAGCGAAGCGAGGAGGAGTGTTAGGAAGAACCGTGAACCTACAGGGTGTGAGCCGAGCGAGCGTAGCGAGCGTGCAGCGGCAGCGGCCGGCGATGTTCCGGAAACGAACAATTTTTTCCTCATACTTACATTATAATAATATAATCTGACAGCTGTCACATGGAGGTGGAGTGGGAAACACGTTGACAAGCAACTTACTTTGGAATGAGACGCGAGCTGTAGTGCGGTTGTGCTCCCAACCTTCCGCCGACTTCATCACGTTCCGTGTTACAGAATTAGTAATCTGTTTTCATCCGAGTGGTTTATGATTATTTCGCGCTATTTGTAATTCTAATCAATCTGATTAAACCTAAGGAGTGTAGATCGACTTCTATTTCGTGAAATATCATGGTAAACGAGAGTGGGGGAAACAATGAATCTCCTCACGTTCCGTGTTACAGAATTAGTAATCTGTTTTCATCCGAGTGGTTTATGATTATTTCGCGCTATTTGTAATTCTTACCAATCTGATTAAACCTAAAGAGTGTAGATCGACTTCTATTTCGTGAAATATCATGGTCAGAGTTGGGCACTCAAGAATAAAATCATTATTTGAATAAGAATACGCATGAATAAAATCATGTTGATTTTATTCCCGTCAAAGTTATTCAAATAATATCGTCGTGAATAATTCTTATGTGAGAAAATTGAATGAAGTTAACTTATTCTTATTCAAGTAAATCTAATGGTGATTTTTTATTTTAACTAATACACCATGAATATGAATGTAGTTTCGGTCGGACACTCGGGGCACTTAAACACGACTCATTTGGTAATTTTGGTATCGGTATTATAGAGGCACTAAGTAGACTCTTGAATGTAGTGTAATTTATACCTATTGTATATGTCTGTGGATAGTGGAACTCCTCAATGGCTACTTGTATAGCCCTCGAGTTTGGGCTCATTTGGTTTGTATTGATATTGACGAGTTCTATACATTACACTTGGTGACGATGGTCTGATGATGGAGTCAGGAGGCGGATAGTGGAACTCCTCAATGGCTACTTGTATAGCCCTCGAGTTTGCGCTCATTTTGTTTGTAGTGACGAGTTCTATACATTACACTTGGTGACGATGGTCGGATGATGGAGTCAGGAGGTGGATAGTGGTACTCCTCAACGGCTACTTGTATAGCCCTCGAGTTTGGGCTCATTTAGTTTGTATTGAAGAGTTCTATACATTACACTTGGTGACGATGGTCTAATGATGGAGTCAGGAGGCGGATAGTGGAACTCCTCAATGGCTACTTGTATAGCCCTCGAGTTTGGGGTCATTTGGTTTGTATTGACGAGTTCTATACATTACACTTGGTGACGATGGTCTGATGATGGAGTCAGGAGGTGGATAGTGGAACTCCTCAATGGCTACTTGTATAGCCCTCGAGTTTGGGCTCGTTTGGTTGACGAGTTCTATACATTATACTTGGTGATGATGAGAAACTCCTCAATGGCCACTAGTATACCCCTCAAGTTTGGGTTCATTTTGTTGAGCCCAAACCCGAGGGGTATAAATAAATAAATATTTGGGGACAATCTGACACAAATCGATCTAGTCCCAAACTAAGCAAAGCTTGTACTATGGGTACTAGACAACGATAAACATACTTATATAGATAAATAAATACTTAAACACATAGAAAACCTCCATGACTCAGGAACAAATATTCATGCTCATCACACAAATAAATGCCGGGATTCGAACCCAGGACCTCTTGCTTCGTAGGCAGGGTCACTACCAACTAGGCTAAAGCGGTCGTCAAGTATCGTATACAAGTGGCCATTGAGGAGTTCCACTATCCACCTCCTGATTCCATTATCAGACCATCTTTACCAAGTATAATGTATAGAACTCGTCAAAACAAACCAAATGAGCCCAAACTCGAGGGGTATACAATAGCCATTGAGGAGTTCCACTATCCGGTTCCCCTCCGTTAGCCCTAATAATTTCATACCTAATTTTACTAGCCCTAATTTCATTAACCCTAAAATTACAAACCCGAATTTTCATTGTTCCTAATTATTCATTAGCCCTAATTTCAGTATCCCGAATTTTCATAATATCTAATTTCTCATGACCGAATTCTCATTAAGACTAATTTTATTTGACCGATTTCTTCCTAGGCCTAATATTGCAATGCCTAATAATGACTACACCTTATTATCAATGTCTCTAAAATCACTAACGCGAATCTTCATTATGCCTAAGTATTTTAGCCCTAATGTCATTATCCCGAATTGTCAATAGTACTAATTTTATTTCACTGTTTTTTTTTCTTATAATGTCGGTTCTGGCGCTTCACTGGCCGCTGCCGCGGCACGCTCGCTTCGCTCGCTCGCTACCTACACTTAGGCCTTAGGGTAGAATAGGTGGGTAATCCGATGTCTATCTAGCTCGCTCTTATTAGACAGAGAAGTATCATGGGAGAAAAAATGAGAGAGCTCGTGCGCCGTCTTGTGATAGCCGTACAGCAAGTCAACGCCACCCCGCTGCGCGGGGTGTCTATTTCTGGTCTGAGGGACACAAGTGAACCCTAACCTAACCGACCTAAGATAGAGTTCGCTTATGACATGCCATTTTCGTCCGCCCTGATAATGCACGATCCAATAATCCACGTCCACGAAAACTGGACACGGATTATCGGGCCGTACATTATTTGGCCGTGCATTATTGGCTCCCATTTTGACGAGATTAGGACGTCTATCACGGGACGGCCGCGACATACTCCGCGGTAAAAAGTAGCCTGTTCATCAGGGATGCATTAATTAGTACTAGTCAAACATTAGAGCAAAAGTTAATAGGTCAAGTGATAGTTAGGTGTGACGAAATTAGGTGTTGTGAACATTAAACATAGTGATCATTAGGCACATTAATCATTAGGCTTAGTAGTCATTAGGAAAAATGATTATTAGTTTCCAATATATTAGCACACTTGATGTTTAGTATTAGGAATGATTAGGAGGTTTGAAATTAGGCGCAGCAAATAATTATGCCATATAAAATTAGTTATCCGAATATTAGGGCTAATGAAAATTATATCGAACGTAGTTAGGTGTAATGAAATAAGCACTAACGATATTAGTTTAAGTGGGGGTGACCCCCACTATCCACCGCCTGACTCCATCATTACACCATCGTCACCAAGTATAATGTACAGAGTTCGTCAAAACAAACAAAATGAGCCCAAACTCGAGGGGTATACAAGTCGCCATTGAGGAGTTCCACTATCCACCTCCTGATTCCATCATCAGACCATCTTCACCAAGTATAATGTATAGAACTCGTTAAAACAAACCAAATGAGCCCAAACTCGAGGGGTATACAATAGCCATTGAGGAGTTCCACTATCCATCTCCTGACTCCATCATCACACCATCGTCACCAAGTGTAATGTATAGAACTCGTCAATACAAACCAAATGAGCCCAAACACGAGGGGTATACATTAGCCATTGAGGAGTTCCACTATCCACCTCCTGACTCCATCATCACACCATCGTCATCAAGTGTAATGTATAGAACTCGTCAAAACAAACCAAGTAAACCCAAACTTATCATAAAATCCATTGTGTGAAAATCAACTTACAAAATTTTACCGACAATACCACAAAATTAACATTATTTGAATAACGTTTTATTTCAATAAAATGTTAGTTAGAATAACCCCATTTGTGGAATAATGATTCCGTATTTCATTCCTTATTTAAAATAAAAGTAGCATGATTTATTCACCTTCATGTTATTTTAAATAACGGGCGCAAGAATTATTCTTATTCAAATCGATTTGAATAAAAATAAAAATTCTGTTTTTATTCTTATTCTTATTCACATAAAAATTTGCCCATGGTTAACGAGAGTGGAAAAAATAATGAATCTCCTCACGTTCCGTGTTACAGAATTAGTAATCGGTTTTCATCCGAGTGGTTTATGATTATTTCAAGCTATTTGTAATTCTTACCAATCTGATTAAACCTAAAGAGTGTAGATCGACTTCTATTTCGTGAAATATCATAGTTAACGAGAGTGGGGAAAATAATGAATCTCCACCAGTTCCGCCCGACCCTCCTACATACATATGGCAAAAATCGCCCTCGCCTAATATTCAGAGCAATGACGCGTAATTCAATGTCGGAGAGGCAACCGTCCCTCCCAAGCAAAAATTGTCCATGGCAATTGATTGCAAAACCTTTTATTGCGCGTATTCTTGGCGTATTCCCATTTTGTCGAATTTCGCCGGCTGCCTGCCAATTTTTTATTTTTTTTTCGTTCGCTCGTTTACTCGGCTCCGGTCACACTAGGGGGGATGGCATAAAAATTCCACTATATAGACAGCGTACACACTTTCAGGCTACCGCGTTTCAATCGGTTGCCACGCAACATTTTTTTTTACAACCCTTCTCCTATTTTCGAACCAGTCACAGTTGGCTCAATTCGGGTTGCACAGGGTGGTTCCACAACACTTCGGGAGCTCAAATACCGCTAGCCATCTGGTTGCCTCTCCAACATTGAATTACGCGTCATTGCTTTAACTATAAGCCGTTCGGTCGAACAAAACAACTGTCCACATAGTTAGATAGGCTGCGCGCTCGGTTCGGGCGAACGTTGGTAGGTATTAAGATGACCTATATAGACCTATATATAGACCTATATTTGACATAACAATTTTTATATTTGGTAACAAAATCCAAAGTTACAATTTTGTTGGCGAGTCAAAGTCCGACGCCCCACTGTGTATACGTGCATGTGTGCGTGTGCGGTACGCGAGCCTCTATCGTTGTGTGAGTAGCGCTAAAAACCTAAACTTCGCGCGGCGCTGCTCCGAAACGCCCCCTTAAGACGGAGCAGGGGGCCGATTTTTGACTTTCGAGCGCTCGAAAATAAAATAAAAGTAAATACGTTTGTAGTGTCAAAATGGCCGGCACTAACTTTCTACCAATAGAATTGATTACGAGTGCTCGATACCACTCGTCTTTAAATTTTCTATCGCTATTTCAAAATAGCATTTCATAATGTTCGACAGTTTTCGAGTGAAAGGGTCGAGCGCTCGAAAGATAAAAATCGGTCCCCTAGTACACGTTGGGTTTTTAGACGATAGTCCAAGGCTTCTGCTTCTCATACCCGCCCTGCCCCCCTCCCCGTGGCGGGCAGGAAGCGTAAAGGCATTTCCCCAAACGTAAAAAAAGGGAGCGGCAAGGGTCGTTTGAGCACGTCCTTATGTTGCAGGAGCCGACCGCCGTACCGCTTACCCTCGGCTCATCCCCCCTACGTGTACGTATAACACAACTGGCCAACTGTATTGTCAGCCTTGCAATAGAGTATTTAAGAGCAAGTTCAGTCTAGCCAGTCATATCACAGCTCATAATAGCACTTATCCATAATTTGTTAGGGTCGCCATCATCGAAGTCGATGAGGAGGACTTAACCCCTGGGTCAGAAGCAGTAGCTGATGATGCAACAGAGATTAACGGTACCTACTTAGACGAGTTCTGATAAGAAAAGAGGAAAGCGGTGGAAAATTGTGATAATTTAAGAAATGTGCTAAAATTCGAGCTGTGGCGATCCACCCGACGGTGGACTATATGATATATAGCCCATGGACACCTGCAACACCAGAGGTGTTGTGAGGTCGTTGCCGGCCTTTAAGGATGGAGCTCTGGGAACCTTACTCACCATCAGGAACACAACACTACAATACCTACGGAATAGGCATCAGTGCTATTATGGCTGTGGTCTTCTGTAAGGAGGAGGTACTCCCCCAGTCGGGCTGCTCCAGATTCAAGCGTGACGCCATTACGCTGTGCCCTACCTCTCTGAACAGGATTGCTTTTACAACGCCTGCCACATAGGAAATATCAGACAAATGCGAATTTTAAGGAAGACTTTCAGTGGAGAGGATTTTTGTAATAGATTGATTTTGATTTTACTTTATGAATTGTAGGTATCATAGTAGTTGTAGGACATAACAATTTATATACCTACCTACTTATTAGCTTGATTCTATTCTTGTTTAGGATGTTTATGGATTTAGCCTATAGATGGGCTTGCCACGTTATTAATCACAGATGGGTATCAATTGGATGGGATTGGATGGGTACCAATACCCGATATTTAGCTATTATATATAGAACTGTTCCCGTTCCTGTACCCTAAAAATTTACATCACCAGCACTGTACATGTCGAGGAAGGTACTTTAAAAAAACTTAATGGGATTTTACTCTACTGTTTTGTCGGCGTGATTGGTTTACATATCCACGCCGAATTACAGTTTTCTAGTTGTAAGGGTTACAGAGCTAAGCCGAAGACGGACGGACAGACGGATATGGTGAAACTATAAGGGTTCCTTATTGACTACGGAACCCTAATAAAAGGCACACGAGTTGTACAGCTCACAGAGCCATGTGTTGAATAATACTTGCAAATTAATATACGTAATGAATGATCTAACTTTATGTCACATTGAACTAATTTGGTAAATACCCGCGTACCCATCTCTATACACCTATAGTTAGTTAGACGTTAGACTTCTCGAATTTGAATTACTAATCAAACATAAAACAGCCATTTAATTACTACGTTCCAACATGGTGCTTACAATATTTATAATTTGTGGACGACAAGGCAAGCAAATAATCATGTCAATTTTATTGATACAACTCTAGATATCCTCGCTTATTGGAATTATCGTTATAACTTCATATAGTGTGAAATAAACGGTGGTACCGCGATAAAGTAAATCTGATGTTTGCACATCTTCCTCTCTGTCGCTCGGATAAGCAAGTGCGATAGAGATAGAAATCCTTGAACGAAGGAAGCTGGCGTTTCGCGGTAGCCCATCAGAATTATCCGTGTCATCTTCATGAATGTTAAATATAGATTTGTATTCTAAACAAACCGGAACTGTTCACTGCTTTGTCATCAGACTTACATTGTTGCTTTGCATAGACTCAGTCACACACACACAGTAACACAGTTTGATTGCTGAAAATTACATGCGTATCTTTTGATTTTCATTTCCATATGCAGAAAATTACAACTTTTCAGGACAACGAACATATAATATGTACATAGTTTTGCAAAAATTTCCTTAACTATAAGGGCTTAAATTTTTCTTTTTATTATCAGCAGGACATCCGTAGTTTCAGCTTAAAATTATTATGAAGGACATTGCGTTTTCGTGTTATACAAAACAATTGTTAAGAACGTTATATTCGATTTGAATCAAATTGTTGCAGACACTAAAGCTTCCTCAAAACCATAATCATTGTAGACTAAATTCATGGTAGGACTTACAAATATAGTCATAGATCTACCAGGGATAACGTTGGTGCTCATCACACAATAATAGCCCTTACTGGGGTCTCAAGCCAGGGACGAACACGAAGCGAAGCTAGTCGCCAGCACAAGTGATCGTCGAATTATGTTTCATTTGTCTTTTTTCGCTTTGTGAATCATTTACATAGAACGCCTGATCTGCAGTTATGCGAAATTATTCTTATACATTTATTTGCGACATCGCTGTAAAAGGCGTTTTTCGTTAAAGGAAGTGGGGTTAAAGTGAGTGAGTGAAGTTTTCATGATGGATTTTGCTCCCTCACATTATTATAGGTAAACAATCGACGGTGGGTGCGTAATGTTTCATATAATGCCAGAAAAACTAACATACACTTGATATACATTAAATTGGCATAAAGTTATTTAGTATAATGTAACGTTTGAAATAACGGTTTTTTGCTATATTTTCCTTTACTCTAATTATCAATTGATATTAGGCATGATATTAGGCAAAATGACATAATTTGCAAGTGGCATAATTCTATTTTTGTATAACGCATTTATGACATACATATGTTTAACATACATATTATTTAAAATAATTACGTTATCATATAACTCATTTATGACATAAATAATGTTTAACATACATATTATTTTAAATAATTTCACTTTCATATACCAATGTCTGCCAAGAAGTTGACGGAGCCCCGCTTATGTTTCTGGGACCACCCTCCACCGTAGACTTTTGTAAGTACTTACATAATATTTAATGTAAGTATTATATATAAAAAAAAAATCGGTTCTGGCGCTTCGCCGGCTGCTACCGCGGCACGCTCGCTTCGCTCACTCGGCACGCGCACTGTATGGTCGCAGTTCAACCTAACACTCCTCCTCGCTTCGCTCGTCGTCGTACTTACCTGAGACCTGCCTTGAGGTGGATTATACTATACGTTTAAAGTGCAAAAGATCTCGCTAGATTTTAGCATTCATTATAACATTATTTTTAATGATTTGTTTATGTCTAAAGTTATTTTTTGTAAAATCGATTTATATCTTCTGCAATTTATAGCATTGACGAATTATGTCAAGTAAGTCATTATGATAAACAAGTTTTATACCAATTGATATTTATAGTAAATTTCTTTTATACTAATTGTAATTATAGCCTTAAATCATTATATCACTTTTTACATTAGATCATTTGAAAATTATCTGAAACAATATTATATCATCCGTTACATTATAATAAGCAATAATTTCAAACCAAAATAGATTAAGTGAAATTATATAAAACGTCGTGCACCCATCGACGGTGGACCTCAAAATGGCTGTTGTTGTAGGTATGCACCAAGAAGGCCATGAGAAAATCGACGTGTGTTACATTGAAAACAAATAAATATGGCACTGTATTTTTATTTGCAATAGTACATTTGCTGCTACATACATAACGTTACCCTAATTTGTACTCGTTGGTCCGTGGCTTGCGAAGGTCACCTATATGTTCCGTAATTGATCCATGTGCTTATTGCTTCTTGTAAGGTTCCGCTGGAGGAGGGTGGGCCGCGATGTACTGGAGGCTCCTGAGGATAGCGTCTGGTGTCGGCGGAGGCACGGGGAGAAGATCGCCCTGAGAGTAAAAATATGTTTGAAAATATATATTTTTTGTCAGTATCACGCCCTTTGCAGAGCGGAACCTTATTAATAGGGTACCATTGGCAACCTAAAAATATACGGGACCTTAATAACATATCTAAACTATAAAATTAATTACTTAATTTAATAAAGGTGGTTAGAGGTCCCAGTGCGCAAATGTTATTTGCGGAAATCGCGAAACGTCTGGTTGACGTAACTGCACGTCTATCATGGGACGGCTGCCACATACTCTCGTTTTTTCCGTACTATACCCTGGTGATCGAAGACCTTGCGGTTTTCTCGCGCAACGCATCAGCATTGATTGCAATTCAGCGAGGAAATGCCGCCAGCAGCCTGTGTACAATACCTCGAGGGCCTTTTTTAGATTTAACTTAGTTTTAATTTAATTTAGTTAAAGTTAGTCAGTTAGTTATATCATCTTGTGTGTATATACTTTAGAAAAAAAAACTAATAATAATAGTAAAGAGGAAAAGACTGTGAGATTAAACTAAACTTAAAATCTACAGACCGGAGCTTGTCCGATAAAAAAAGTTGGGATTAAAAAAAAAGTTGGGGTATCTCACCTATATACGGTCACGTGACCTCCTACGCTTCTACACCTGTCGCGAGTTCACAGAATAGATTTTCTCTGTAATCTGTGGGCGACTTTAACAATTTTTCCCCATCCCAAAAAATGCACAGCGCCGCTAAAGAAGGTTTCACTTCAAAAATCATAATAGCTGTGTATAAATTCGATTTTCTGGATGGTTATATTTATCCCGCGGGTTTGCCTGCGTCCTTTGAAAAACGCGGCGAAGTCGTGCGGGCAGTTAGTTATTAAAAAGTCTATGAAAGAAAAATGATATATGTGTATTATGCATGTGTTAGACAATATTTAAATTTATCTTATCACGACGTCGTATCGCGTCGTCGTGCCTTGTGTAGGTTTTTGACTAAGGCACTGATCCCACCGCCGGCGACGAGCGATAAACGTGTAGAACTAGAAACTAGAGACGAGTGGGCGAGCAGCGAGAAGCGAGTGTGTAGTTTCGAAAGTCTTGTCGCTCGGCTATAAGCGAGTGTTCGAGTGCGACGGGCAATTGCTCGCACCACTCGCTCTGTTGTACGGTAGAATGATCGCTCTGGCTCCGTATCATGGTCAGCATTATCACGCCATAAGTGACAAGATAGAGCGTCGTCTCGTTCTATCGAACGGTGTCAGTCAGTGACGGACGCTCTATCCTGTCACTTATCGCATGATAAGGCCGACCATGATACGGGACCTGATCGACAAGCATTTATCGCCGAGTACCGCTGAGCGAGTTTTATCGTTGATAGCTTGTATCGCTGCGATGATCTAGTGTAGAGAGAGTCGAGAAGATTTAGAAAGGTTTAATGACTAATTATTTCCTAGATACAGTAGAACCCGTTTAAGACGATTTCTCAGGGACCCAACGAAAAACGCGTCTTAAGCGAGAAAGCGTATTATGCGGGATAGGGGGTGGGGTACATGGTCATCTCAATCAAACTTGTTTAAGGACCTTTATGATGCCCTGATCCATCGGTTGTAATTTGCTTGTCGCATTTGGAGGTAAACAAGCTTGATATTCTGTAGCTCAACACCTTTAGGGTGAGCGGGGCAGTTGTCAATTAATAGAATTATGCGTTTATATTTAATCTGAAAGTGATCATCTCTAGAGCTTTTATCAGAATTGGCACAGGCCAGGACAGTTTATCTTTACTTGCTTTGCCACCATGACAAGTTTCTCCCTTGAAAAAATAGGATTTATAAACCGAATTCGTCTACAGCCGCTCGCCGCTGCCGCGAGAGACAACACGCGTGCGCTTGTAGGCGTATTAAACGGGATGAAGAATAGTATTAAGCGTTAAGAAATGTATGTAAACATGTCTCAAGATGTAGGGACTGACATAAAATGGCGTATAATGCGAGGAATCGTTTTAAGCGTGATCGTGCTAAGCGGGTTCTACTGTATTTATTATTGTAGTTACACTTTCAACTCACCACTGGCTTGTATCCTTCTTCGTCGGCCGTGTAGCTCACTTCGACGGGGACGCCATCTAGTGAAGTGTACTTGTACTGCCCTTGCACGCTCTGCAACAAACATAGGTACGAACTGTAAAAGTCTATCTTACATTTTAAGTGGGAAGGGACCGGTTTATAGGTACATTTGCTGGCGGTTTATAAATCTACAAATTGTTAATTTTCTATTCGTCAAACTTGCTCGGAAATGTAGACCTTCAAGCTACGACATTGAAGTTGCACCCCCTGCCGGCTAAATGGCTGCTACTCGAAATGTGAAAAAAATCCTGGCAGTAGTATACATATAATGAATTTAAAAGGAAAACTATCACAGCTTAGTACCTAGGCATTACTAGTTACCGCGTAATAGTCGACCAACTTAAAATGTACTTATTTGAAAAACTCAAGTTTCGTACAAATCGGCCGACGTAACCGCACCATTTACTTGGTGCGTGTTGATGTAACAAATACAGATAGGCAACTACGGAATCCTAAACAGCGTGTGGCCCGGCACGCACTTGGCCGGTTTTTTTTTTTCATAGTTAATTTACTTACGATGCCTTCGCCCTTTAGGTTTCCAGTGGCTTGTGCGGCAATTCCGTTGTTCGTCTCAAATCTGTAAACAAAACAAATAGCTGTTTACTTCAGGGGCCGTAGACAAGGTTACAATCGACAAGCGCTAACGCCAATAGAAAACCAATAAAATGTATGGGAATGACAGATGTTAACGAAAAGTGTTTCGTTGGCATCTGTCATAACCTTGTCTAGACCCCCTGATCGATATAGGTAACCAGCGTAACGTATCGTCCCTTAAACTCAGATAGTCTACATTATTTTTTTATGGGAAAATGACACTTGAGTTGACATAACGCTCGTTCGCAAAGTAACCCAATTATCCTTCTGAGCGATATAATATGGAATGGAAGGTGACCATCGGAACTACTGAATAAATAAATCATGTTAAAACTCGTTGGAATCGTCTTGACTTGATGAGTAAACTGATTGTGCAAAATTGCCGACCGAATTTGACCGAAGCTATTATTCAACATCTGTTCCTGCACGTAGAACCGACGGCCGTTGGGGCGGCAATGTTCTCGAGTAGCGACCACGTACCGGAAGGCGCAGCGTGGGTAGACCCATCACAACAGGGCTGATGACTTGGTAAAGGTCGCGGGAGTCCGCTGGATGCGGGTGGCGCAGGGCCGGTCATTGTGACGCATCTTTGAGGGGTCCTAAGTCCAGCAGTGGACGTCTTTTGGCTGATATGATTATGATGAGGTTCTTGATCAACTTACGCGTAGGAGAAGCCGTCAGTGTTGACCGCGGACTCTGACCGCAGCACGGTGGCCTCGCGGTCGCTGGCCGCCGAAGCGCGTCTAAGACGCACCAACCCATCTATTATGGTTGGATTATTTGATCCTAGAGCTCCCACTAGCCCGACGAACACGGCGAATAACTAAAAATAAAATAAAAATAAACACCTGCGACACAACAAATACAGTTTGGTAAAAACGTATTTTTTTGTTTTTTTATAAACGATAATAATATATTAATTTTGTATTAAGCAGTAACGCTGCTAACGAAATTAAAAAATTTAAATTAAAGGAAAAATTGAAAAATTTCATGCTCCAAGCCGGATTCGAACCGGCGACCACAGCCCCCCTATTCTGTAACTTATTTTCATCTCACCTCAACGCTCACCCACAAATATATCTTGACACCGCGATGCGTAGTAACTTCAATTTCAAAGCCTTTTATTATCGAACATACAGTTCATTTTTTTTTTGTTTTACTTTATCCGTCTGTGCTTGCAACAACCGTCGGCTCGACGTGTCCTTTTAACACAAAGGCCTCCTCATTGCCTTCCATGCTTCTCTGTCTCTGGCTAGTCGTGTCCATAGTGGGCCAGCAGTTTTCTTCAAATCATCTGACCATCTTTTGTATTGTCTGCCTCTTTTTCTTTTTGCGTTGTTGTAACGTGGGGTTCACTCTGTCAGTATGTTTGACCATTTTTGCTTTCCTCTGTGTCCCGCCCACTTCCATTTTAAAGTTTTTGATTTAAGAGTAACATCTTCTAATTTTGTAAACTCTCTTATTTCCGTCGCCCGTTTTCCGTCTCTTTTTGTGTACCCTAACATGCTTCTCTCCATTCCTGTTCGGCATGTAATTAGTTTTTGTGTCATTTTTCCTGTTGCGGCCCTTTTTAAATACTTCGTCCAATACGCTGATGAAAATTTTCGGTGAGAGTGGATCGCCTTTTCGGACTCCTCGTTTGACAGGGATCTCTTCTCCTAGCGACTCTAGTTTGACTTGGGTGGAGCTATTACTCTTCACGTTCTTTATTAGTTGTATGTATTTTCTCTCAACACCCTGGTTTGCTTGAGCTTGCCAGATGTGGTTGTGTTCCAGGGTGCTTAGTAACTAAGCGTCGGTAAAGGTCTAGTTTCGTTACGGGTGACCGGCGGGGTGAGCTGTATTAGCGCTTAGCAAATAACACCCCAGGGCATGCAATCCGTGATCCCCCGTGATCACAAAATCCCGGGATCACGGGCCAATTTTACGATATTACAATACCGGTATTTCGAAGAACCGATATCGAAATATCGGGATCTCGGAATTCACTTTTCTAAGTTGATTTCTAAGGAAATAAACTATACACGACAATTATTTTATCAAGAAAATGGTCCGATATTGCATGCCCTACCCCAGGCATTCATGGCCCGTCGCTACGTTGGTTAGCGGTGGATAGTTCTGTTGGTCAGTAGCGACGGCCCATGATGTTTTATTCCAGAATCCTACAATCCTCCTGTTAGAAATAATTATCTAGATATAAATATAAGTCACCCATTGTCTTTTTAGGGTTCCGTACCCAAAGGGCAAAAACGGGACTCTATTACTAAGGCTGCGCTGTCTGTCTGTCTGTCTGTCTGTCTGTCTGTATGTCTGTATGTCTGTCTGTCCGTCTGTCCGTCTGTCACCAGGCTGTATCTCGTGAACCGTGATAGTTAGACAATGAAAATTTTCACAGATGATGTATTTCTGTTGCCGCAATAACAACAAATACTAAAAAAAACCGGCCAAGTGCGAATCGGAGTGGGGCTCCCAAACAACCGACATGATTTTTTTGCCGTTTTTACAGATAATGGTACGGAAACCCTTCGTGCGCGAGTCCGACTCGCACTTGTCCGGTTTTTTAAGTATTATTTATCTTCAATACTACAGAGCTAATAAAAATGTACCAAATTTAAGATTAAAATATTAATTCATATTTTTTCCCACCTTTTCGGGAGCTATTTAATTAGTTATTACTTTTTTGATGTGTAATATTTTGAAGGTTTTTGGCTGTAGGTAGGTACATAATTACTTAAATGATAATATATTCGTTACACAGAATAAATTTGCCATCATAAATTATTCCTAGATTTGCTTTTTTTTCCATTTTTACTAGTGAAAATAAAATGACTGGACTACTGCTCAGAACCTTCTCGACTGACAAGATAATATTATATACTCAAGAAAAACAACGGGTACACTTTCTATGGACGGTTTAAGGCATAGTATCATAGATTATGAGTACCAAAAAAAAGCAATTAGAATAAACTTCGAAAAAAAGAAATTAAACAATTTATTTTTATACTCACGAGTATCTTCATGTTCACTCACGAGTATCTCACGAGTATCTTTGAATGGATATCCAAATAAACAGGCACAGGAGCATCCGAATCTTAGTCTTATATAATGGACAAAAATCATAAAAACTACCAAATACCCAAACTAGTTAAGCTAGCTTGACCTTGTGAGAAAGAAACCTATATTAATAATTCAGAATCACAGGTTCGACAAGTTAAGTACATCCCATAAAAAACATTTTACGTAAAAAAGAGGCCAAGTCTCTAAACTCTTCTCTTTCTTTTTGTTGATTTATGTGCATGTATGTGTTTTTGTCATGAATAAATGTTATTATATTCCATTCTATTCTATTCATCCACAGTAAAAAGTTGTGCGATATTTCGTAGTACCAAGTCTGAGGCAGTCTTATTATTCTTTATTTGCTAGCTAAATAAAATTCTGCAACTTGACAATCATACAACTTTACTGCATTTATGGATTTTTGCATACCTAAAACTATGTAGTAACTATTGTGTGATTGCTAAGTCACAAAATTTTAGTTAGCTAGCAAATAAAGAACAATAAGACTGCCTGAGACTTGGTACTACGAAATATCGCACAACTTTTTACGCCCCGGAACTGCCGAAACACGACACCCTTCAGCCAGAAGTCAGCACACGCGATGGTCTCCTGCAGCGGCCGCGGCACACGCACCACAAACGAGCTGAAGTGCACGTAGTGGCGCGAACACAGCTGGAAAACCCTCAGCGAGTAGCCCGTCTTCTGGTGAATATAAACGAAGTGGTGAACGTCATCAGCCGTAGCGGAGTAATGCAGGCGCGACACGTACAGCGCTTTACTCGGTGTGGCAACCCGCAGGCCCGACCCAACTGGTTTTGCTGTACCACACTGGTTCTTTCGCGGCTTGCGCTTACTAGACACCAATCTGAAACCCTCCTTATACACAATGCGTGCTTGGTTACTGAAAATTAAGGCTTCTAGTTTTATCCACAACGAAGTTATTGGGGGGTCGAAAATGGTCTAAACTGCGGCGCTGCCACGAAAATCGAATATCGAAGTTCGTACATCTCTATCTCTGTCGTTTGAGGACCATAAAACGTAAATGCATTAGAGACGGAGATATCCGAACTTCGTAATTCGATTTTCGTGGTTACAGCTCTGCTTCGAGAAAATGATGGTACGGCCGTGCCGCTGTTTTGCTCGACTTGGCGCCCCCGACGTGCCCCCAGATTGACATTTACAGAAAAACAGAAAACGTTCTGTCGCTATTCCCATTTACGATTTATTGTTTTTATATAATTTGCGTTTTATAAAGCGCTTCGACCAGTAAATGATGTATTCTAGCCTGTACTTAATTAATGCCTTGTGGCGGACGCTCTTTGCAATGAATTTAAATAAATTAAATACTAAAAATGTTAAAAAAAATAAAAAAAAATAAAAATCGTTTATAAGAAACAGAACACAACATAAAATTTGCCCCAATGGGCTTATTTTATGTTGTGTTCTGTTTCTTATATTCTTCTGTGGGACCATTCCCACATTAGGCTTAACCTGTATCGTGGTGATTTGGAAAACATTAACAGTACAAGTTTTTTTTTCGGTAGGTATTCTCTAATATCATTATAAACACTGATCGTAACTTTTGTAGCAGTAGCACAGCGTAGTGTTGAACGGAATTGGTATAAAGAATTTCAATCCTAATGCTTATTAATTACCAATTTTTTGATATTGTCTATACCAATTCCGTTAACAACACTACGCTGCACAAAATGTTACAAAAGTTAGTGTGTGTGTGTGTGTGTGTGTGTGTGTGTGTGTGTGTGTGTGTGTGTGTGTGTGTGTGTGTGTGTGTGTACGCGACCAACTTAAAAATAAAAGCTTGACAATTTGTTTGATAACTTTTACAGTTTCAAAATAATTAAGGCTGTTTAACGAAACGAATAATTTACGCTTAGCTTTTGGAAGGGATGCATTCTTAATATCTCATTTTTTGTTAACTTGATTGTATACGTATGGATGAACATAACTAGGAGAGCATTTAAAGAAAGATAGATGTGTAACTGTGCGGTATTGTAATTTTATTGCATAATCTACTCTTACGAGCATGCAATGGTTTAAATACGTACAGAAAGAACTGATATTTGCTAGAAATTATTTGTATTATGAGTCCCCAGGCCTACAACGCAGGTCTGTACCTCTTGCAACATCGGCTAAATCCGGCTCCCGCATACCTACCTCATCATTATCATCATTATTTCAGCCGAAGGACGTCCACTGCTGGACATAGGCCTACAAAGAGTGTCAAAGTGACCGGTCCTGCGCCACCCACGTCCAGCGGACTCCCGCAACCTTTACCAGATCATCAGTCCACCTTTTCGGGGCGACCCACGCTGCGTCTTCCGGTACATGGTTGCCACTCGAGAACCTTTCCGCCCCAACGGTCCCGCGTACCTCCAAGGTGCAAATTCACCCGAACGACGCGGCTGACACAGCCAGACAAATCCATACTAATATTATAAATACGAAAGTGTGTCTTCTTCTTTCTGTTTGTCTGTTACCTGTTCACACTTAAACCGCTGTACCGATTAGGATAGAATTTGGTATAGAAAAAGTTTGAGGAACAAGGATAATAGGATAAAGGAATAGGAACAGGATGAAGGTAAAAGGAACGTTTTCATCCCGGAAAGGAGTTTGAAAGTTTTTATGGGGATGGAGTAAAATTTTAAGCGTGAGACTTGAAACTTTGTGTATGGATTCCTTATTGCAATACAAGAAAAGCAATTTCAGAGTTTTGAAAAACCTACTCCTAAGCGGGTTAAATAGAGGTGCAAAGTTTGTAGGGGGAAATTCGGTATAGAGATAATTTGAGTCCCGAGGAAGGCAATTTTATCCCGGAAATCAGTCCCTAATGGGGGTGAATGTTTGAATGGAGCTACAATATAAACGAGTCCACGCGGACGGAGTCGCGGACAGAAGCTTGTAGGATAATTAAATAAATAAATGAGACGTTATAGAACGAGCTGATTAGTAGAGATATTATCATACGTAAATAGCAGAGGATCCCACTCGACCTCTACGGAACTAGTTTTAGAGTAAATGTCACCGGACGGCTATTCTCACTCGGACAGGTCAGAGAGGTCAGATTCTATGTGGTCACTAATATACGCAATTACGCAACACACAACACACATTCCTTTATTAATGACCGACTAGCTGCCCGCGTATTGGAAAGAGCACAGACAAAGGAAAAATTCAGGGGATAATAGCCTATATCCATTCAGAAAGTGCTATTTATGAAAGAATTTTTGAAATAATGTGTCCTTTTGGAGAACAAAGCTACAATCTCACAGGGTTTTACTCCATATAATGTTTGTATCTCACAGACTTTTTTCCTTTTCACTAAATCTCTCTAAATCCGGCTAGCCAGAACTACACGAATAGCACATTCAAATCAAGTGGTCAGACCCAGTATCATGATCGGCCTTATCACTCGATAAGTGACAAGATAGGAGCATCGTCTCGTTCTATCGAACTGTGTCAGCCAGTAATGGACGCTCTATCCTGTCACTTATCGTGTGATGAGGCCGATCATGATACGGGATCTGGAAGTCAATAATTGAAGAAGAGTTAAGACGTCAAGCAGTCGCCCCCGAGGCTTCGGCCTCTGGGCCACGCTACAAATTCTCTCAAATAAATCTGTTAGTGTTAATAAATTACCACAGACAATTCATCCTCCTAGTGTTTTTCTGGGTAGTGTTCTTCTTCATCTGCGACCATGACCGGTGCAAACCGTGTCGACACGTCAGAAATTAAAGGTAAATAAACCGTGAAAAACAATAATTTAAATATTTTAAATATGTCTTCTTAGGCACCTAATCCCCAGATTTGGCGTAGGCATTAGTTTTATGAAACAAATTTGTAGTGGTAAATAAAATAGACACTTCAAAAATCACGATTGTAATTTAATTAATTCCAACTCAGAGGAAAACTAGACCGGTTTTCTCACGATGTTTTTCATCACCTAAAAACCACTTAATGTCAAATTATATTTCGACTTTTACTTTGGCCGCCTGAATTCATTTAAAGCATCAAATTTCACCCCCGATTTCATTATTTGAGGGATGATTTTTGTATAATAAGTACCATCGTGGGTGAGTAAACTGAGGAACGGTCAAGAGTTCTTTTCATAGGGAGCATTGTGCATAATACCAATACATCTTAGTGAGCTGAAACTTGGGGCACTTCTATCACTATATTATCAAATGGGCTTTTGCACTTTGATTAGTGGTTAGGGGGGGGTTGCTGCAAGTGCGAGTAGCTTTTGTATGGACCCGCACTAACCACTAATCAAAGTGTAAATCGGCCTATAGTCGATGGTAACGTTAAACGCTAAACAATCGATGCCAAAGTTAAAAAAAAACCCGAATGCTTTAAAAGAATAAGGAAAAAAAATACGTTCACGTCTACATCTATGGCTATCCATACATATATATATATTTATTATAAATGGGAAAGTGTATGTGTGTTTTTGTTTGTCCGTCTTTTACGGCAAAACGGAGCGACGAATTGACGTGTTTTTTAAGTGGAGATAGTTGAAGGGATGGAAAGTGACATAGGATAGTTTTTATCCCCGAAATCATCCCCTAAGGGGGGTGAAATGGGGGGTGTTAAAGTTTGTATGCGATAGAAACGAGTTCCACGCGGACGGAGTCGCGGCAAAAAGCTAGTAATTTATACAACACGGTGGCAACTCTTGTTAGACCACAGGAGACTAAAAGAGCCACCTTGCGTTAAACAACCAAATCTCAATATTGTCTGATGATCTAAGATAGTTCATCGCTCGAAGCTCGCATTGTGACTCACTGCATTACCAATAGAGGGCGCTTAAGACAACACAGTGTCACAGTGAATTAGGGTTTTGGCCACGAGCACAGAACTGACGAATCTTACGATCTTTGTGACTGCAGCGCTTCTGTCAAAATCTACCAATTAAATTAATGATGATTAAAGCTAGGTTTTGAAAGCTCACGTCACAGAAGATGGTAGTAGCTGTTGACATCTTGCATTAATTCTGGACCCGTCAATATATGTATTATGCGAGGTCTATTTTAAAAATGTCCACCCTGACATTGTACCTACAAAATGCGCTCGTATTTTTGGTTGAAATTCAGAAATTCATTTAGCTCCAATAGTTCAAAGAAATAAGAGCAGGAAAAGGAAAATGGACGCGGGTAAAACTACTGCGAGGTCGAAAGTGCCTTAAGTATATGTTTTTTTAATGAAGCACTGAAAATAATTGAGTAAAAACCACATTTATAAAAAATCATCTTATTAAAGTAAGTAATAAAAGTATAAAAACATCTTTGTACAATATTCACTAATCGCATGCCAACATTTATCCATCTATCAATGGAACTAGTACTAGAATCAGCTTGAAATGCTGAATATGGCATTGTTGGCATTAAATAAATACCTAACCTACTGACGAAACCCACATATTGAGCCTCTAGAATTTAGCTAGACCGGTAATCACTCAGAAATTTCTAATATCATATGTTGGTTCGTTATACGCTGTTACGAAGACATGAGCTTTGCGTTCCTTTCTTGCACATATATCACGAAAGAGGATGTGAAAGAATATATTAGGACATAATTATCTAAACATTGGTATTCCAGATAGAAGCACCTAGCTATATTTATTCCTCTCTGGCAGTAACGCGAGAAAAAGTGCGATAAGAACACTATGTGTGTCGCGCCGTTCCTCGTCTTCCATGGCCAACTTTATAGATTTCTCAATTTTGTAGGTTCATCACAGGCTTACAATTGTTCTATTTAGCGCCTTGACTCGGGCTGCGGAGGGGCTGTGGCGAGGTAGGCGAGGGCACGCTGGATGGCCTCAGGAACGGGTGGCGGGGTAGGCAGATGAGCACCTTGTGGCTGGAATCCGTTCTCATTAGCGATGTACGACAACTGGATGTTGCTACCGTCTTCGCTAGGGTAGCTGAACTGGCCTTGAGCTTCAAGAGCAGGCTCTTCAGCGCCAATGTTCTTCAGAGCTCCTGACTCGCGGGCTGCGATGCCGTTGCCAGACTCGTAGCTCCACTCGTAAGAGCCGTCTGGATTGATAATGCTATCCTGCTTTAGGATCGGGATGGGTTCTTGTGAAGCTTGTTGTGGAGCGGCCATGGCCACCGCTACAAGGGTGAAAAGAACCTGAAATCATTACATTTTCAATTAAACACTCATACTTAAAAATATTTGAAAAACAACCGAACGAATCGTTAAAATAGAAAGACTTTCACTAGGGCATTGAGAGATTTCTTCATCATAGAAACAATTGTAGGATCTAAATCTAAAATAATTTGTGTAAAGCTCTGGTTTCCTCGGATAGCGGTGGCGTCATATGGTCAAAAGTCTCTCTGTTTCTAAGTGGTCTAATTAGAAAGAGACGGATAGTATATCTCGCCGCCGTATGACGGTACCGCTATAGGAAACCAGAGTATACCGAAATCGAGTAGCGAACAAATCAATTCACATATTTGCACAATCACTGGCACTTACAATAGATTTCATGTTTGAGTCGGACGGTGAAGGCACTAGACAGTGATGATCTAACTCAGTTTTATCGGTTTATATACTGGCCTGGGCGATGCGCCTACTACCGCAGGCAGTATTGCACCACCGCACCGGCCCGGAGCTAAATCGACGATATATTATCATCTGAGTCTGAAGCCAATCATGCGTGAGCTTGCGTGTTGACTTCAAGTCATTCATTTGTGATGGCTAGTTTGTGACAGCTCAAGCGACTGTTAAAATTTTAATTAAATTTTACTTTCTTTAGCTACAGCAAGACTAACCTGACCCAGTCATGTGCGATCCAGAATTGTTCCGTAGTCAACAAGGAACCCTTATAGTTTCGCCATGTCCGTCTGTCCGTCCGTCTTCGGCTTAGCTCAGTAACCATTTCTATTAGAAAGCTGTGATTCGGTATGGGACTTAAATCAATCACGACGCCAAAAAAGCAGTACATAAAATATTGAAAAAAAAAAAATCTAGGGTACCCCTCTACACCTAAAGCGGGGATGTATTTTTATTTTCTTGCTAAACCCATGTTGTGGGGTACCGAGTGTTAATCGACCAACTTAATGCGTACTTGGAAAGGCCAATTTTCACGCAACCCCCCCCCCCCGCACGTCGATGTAACTAAGACAACAACGGAACCCAACACTGAGCGTGGTCCGACACGCACTTGGCCGGTATTTTTTTTATATTAGTTCGGTTTTTGTGTTTAGGAACGTCTTAAGGATTCTGTAGGTTTGACGTATACGTACACGTTGGAGGCGATTCGAAAAAAGTTTTATCAGAACCCGGGCTTGATAGCAGTTGGTTAAGGATTAAACCGGAATTAACGCTAACACGAGAGAAAGCAATAGAAAATAAGCACCGTGTAGAAAATAAGTGTTTTCTTTTTTACAATATGATGCTTTGAACTTATTCTAAGCTAGCTTCCGCCCGCGACATCGTCTGCGTCGACCCTGGATAAAAGCTATTCAATATTTTAATTCAGGCTATAAACTATCGTCGTACAACATTTTATCCGGATCGGTTGAGCCGTTTAAGCGTGATTGACGCGGAAGACGGGCAGGCGGGCATGTAAACACTTTAATGGTCTTTAATTGACTACGGAAATCCAAAAAGGAGAAATGGAATTAAGATCTATGGTAAAGGCAATCGCTGTCTAGTTTACTATTGACCGCCACAGCCGTGCCAGCGTGATTCAGACCGATTTCTGAATTTCAAGCGCTCGACTCTTTCACTCGAAAACGGTCAAAAACGATGAAATGTTATTTTTGAAATCCGAGTGATTGAAAATTGAAAAACGAGTGGTATTGACCACTCGTATTCAATTCTATCGGTAGGAAATGTTGACACTTCTCTTGTAAGTACCTATTTAATTTTGGATAGACTACATTTAAAAGATATATTGAAATAAAACATATTGATTCGATGCTAAGTGATTGGCTGGTGATATTTAATTTCTAGCCGAATGTTGTGGTTGAAAACCAAGATGGTTAGTCTATTGGCGGGAAAATAAGCGTTTCGTTTACTTATTACTCGCTGTTTACTTTTGTTTTGTTTCTGTTATGAAACGCATAACATAAATAAAATTAATCACTTTACTATATTATAGATACACAATTTCCAATAAAGTACGATTGTCTATACTAGGTACCTATATATTGAAAATTCTTATTTGAAAAACTGGTAATTACCTATCTACTTTTTGCATAATACGAAACGCAAAAGTATCGATAGCCAATCACTAGCTTTCGAGTGATGATTTCAAAAATAGCTATTTTGCAAAAATAATAGTGACAAATTTTCGTGTGCGAATATTTTCTACCGCTCGCTTTTGAATTCGAGCGCTCGAAAGTCTAAAATCGATCCCCCCCTGTTGGTGTAGTCTTGAAGTATTTGATGTCGGTACCTAAGGCCGCGGACTAGACGCTAGCGGGAAGCGGGACTACGAGTGGCAGTCCAACATTTGACCGAGTTCAATCTATGCAGACACGCTCGTCGCCCCGCTGCCCGCTGACGTCCAGACCGTGGCCTCATACCTATTACAAAGGTAATTTCCACAAAGGCTATGTTTGTCAACGCCAATTAATTAGTGAATATAATGAATGTCAAACGTATCTATAATCTATGCAAACGTTTCCATAAGCACGTTGCCTAAAACAGTGAAATACAATAGTCTCCGATGTAAACCGGTTCCATTCAACAATGATTGTTCAAACTCCTATGTATGATGAGCTAAAATTATTTTATATGGCAACCTACGTCGCGAAGCCACTTCTGGCCACTCTGATGGCCGCGAATGGGTACCTATAGCACTCTTGCATCTAGGTATCTTTATTAGCATATATGCAACTATGAAACTTTCCTCACAGCTTGCGGAATCCTGATATATCTGACATATGAGCTGCCGCCTTGTGCGTACCACCTCCATATGAGGTGCGTACCAGCTCGATACGCACGCGCAACCGCACGCGCAAACGCACGCACGCGCGCACCCACGCACGCACGCACGCGCGCATTTATTTGTATAAACATATAAGTATGTTTATCGTCGTTTAGACCCATAGTACAAGCTTTGCTTAGTTTGGAACTAGGTCGATTCGTGTAAGATTGACCACTAATATTTATTTATTTATTTATGTCCCTCTATGAATTGGCGGTGGGCCAGCAACCTATCATTACCATATCACGTTTTTTCTAAACTTAGACCAGTTTACAAATGCAAAACTGCCACTGAAATATGAGTTTCATGTGATATGCCTTCCCCTTTTGTGTATACTAGCGTGTGTTGAATGTGTGCATGATGTATGTATATGTATGTATGGAACAGATTATGTTACTAAACCTCGGGGACACAAACAATGTCAAGAACGAGAGAAAGGAAGTAACATCAAAGTATCGTCTACAAATTAGCACTACCTCATGCGACTTCGTCCTTTCTACAGGAAAAAGTTAAAAAAATGTTCTACTATAGATATCATTGTTGAAATACTATGTTAGGTAAATATCTTCTAGTATCCTACTATATACTTATGTTATAAATACGAAAGATTGGATGTTAGGATTTTTAGAGGTTTGAATGTTTGTTACTCAAGCACGCTTCAACGGCTCAAGCGATATGAATGAAATTTAGCACAAAGATAGTTTATAGCCTGGATTAAAATATAGGGTATTTTTTATCCCAAGACCACGCAGACGAAGTCGCGGGCGGATGCTAGTAAGGAAATATTTTGAAATTATAATCGCAGTGTGGTGGTTATGCGCAGTTACTTTTGATGGTGAACTTGTAAACCCATTCATCACAATTTAAAAAAGTGCATTAACAAAAAGAGTGTGGAGTAAAAAATATTACACAATAATAAATTTGACTATTTGGTTTATTTATAATCGGTATAAAAATATAAAATGAGAAATCACAAATAACTATGAGTATTATGTTCAGGCCCGAAGTTATTGTTGACTATTTTCAGGCTGAGGGGGGGCGGTGGCGATGTATGCGAGAGAGCGCTGGATGGCCTCGGGTATCGGGGGGGGAGTGGGGAGATGCGCCCCCTGGGGCTGGAACCCGTTCTCGTCAGCGGTGTAAGTCAGCTGGATGTTCCCATTGTCACCAGGGTACTGGAACTGGCCTTGCACCCCCAGAGCCTCGACTTCTCCGACCTTCTTCAATTCGCCTTTCTGGTCAGCGCTGATCCCGTTGCCGGTCTCGAATGAGTACGAGTATGAGCCGTCTCCGTTGATCTCGCTGTCCTGCCGAACGATCGGAACAGGCTCCGTGGAACCCTGCGGCGCAGCAAACGCCACCGCGACCAGCATAGACACCAAAATCTGGAAAAACACAGGCCTTATTCACGGAAGTCACTTAAAACTTTTTTGCATTTTTATCAGCTGACAATCACGGAACTGAGCGCGTACTGCGTCAAAACACTGGCACAAAAAATCCATGCGAATCACTTGACACTTACGATGGAGTTCATCTTGTCAATGGAGAAGTTGAATTGAAGACGAGTGTGTCTCAACTGGTACCGATACATCCTGGCAATTTGGCTATTTATAGTAAGTGTCAGCGACCACCTCCTTGCATTTCTAATTGCACAATTCGTTGGCGTGTCGCAAATGTACGAAATAAGTAAACATTAGATGCATTAACGCGCGCCATGTATGTCTACTTAGCACGACGTAATGACGGTCAACAGATCCAGCGGAGTTTCCATTTTGTTCAGTACTGGCCTAAAGCCTGCGGCAGTGTTTGCATTCAGGAGAAAGCTATTTAGGGGTTTATTGGTGAACTTTCTTCTCAATACCAAAATTCCTATTTAGGACAGGATACGAATAGCACGACCTTCATCCGTCAGTTTAATGAATGAAAAATATAAGTATATAAAATATATTTCGCCAATAAGTTTGCTAAACATTTCTTGGCCCAATAAAAATTCTAATTTAACTTTTTAGTTGTACTTTGCAATGAATAGTTTGACAAACACATTTTATGCTAATCGAAAGTATGAAGCCTATATATATTAACGGATATATTTATGAAACAGATGAGTGTAAATGATTAGTTTCGACTTATTGGATTGGTATTAAATTAACTGGTGAGTCGAAACTTTCGACACACCAGTTAATACCAATCCAATAATTAGGCCAGGAAAAAATAGACAACCCAGCGTTTGTATATTTTATCATGTATCGATTATGTATATATTATAATAATTAAGGACAAAAGTATTTATTTAATTTTTAACTATTCATAATCTGGACAGCAGTTTGTCAGCCAACCCCTTGGCGAAATATTTTTTAATGTATTAAATTCGCTATAACACACAATGCATCCATTAAACAGATGATGGTCGTGGATATATTCCTATCTCCGACTAACGATTTGCAATTTTATTTCAATCCTATTTCAATATCAGTGCATCGCACTCACAACTTGGCTAGGTGTTTACGCGAAAGCGAGCGTATCATCATCATCATCATATCAACCGAAAGCCTCCCCCAAAGAGTGCCACCGAAACAGTTCAAATCAATTTTAGAACGTCAAAAATGTTGTTCCTAAATTGGTTCCCAACATCGTAAGTAAATATGGTCACTAATCAGGTCAGTGCCTACACATCGGTAAGAAAGAAGTATTGACACCCCGTCAATGTCGACTGCCAAATTTCCCAACTGCGTATGTATTTTGCGTTGTTTTGAAATGTGAACTTTATTTTACACAGTACAAGGTTGCTTGCCAATCACCCAATTGAGTAAGATACGCCTTTATGAAGACTATTGTATTATTACAAAATCTCTGAATCACAATATTAAATTATATGTTATTAATCTAAAACTATGTAAATCTGTTGTACTGACGGACAACCTCGATTTTATATAATATTTGTTTTATGGAATTAACTATTTTGTATTAATATTTGTCTGTCAATTGCCTCAATAGTCTGACCAAATAAACAAGCTATTCGAATATAACGAACAAACTCTCTTAAAGTGTAAAATCGTCCCAAACGTTTTTTTGTGCTTTGCCGCGGCAGCCTTCGGAAAAACGCGAGTTTTATATTAAAAGTCATAACAATAATGAACTAACTGAATGAACGTGCCAAAAAAGACGGCGACTACCTCATAACAATAAAATTTATTGCCACTTTATCCTATCATATTGCATCGTTAAAGTAGGTTAAGTTCGCACTGTAAATTCATGGTAACATAATTTTGTTAATGTATTACATGAACGCTCATTCAAGTTATGGTGCGGCGCGTCAGCGCTTCTCGTGTCTGCAGACATCAAAGAAAGAAAACAATCATTATTGGACTTTATTTCTAAACTAGTAAGGTTGACGATACTTGGAGTGTGTTTTTGTCTACCATCCACTGTCTCGATAAGTCAAGACGATACGAGTATGACGCACCATGTGTTAAGGTCAACATTCTGCCAAGATAACCCTAATATGGATAAAAGTGTGCATTTCAGGAGAAACGTAAATTTTATGTGGTATAAAGGAGTAGATTTGTATCTACCTAGTGCTTGAGAGCTTTTCACATACGTATGTAATTTTTCTGGTCGTAAGCAAAATAATGTAAGGTCAGGTGGGGTAAGAGCACCGACGGAGAAAACTGACGGAATACTGGACTAAAAAAATCTTCCTCTTGCCACCATGCTCTAATTACCAAAATCTCTAATGAAAAAGAAGATAAAAACCGCGATATTATTCAAGTAGAAAACTGAGTAAGTAAAAGAGTGATTTAAAATTTGAACTTGAAATTTTTTAATCTTATTTCTTTAAAAGATTAGTTATGTTGTATTTAACAAAGATTATGAACACAAACAAGTAATAATCGCATTTACCATTCTTTAGTTACGTTACATTTTTGTTATCGCCAAAAACTGGACATTACACTTAGACTCTTTTTAAAAGAAATGTCGTTTTGTTGAACACTTACGTAATTTTCCGTCATTAAAATGCAAGAGAGCCAATTCCTATTCATTGTGTTTTCATTTAAATAAATACCAAACGGCAATAATGTCGTGATATACATTAAGTTTTAAAGTCATTTTGAATTCAATTTAGGTTTCTTGGTTTAAGAGAAATAGCCAATACTTTTTAATATAATAAAATTGAATTTTGCATAACCGCAGACGGCTAAAATTATTAATTATTTGAGATCATGATTATCAAACAGTAAATAAAAAAGAAATATGACAAAAGCCTGGCCATCTCGCGTGAAATCTAACATCATATCCCAATAGAAAAATTTAACATACACAGGCATTACGTAATCATGTTGAATAGGTATAAGATAACAAAAGGACTTTATACATACGTCTCTTATGTAAAAACTCCTAGGCTAACAGGTCATTGTGGATTGGGTTCCGTAGATGACAGAGTAAATCATTATCGGTTTCTAATAAGTACCTGTGTAGTGTGTACTAACTTTTGTGGGTGCATCTACGGCCCGGCCATGACATTCCGCGAATCGCAGAGCGGCAAGCTTCATCTGTTCATTGCGCGGACGGGACGCGCAACGCATTTTGGTTAATTTGGATCACACGCAATTAATTAGAAAAACCGCTGCCACTGATGCTGCCGCCGCGCAATGTCGTGGCCAGGCCGTTTACTCGAGACAGCACTTTTTCTGAATCGTATCAAATGTTATTAAACCCTAATGTGATGCACGTGTAATACGAGATTTCGTCCCAAAAACCACTTTTTTTTATTTATTTTTAGTATCTCACAAAATCTTATACTTACGCTAGTTTAACAAATAAAGTTCCGCCAAACTGAGGGCAGTTTGTTGGCGGACAATACGCTTGTTACTATAATTGTTGTTTTTATGTAAACTACCTTAACCCTGAATAAACTAATCGTGGAATAAGCATTTTGATACAGTATTTTTAGCGTTTCTTTTATTTATGTGAGTAGGTACCTCAGTTAATTCGGATTGCTTATGAGCTTATGTCATGTTTAAAAATACCAATATAATAAATAAAAATACTGTCTCAAAACAATTTATTGTAGTGATCCAAATCACGGTACGTGGTTATTTCCCCACTGAGTAAAATATATCCATCAAGACAGAAGACTGCAAGCTAAATTGATCTTAATGCAACAATTGATAAGGTGCAAAATGAAACAATTTTCCTGTATCTTTTTAATGCATGTTTGTCACTGAACCCCAATTTCTTTGACTCACCATATTGATGCCAAATGAATTCGTTTGGCGAATTAATTCTATTTGTTGGGAGTGGCCGAGTGACTGATGTGATAATTCGTCGAAGTCATGCGTTTAACACTACAATGAGTATGGATGCCACTTTGCTAAGCATATTTCCATCCGTTTCTCGCGCTTGCTTCTCCCCACGCAGTGATTTTTTTTTTATACCTTTCGGTGGCAAACTAGCTTACGGCCCACTTGATGGTAAGTGGTTACCGAAGCCTATGGACGCTTACAACTCCAGGGGTGTTACATGCGCGTTGCCGACCCTTTAAGAATTTATAGACTTCATTTTTGAAGAACCCCATACTGTAGTCCCTATGGAAAACCTGGGCAGAGAGCTCATTCCACAACCGGAGCGTCCGAGGGGAGAAATTTCTCTGAAACCGTACGGCACGCACCATTTAGGTATCAGGGTGTGAGGATTAATGCCCTGCCGACGGCGAGCGGTGCGGTGGTAAAAAGCAGCCGTAAGCATCACGTCGAACAGCACGCTTACCATGAGTTTGACAATGACGGCTTACGCTAACGAGTATCGAGTTTTCTATCTGTGCATCTCTATTGCACTTTGACAGTACGAGCGGGATGCACAGATAGAAAACTCGATACTCGTTAGCGTAAGCCGTCATTGTCAAACTCATGGTAAGCGTACTGTTCTGTTTGAACACAACCCGTTATACAAGCGATAGAACACGCACAAGGACGCATATGGCGCTTACGTGTCATATCTATAATTAATAAAACAAACAAAAATCATTTAAACAATTGGTTCAACCGTTTAGATTGTTTAGGAGCTATGGTGCACCAAACAGACGAGGGATATAAAAGAAA
Source organism: Epinotia demarniana (assembly GCA_945867215.1). Taxonomy (NCBI): domain Eukaryota; kingdom Metazoa; phylum Arthropoda; class Insecta; order Lepidoptera; family Tortricidae; genus Epinotia; species Epinotia demarniana. Next base: position 5,271,109 of record OX244265.1, on the reverse strand, counting down.
CGCGGATTGGATCGAATGTAAAAGAGATGTACCTACCTACCGAGAGGCGCTGGTCATTTGCATGCCAATTTAAAGATTAATTAAAGATAATGATTACTCGCGGCTGACATTAATCGTATAGGTTATTCAATTAAGATGGGATCTTTACTCGATAATGCCGTTTTCAGAACATAAATATGCCAATCATTTATATTAAAGATGCAGGTGGACATTGATATTGGTATTTTAAAGATAAAATATCTTTCCATCTACTCCTTGCCATTTTTAAGTAGTTTTAAAGAAAACGATACGAGTTTCCAAGTGGATACAGGGCATTATTCAACAAGTTTTTGACACTTGATACATGTCAACCATAAGTCCAATTCTACAAACACGATGAGACCACCGGTGTAATCCCAGCATTCGTTCTATTAATGGAACTTTCAAATGAAATTTTAATGTACAGATGGAAACAAAATCATCCGACTACTTTCATAAATAGAACAGATTATATAACTAATGGGAACACTTAGACCAAACCACCGGCGATCAGTGAAAAGCTTTTCAAAAAGTAGTCGCACAATAATGTCTCAGACCAAGAAAATTATACAGACGGAGCGTCACGAACAGTCTAGTGAAGCCAACCGGTTTTCAACCAAACCCCATAAGTTTAGCACACGCTAAACAAATTAAATCGCACAAAACTCGAAATAAATGATCTTGACAGCGTTGCGACACGTGCTGAAGAGTTTTGTGCAATTTTGTTTGTATATGTGTGCGTGAGCATGTGCTAAACTTGAAGTAGCTTAGTTTTGTTTGTATGTGGTTTGGCTTCACTTGACTGTTCGTAACGCTCCGTCTTTTTTCTTGGTCTGAGAATAATGTATGGGAATACGGTATTTTCCGTGATATCATCGAGATGGCACAATATCGGCGATATCGCAATTTATCATTAAACTATTGAATAGCGCCCGTGTGGTGTCGGGTTAGAATTTCACCACCCCCTTTCTTCTCGTGGGTGTCGTAAAAGTCGACTAAGGGACCAGGGTTGAAGTGTGTTGTGGGCGATGGGCTAGCAACCTATCACTGCAATATCACATTTTGTCGATCTTTTATACCCACATTTATGCTAAAAGTGGCGCTGGAACAAACGTTTCGTGTGCTCTGCCTACCCCTTTTGGGAATAAAGGCGTGAATGTATGTATGTATGTATTGAATAGCGCCCCCGGCTTGCCAAGTAGGTATATGACATGAAAAGATATAATGCCAATAGGTACAATGTGTATTCAATTGCAAATAATGAACACATTAGCCATGTCATATAGTTTTATCAAACAATTGACAGTGCTTGCAGTCCAATGCAATTCCTATTCCACTATAATTGGCATGCAAATATGTGACTTTCTAATACAAATACTTTATTCGTCAATCATAGGTACACATAACATAATCAAATCAAGCCTTATTTCGTGCCCCCCATCACTCTTGATGGAGTTGTACTTAAAGTAGTGTGCAGCTTTAAGTATCTTGCTCACATTATTTCCGAAGACCTGAGTGATGACCAGGATATAGAATGGGAGCGTAGGGCGCTATCAGTCAGAGGTAACATGCTTGCCCGCAGGTTCGCTAGGTGTTCCTTAAAGAATGCACTTTTTAAAGCTTCTGCCAATCTTTCTACGCTGGCGCCCTGTGGGTTAAGTATACAAAGCGGGCTTATAGCGCCCTACGCGTTCAGTATAATAATGTTCTCAGGATGCTGTTAGGAAGACCCAAATGGTGTAGTGCCTCAGGGATGTTCGCGGAGGCACGCACTAATGACTTTCATGCGATTATGCGAAATAAAATATCATCCCTGATGGCTCGAGTGAGAAAAAGTACTAACAGCATCCTGAAAATGTTTGCTGGTAGGTTTGACGGTCCAATACTGGAATATTGGATTGGGCAGGTCAAATCTAATTTATTATATATTAAATAAGTGTTTGTCAGTCTCGGTTGTGTGTCAAATTGTTCTTGTGTAACCTAACCTATTAAGTTGTAATTGTAACTAACACCTTTTACTTATATGGGTCGGTGAAGACCTGAAATAAAATAGTTAATTCATTCATTCATTCATTCATAATATTAATATTGCAGACGGTAGCAAAAGCGGTATCGTTCCACTATGTCGTAGGTACCCCATACGAGATGAAAATGAAATTAGAATGTTAATTGTCATTATTGCCAAATTCCAAAAATCTGAAGACCTGCATTAATATCGCGTTATTTGCATTCAAATTTCAATTCGAAAAAGGAATAAATTAGGGTTTCCGAGATAGCTGTTTAAGGGATTATTTCCGGGATAAAGAATAGAGCTACTTTCACATTTAGTTTATTCTAGATTCGTTACATTACATTACTGCTCGTAGTTGGGTTACTGACTAATTAATGGCTGCCTTTTAGTCGGCATCTATTTTACTAGCGGCACATCAAAAATGTTATTTGTATGAAATGTTGCTGTTCAATCAATTATTTTGCTGATCTACAATTTATAAGGCTGACTAATATTGATTACATAGGTCGTTGATCGTTTTTAACCGCATACTTGTACAAGTACAAACTAAACATATTAGTTCAGACCTGATAATGAAACTGCATAGCACGAATAATTGCCTAATGTACTCGTACTTATCCAAGTACAAATTCTTCATTCTCCATGTACCGGGTATATATTTTATCTCGGTCTGAAGCACTAATCTTGGTTCGTACTTGGTATAGTACATCCCGCAGATATGAATACTGCTATTGAAATAACACAGGACTTACGAGGGTATAGGTAACATTCTTTGCAAATCAAGAGTAGCAGCCTAATTTTATCTGTACTAAAATTGTAAACAGGAAAATTCTGTTAGATTTTTAATGGGTAAACTCCGGAACCACAGGACGGAATTTTTCACCCAACCTAACCTAACCTATACGGTTAGAATGAACTTTCTATGGAAGGACATAGGCTATGTTTTATCCCGCCGTGTACCTTACGTTCTTGCAATACGTGGGTGAAGCCGCGCAGGCAGATAGTATAGATTAAAAAATCGTTAGAATCGGAGTTACAATGTTTAGCCAGGCGGCCGCGACAGTTGGCAACCGCGCGGGTCAAGAGGTCGTTAGGAGTGAAGTTTATGGCGGGGCGACCTTGACACGAGGCGGGGAAAGTGATTCCACCGGTTCTTGGGCAACTCGCCGCCGATCGGATTGTCCGAGAACAAACGAAAAGAGCTCATCTTCACCTGTGTTGTAGATATTTTGTTGAGAATAATTTACTCAGCACGGTTACATGATTTATGTAGGTACGTTTTTTATCTAAATCATTCAAATTAGGTTATAACTGACCGCACTCAACGGTCTTATTATTTCGTTTAAATATAACGTAACTAGCTAAGCTTAGGCTGTGCTTAAGTTTTTAGTTAGTAATTTTATTATTATTATTTAATTGTGAATTTGAATTATCTTGTATTTATTGACTTCATTTTGACATTGTATTGAAGAATAATAAAAAAAAAACGTAACTAGTAGTTTTAACAATGTTAATAGAGTCATGCAGAGATTTAAGGTCGCGTCTCATCTGTGGACTTATTACTCTTACGAGTATTAGCAAAGTTAAGGACTGCAACGCCTAGGTTTTGGTTCGCATAAAAGTTAACTATTTACGACAAGCCAACTTTTGTTTTACGCAAGCCTTATTAACCCAAGCTTATTCATCATCCTGCTAGCGTTATTCCCGGCGTTGCCCTAAAGGAGCCCGGGGTCCGCTTTGGCACCTAATTCCATTATTTGGCATAGGCACTAGTTTAACGAAAGCTACTGCCATCTGACCTTCCAACGCAGAGGGAAACTAGATCTTATTGGGATGAGACCGGTTTCCTAACGATGATTTCCTTCACCGAAAAGCCACTGTTAAATATATATCTAATGATATTTCGTACATAACTGTTTGAAAAAACTCAGTGGTACGAGCCGGGATTCGAACCCACGACAACTTCCAAATGCTAAGATTAGTATTACAATTGTATATAGTGTGTGGCCTGTAACAGGGGCAAATATTTAAAAGGACGCTTCCTCATAGCATCTGCAGTAACCCCTTGTGTCCATTATTTTATATATTTATACAAAATGTTATAATTATAATTTATAATACGTGAAAGTTTTTCCTACTAACGAGATTCCACTCATGCCTAACCGAGTTTGACGGGTGTAATTATTAATGAATTGTCTTTTACTTGACGTAATCCCATACTGATATTTTAAAACATGTTAATTACCTCCCACAAGTATAATTTTGATTAGTTGAAATATATTTATGCAACAACGGGCTTATAACTTTGTATCGATAAACCTAATCATAGTGATTCCCGTATCTCGTAGCCGTGTTCCAAGCCGTGTTTGTTTGTAACCAATAAGAGAAATGTTAACAAAGTGAGCATCGAATAGCACATAAATTACATGACATCAATTATACATTTTGTACATGACTTATAAACATGTTGAGTTGTGGTTGTGTGTGGTTATTGGTAATTCTGTCAATAATGTGGTGATAAATAAAATAAAATCTTAACATGAAAACATTTATTTTAACTCATTAATTAAATACAGATATTTAAACAACATAACACTAACTTACAACTGATACTTTTTTTGTTTTATTTTATTATGAAAACAGTAAAATCGCAACTAACATTTTCTAGGCTTTACATTCATGAATAAAACAGAATCACATATTACAAATAATGCTTCTGAATATTACAAGTAAATGTCTGTAGTCTTAGAGCTTAAACAGCCGAGGAAGGCTTTATAGGATTTATATAGTATCTTAGCGGAGAAGCGACCGCGAGCGTAACTATTAACTAAGCAGCCTAGTAGCTTATTCTCCTATTTCACCAAGCAGCCTTAAGCCTGGCTAAATGAAGTGCACTAACTGCACTCATACTCACTGATTAGAGCGAGATGGTTTATCTCCCCTCCCTCTGTACGTGCACTGCATCTAGCCAGCAGGCGTAGCACGATTAACATTTTATCACTTATCGCTGTCGATAAGACATCCGGCACGTTATCACAAGTATGCAAGTGCGAAAGTGACAGATGTCTTATTCACAACGATAAGTGATAAAATGCCAACCATCTTAGGCACGATGGTGTAAGGGCTGCTTCTGACGCGGCCACTGAATTTGACATGGCTATCAAAATCACGATGGATTACCACCGCAGGCCGTGCCAGTCTGTCGGAGCCTTAACATTAGTTTCAAGCGGCCATTATCGGTCAGGTGACAATTTGCAAGGTGAAATATAGGCCTGGGCAGCTAAGCTACATTTCCGGACAGTTACTGATTCCTGGACCGGTAATCGAGTAACAAAATGCGACGTTTCTCTGTTTTTTAAATATTGAAATAGAAACATGAAGGTCGGATCTCTGTGATATGCTGGATATTGCCACATTTTGTGAAAAATCGCAGCCCTGCTCAGCAGCCTTTTTAAGCTAATCCCCCGACTGTAAGCCTAGTATCCTTTAATCCAGCAGCTCTACTGAGTTCTGTAGTTGGGGTCGGGGTTCTGAGGCGGCAGGGTGGCGAGGTAGTCCAAGGCCTTCTGGATGTCGGCGGGAATGGGGGGAGAGGTCGGCAGATGAGCTCCTTGTGGCTGGAAACCGTTCTCGTCTGCGATGTAGGTTAACTGGATAACCTGAAAAAGCATTGTTTGATAGTATTCAGCGAACGAAAAAATCATAGAAGTCTAAGTAGCACCTCAAAATGGCCACACAGAATGGGGAATTACGTATAATAATGCGGGGATGGGGCGGGGTGTCAAAACGATGCCAGAAACCCGATACCGAGATAGATACCGGGTTTTAGGTGCGTGTTTCGATAGAAATTTGTAAGGAGCTCGCATTGTATGGTTTTTTCGCTCGGTGATAGTACTAACATATTTGTTTATACTATGACGTCGACAAACAAACATACGGCCTGCCTGATGGTAAGCAGGCACCATAGCCTACGGACGCCTGTGACTGCAAAGGAGTCACCAGCTCCCTATCTACTTATTTGCTGTTAAATAAATGTCGCAGTGATCACTTGCAACATTTTGACTACAACAATGTTAACTTAGCAATTAGTTCAAAAAATAATACCTACGAACGGTAACACCGGTCAAGCATGACAATTAAATATAAGTAGCTATTGTTACGCGATCCACCTTTGTTCAAATCCAGTTTGCTGTTTTGAAAGTCTACGAGGCTTAACCTGCATATAGAAATCTAAAAGATGACATCCGCATGAATTGATAACGCGTTCTCGAAAGTTTGATTGTGAATTGCGTGGACCACCTACTGTGCCATTGTAAAGTGCCCCAATGAGAGGATCAGACTGGTTTCCCAGTGTTCTGTCCTTATGTGGTCTACAAAGCAGTTGAGGTTGAAAATTCGAAAGCAGGTACACTTTGTTACGTAGGGTCGAGGCTGCTTCAGAATTACTGAAAACTGCTCCTATTCGTACGTTACGTACACATAATGTAGCTATATGAGAAAAGCGCGAAAAGGATATTAAGAAAAACAATTATTTTGAACCAGAAAATTAGACGGTACACAATTAAGCTTTTCGTCAATGATATCGAAAGTAAAGATACGCCTGTCCGAACATTATTCGCTTGACATACTGTGACACACTATGACAGCTGAAGACTAAGGCACGGTGGCCCACGATTGCTCGTGGCGGGCCACCGCATTGGACGAAGTAATATATATATCTATGCTTTTCGTCTTTTTTCTTGTCAATTACGTTGATATTAATTAAAGCCCCTATATAAATTGAATATACTTTTGCGAACGCTAGCGATGTCAGATTTTTTCTTATGTTTGCATGTTGAATTGTTGATGTCCATTAATCGGACAAGCGAGCAAAGCGAACGAAGTTCTATGATTCAGCTTGGGCTGAAAATCGTTTGTCCAGTGCCCGATGTCCCACTGTCCCGCTGTCCGGCTGTTTTCCTCTACAGGTCGCATTTCTAAACTGATTCTCGTGAAATTTTGTAAGCAGGTACAGTTATATAGAGTTTAATGGTGAGAAATATATTTTTTTTTAATAGACGAACGCACGTTATTCAGCTCACATACCCAGTGGTTGTAGTTGGTCCCGTACAGTAAAAAACATTAGAAAAGTAGTTCCCCCCCGCGCCCCTTGTACTTGTATACTTGAATCGCTCGCGTTATTGGTTATCAAGATAGTACGAGTGTCCGCCGTCCGGCACTAGGTGCCGTCCGGCGTTAAGGTGCTCCACGCGCTTTTTGACTAGTTTTGACGTGTTTTGAAATGATATTCCATAAATCTCGAAAACTTAGAGTTTTGAAGTAAACATGGAATACTATTTCGGTAAACCTCGTTCTTGTTAATACGATTAGCCATAAAAAACACAAAGAAACGGACAGTTGCAGATCGAAGGTCATCGGGAGCTAGGAGCCCCTTAAGGGACTTCTCCCTAACTGTGTTAAGTAAACACACCGACACACCGAACGCAGGTCGTGCGCGGCGCGGGTCGGCCGGTATCTCTATCTCTTTCGCACAGTAGCGCGGCGTGTCTATCGTACAATAGCGCGGGCCCGCCGCGGTAGCAACGCGGCAACCGCGGCCCGTGCAACTGTGTGATAGAGATACTGAGAGAGATATTAAATGCGTTGGTAAGTGAGAGAGATATACCGACCCGCGCCGCGCCCGACTCGAGCCGCGCACGACCCGCGTTCGGTGTGTGGAGGCCTTTATCCTGTCCCAGTTTAATTGTAAACCCACCTGGCCGTCAGGAGCGGTGTACTGGTATTGCCCCTGCGCCGTCAATGCCTCCTGCTCTGGCACGCCCGGGTTCTTCACATAGCCCTGCTCTTCCGCTGCGATCCCGTTGCCAGTCTCGTAACTAAATAAACAAAATAAGAATATGGGTGATTCTTCAGGGAAATGTCACGGCGTCCCAAATGCTGTCTTTATCATCTACTTAGCTGCCCGGCCCGGGAGCACGGTTAGTGCGTAGGAATTAAGTGTTTTCCCGCGGTAAAAAGTAGCCTATCTTCATTAGGGATAATGTCGGCTTCTAATGGTAAAAGAATTATTCAAATCGGTCCAGTAGTGTCGGAGCCAATTCAATGCAAACAAACAATCAAATATTTCCTCTTTATAATTGTAGTGTAGATTGTGTAATAATAATAACTGGAAAGTGATTAAAGCGGTGGTTGACAAAATGACTTCACAACGGACCAATATTCAATAATGCAAATCTTGTGATACGCGCTACTTGTACACGTGAACTTTACATGACTATATTACACTTGGAATAGTAAAAATTGACAGTATGCCATTGACATTTTCGCTACGTCCATGTCACTTAAGGCGCCGTAGGTTCAGCGAAGTTAAGCGAACCGTGTTTTTGAAACAATATAATGCGTCTGTTTATAATAATATGGTTTTAAAAAAATACGAATAGTAATCTTGAGGCTTTTCTGCAGGGAAATCAGTGTTTAGAAACATGATTAAGCATTTTTCGCCCGATAGAAAAAAATCACGAACATAGGTCTAAAAGGGTCTAAAATACACTTAAAATATTTGTTACAAATTACGAACAAAAGCTAAAAATATTAAAATGGCTTCTAAAAATCGGCAATATCATGTTAGAGGGAAATCAGTGTTTACTTTTTTATTTATTTAAACGGCCAAAAAATTAAAATTAAAAAACATGATTTCCGCGCTTCCGAGCACGCACTTCCATCTCGCTCACGCTTATGCTCAGTGAGAGGGAGAGAAGACCATGAACCTACGGCGCCTTAAGCAGACCAAATTTCATTATCGTTAGCTTACGTCAGTATTTGTTGAGTCAGTACTTCTGCACTGCGTTGTACATAAATAACTGAAAAGCGACAGACTCGTTGTTATAACTTTAAAAAATACAATATTTATTTTTTATGTTAAACGCTTCTCTATTTCGAGGCCAGGGTCGCAGTTATCAACCAAATATTTGTCGTCATTAGAATATGAAATGAATATATGATTAAATAAAAACAAGGACACTAACACGAGGTATTGATATATAAGCATTAGAGGCTGAATGTTCGATTGCATTAGCGGCTCGAATTAGAGGCGTATAGTCGACCTTAGGAGCGAATATCGTAACAATGAAGTATTTAGAACGATTTTAATTACAGTCATCATGTTCCCATATTTATGAATACTATAACGTTGACGTTGATTTTTAGAGCGTTTTGATGCAGTGTCCATGTGCCTATTATTAGACATCAAAATTTTGGAGGCTGCTGGTTTTTGCCTTCTCAGAGTTATGAGCACCGAATTGGACTAACTGAAAAATGTGCCGTGGAACATTTGTTGTTTGTTGTGTTAGAATACTTGTTTTTAACCCTTGGTTTTATTTTAGTAGTTTGGTAGTATTCGTAATTATCGACACGATTTGGCCAAAAAAGTAAATAGAACACATTATAATCACTTATTTTTTTAATATCGTATATTGATTGGCTATGTGCCTAGCTGTCAACAGACGAAGTCTAATAGCGTCCCTAAAACTGATATTACAACGTGCTGAATAGAGCCCCTGTTTAGTGGGCTGTTTCCAGAAATATTACCCAATATTCCCAATTTGTAAGAGGAATATTCTGTGTGTGGGCAACACCCCCTAAATCGGGAATATTTCTGGGGACGGCACGGCACGATCCCTGTTTCACAAAGTCTCACCTCCACTTATAAGAGCCGTCGGGGTTGATGACCTGCTCCTGGCGAATAATAGGTATGGGTGTCGTGTACTGCTGGGCATCTTGGAAGGTCTGGAAGCTGCTGACGTCAGCGTTGGCCACGGCCACCACCAGTATGAGTACCACCTGGAAAAATGGAGAAACGTCTAATAAGTATCAGATACAGTCCTTCAGGCGCGAATTAAGGCACCAACGCGCTGCCCTTTCTCTTTCATCTCCGGACACCACATTTACTTGCCAATTATGCGGTCGTAGCTGTCGCTCCCGGATCGACCTTACAAGTCACGTACGTAAGTGCCGCTGCTCTAATATGGACGCTGTTAATATCATCTTTTCATAAATATATAAGACCAATGATGGTAACAGTTTATAGCTAATAATACTTATTTAAGGGAGTGGAGGTCCCAGAGGTGGTCAAAAACGATTCATAGATAGGTCCGTTTCTTCAGGGGAAGACGGTATCTAGTGAATAGACACTTTCACACGGGACTATTACCACCGCCAGTCGCCTCAGTGGTAACTATGTTGCAATTTACCACGTGAAACACATTGTGACATATATACATATATTCACGCCATTATTCCCAAAAGAGGTAGGCAGAGCACGTGAAATAAAGGTTTAAAAGATCGACAATATGTGATATCGCTGGAAGTTGCTATCCCATCGCCTACAACACACTTCAACTCCCTGCTCTGCTCGTGCACTGCTCCCTGAGTCGACTTTTACGACACCCACGTGAAGAAAGGGGGTGGTGAAATTCTAACCCGACACCACACGAGTAGGTACGACATAGCGACAAAACTGACATATTTGCTTTTTCCGCGAATTCGAATACAGCACAAGATAAAGGCTCATAAAATGACTCCAAGTCAAAATGCAATTTCCATAAATTAAACATCTTACTCCGCTACTTACGCAAGGACGCGAACGGTTCAACTCACGAAGTTCATATTAAAAAGATTGCCTATATGCTAACAGAAGTAGCCATGAAACAATAACGATGATAATTAAAGTTTAGTGTAATAGAAAACGTTGCTTAATAGACGGCGATAGTAAATATTCCAAATATCCAAACAAATTTAAAGATTCTACAGACAGACAGTGCCCTCATTATGTGGGGCCTTTAGAATATGAAAATAAAATGTTAAATAATAAGCGAGATATCGATATAGAATACCGGTATTATTGTACGAAAATGATATACGGTCCCTGATCGAACGAGCGAGCGAAGCGAACGAAGCGATGCTTGGGCCGAAAATTGTTTGTCCGCTGTCCCGCTGTTCTCTTCTACAGGCCCCGTATCATGGTCGGCCTTATCACTTGATAAGTGACATAGACAAGATAGAGCTAGTACTATTTGCCGACACTAGGTCGGTAAGCTACTATTTTCCACGTGCAGTTTTAGTTCCGACTGGGGCGTTCAATGATCACATGTTCGTGATGATTATATGTGTACAAAAAGGAAGTAACCTACGCTACAAGTTCTGAACATTGTGCAGCAGCGTGTTAATGAGGCCGTGGTCTGGACGCCAGTCGTATATTCAGAGCAATGACGCGTAGTTGAAGTGTTCAAGAGGCAACCGGATGGCTCGCGGCACTACTTGAGCTCCCGAGGAACTTAGACTAGGGCGGAACGATGAAAAAATAATAAAAAAAAAATTTTTGTCGCGAAGCAGCCGATTGAAACAGCTATTTTAATAGAATACCTGACGAAAAGTTTTTTCACACTCCCTCCAATTTCCGCCCCAGTCCAAGTTGGCTCAGCTCGGGTTGCACAGGGCGGTTCCACAACGCTTTGGGAGCTCAAATTCCGCGAGCCATATGGTTGCAACTCGGATACTGAAATTACGCGTCATTGCTTTACCTAGTAGTGCGGCAATGATCGGGGCGTTCATAGATTTAACCAAATTTATGGGCTGCCGCTTGTCGCCCCGCTGCCCGCTTGTGTCTAGACCGCGGCCTAACATTATTTGAATCAGAACATTTTGTTGTATGCGTTAGCGGTTCATCGTTCCTGAAGCCACATCCAAACTTCTTTTAAATGCCCCTTTTATGGAGCGGAACCCTAATTTGTTCGTTAACGTGGGTAGGTAGAATTCCTACTAACGACTGAATGTCGCGGAAGGGAAAAGTAAGTTGTTAATGAGAAGTTAATAAATACTAGGTATTGGCATGTACTTTTAAAAAAACTTTGTACTTGAAACTTTAGAATGAAACTTTAATGAGGCTACCAACTTAAATTTTCAATTAGCTGTCTATAAAACAAAATTCTCACGTTTCTACTGCAAATTACAGTGAATCACTACCCAAGAACAAGGAAACTGTGTCACTTAAAAATAAAATATACAAATTTAAAGTTACACTTACAAAGCGCATCATGTTGTGTGTCGTGTCGGTTGCACGTTGCAAGTTGATGACAAAGCTCTGAATGATGCAGTTGGAACGCATCCCCCTGTATTTATACTTAAATTTTGTGGTAACTGCTCATCGTGGCGGATGCGCCAAGCAATTTAGCATTCTTTATGGTACACCCAAGGACCGACCGGCCCTTGTGTTAAAGCACTACGAGACATTTCTAGGTATTTGTGATTATTGGACTGCTGATGAGTGTTGTTAATGGGGAATCAAAGACTAAATAACACGCAGGAGCTACTTTAACGTGTGATATTCATAAAAAACCGAGATTATCGTACAATCGGATTCAATGAGCAGAAATTGCAATTTTTATTGAGTATGCCAGCAGAAATTCTATATTTTTAGTGTCGTTCCAATAGTGTCACTTATCGGTATTAACAAAAACATCTTAGGTAGATTAAGATTTTGCCAGATCTAAACTATTTGTTGATGGGTAAACGATACGATAATAAGGTACGACTAATATACGATACTAAGAGAACAAATAAAAAATAAACCACCATCGTCTGAAGCCCAGGACAAGACTTCAACTGGTGCTCTCTCTATCAAAATCCATGCTAATATTATAAATGGGAAAGTGTATGTGTGTTTGTTTTTTTGTCCGTCTTTCACGGTAAAATGGAGCGACGAATGGATGTGATTTTTTAAGTGGAGATGGTTGAAGGGATGGAGAGTGATATTGATATAGGATAGTTTTATCCCCGAAATCATCCCCTAAGGGGGTGAAATGGGGGGGTAAAAGTTTCTATGGAACTGTGATATAAACGAGCTCCACGCGGACGTGGTCGCGGGCAGAAGCTAGTACTTAATAGAATACCTAATTCTTTTCGTTAACAAATCATTTCTGAATACTTATTTTGTTAAAATTTCTTAGACGGACCGCGAGCTGCGTAATGATACAAACTAAGAAAAGATTATAGAGTCCCTATAATTATATTCTTACGCCATCGTAGAATTGGGGCGTTTGCCCTATTTGTCCCTTCTGAGCAGGTAAGTACATAAGTATCTGGATTCAGGAACATGTCATGGAAACCTGAAAAATGAGGCTAGCCGCATTGTATATGCAAGCTGGCATGTTGCTGAGGCGATGTATAAAGTGTATCTAAAGCTACAATCATCTGGTAAATTAGTTATGCACTTTCTTAGGAAGGTTCGAAACTTATGTACAGATTAGCATTTCACATTTACCTTTAGATGTTCGGTTCTTCAGAAGTGGCACTTCTTAGACTAGTGCATTTGTAACGTTCACAATAAAATCGAAAGAGCTTTTAAGAAATAAATTCACCATTTTATCTGTGATAGAACATTTTCTATGAGCGGTATGGCAGGCCTTCTGCAATGCATACCTTCCACAAATAAGTACTAGGTAATAACATTTTGTTATGGTCCTAAGGTACCTTTGCTATTGGTAATATGCAACTTAGGCAGGCAGGGTAGAGGTAACCGGCGGGGTACAGTGGGCGCGACATACCTAATAAAAAAAGTTGATGTCTAGAAACCCCAAAAAATGTACAACTTATTTTTTTTCGTCGTTAGAATTGAGTCTAGTTTGCTTGCTATAAAGTTGCAGAGTAGCATACCCGCATTGAGATTCTCTAAAAATCTCATATAATTCGTATACAAATGCTGTCTTTGTGTGTATAAAAAACCGAACAAAAGAACCTCGGATTCCGATACGAAGAAGCGACACATTCATTACCCAGGCACGCCATAAAGTACGAAATATGAAAAAGAAACGTTTTCAAGTAAACGCGAGTCATGCTTATCATTATGTAAGATATCGGCGTACTTCCGCTCACTTGCATGGGCAGATGTGCCTTAGTAACCATGAGCGCATGCGCCGTTTTTAGCGTTCTTAAAAGTTAACCTTAGCGCGGTGCATCGCACGATGCAAACCAGTTGCTTTGATTGCGAGTGTGGAGTGACATGCCCGCGCTTTAGCGGGTAGGGTTCCGTATGCGAAGGCGAAAATGATCATCATCAGGTATACAAACTACCAGCTTACTTGATTTCGGATTGTTAAAAAAGGTAGCCTAATTTACTTTTTTTAATCATTGGAGTCCATATTTTGCGCGGCAACCACAGTTGCCACAATCATGTATATTATATGTATGTATATTAATCTTGCATTTTTCCACTGTCTGTAATCCATACTCTGGGCCTAAAACAAGCTTGGAGAAAAAGGCCAGACACAATATAGGTTTGGTGCATGTTGAATCGGATAAGGACGGGAGTTGGGAACTGTGCTTATTTATGGCACTAATGGAACTGGTGAGATTCACCAGTATGCCGCCAGTGTGGAGCTCCTGAGCAGGCTGTACACGATATTTGACTGCCCTCCAGATACAACGGGTAAGTGGAGGATTTTGAAACTTTAACTGAAGACGCGGTAGCGTACCTGAAAACTGTACATCTTTGAAGTAGAGATATATAATCAGCCATACGATAAATAACGATATAGGTCACAGTTTTAGATAATCAAGAATGTACAGTCGAGTTCTCCAATATCTACACAGACAAGCTTTCAAAAATATCTATATATAGACTTTATTGTTACTGACATAAGACACATGTGTAGATATTTTTGAAAGGTTTGTCTGTATAGATATTGGAGAACTCGACTGTACCTTTAATCACCTATGGTTGTAATTGGTATTTAATTGGAACCGTTTTCTGCGGAAATGCTTCCAGTGACTGAAATAAGACTACAGTGCAGTTCACTAATACTTTGAGTAACAGGATAGAATATTAATGCGTTTGATCTTTTCTTTTACTATTTCCTAGAAAACATAATATACGTATGGGTTAGGAGACGTCTCATGCACGTTTACATAATATAATCGCAAACCTAGACACCTGTAAAGTGTCTGCTTCAAAGGTTATATGACGATCGCCTTTATGTCGTTTTCGTGTAATCTTTACATTTATGCTGTTTATACAGATACGTCGGAGAAGCCATTGCCAAACTCAAATGGAGTTGGGCAGCCGGGCAGCGTGACGGTGGATGGACCAAAACGTTGACGGATTGGTGGCAACTTACAGGAAAAGAAGCGTTGGACGTCGACCACCTCGATGGGTTGACGGAAGAAAAAGACCGCAGGTCCTCTCTGGATAAGACTAGCACGGGACCGGGATAACTCGAAGGGAAGCTTGTGCTCGGCAGTGGGTGATTACAGGCTCATAATGATTATATATAAAAACGGCTGCTGCATGTTCGAGTACACTCCGATAAAAGAAACTATCGTGGAACCCTCAATTTATCAAACCAACACGTGCTTAACAATTTTTTTGTCATTTATTGAAATTGCACCACCAAGGCTTCATACAAAATAACATTATTTTCTTATTGACTTTAATTGCTGTCAGGACCAGTTGTGCAGTAACGTGCCACAAATTAGTACATGCATGAAATTTTATGATCTGATGGATTCACTGCATGACATACTGTAATGTGCAATTGTTCATACAGTAATATAAAGTTCAAGAGGTTTTTGAGGAAGACAGGCGGATTTATTTTCGCTTTTGTACTGCGGGGATTATTTTATCACAAACTTTATACTCGTACTCACATTTCGTGACAAATATGTTCCCATTGTTTATTGAAAGTAGTGAAATTTGTCGATTTATACATATGTTGCGTAAGGGTGTATTTTTACGTGAAAATGAAATTAAAGTAGCAGCATTATTTATTAAATACTGCCAATATACCTATACTATACTTAAGCCTGATATATACCAATTATGGGGCCTATTCGAGAAATCAAACCGTGACGTTCCCGGCGTGTCATAGAGACATCCCCACATTCAATTTATACTTTTTAATACCAACATGCCACAGACGTTTAATCAAATTGCAATATCCTAGGGATATCCAATTCTGTCGTTAAGTCGAATGGAATCGTGGCCCATATTACCAGACTCGTGCCAGATTCACCGTTTTTTGCTCACTCAATTAAACTCATATTAAAGTGCCTTTTATCTTATTCCGAGCAGCATGTCGTCGCCATTTAATTTTCATCGGCGCCATATTGATTAATGAGGACCCTGCGGCGGAACTTTCGCAAACACACGGTTTCTGTGCAACAAAAAACACTGCGGTTCACTACTTGCTGATGGTTAGATATCCCATACAGTACGTTGTGGCATGCCCCTACTGACATTCTAAACACTAATATTGTCTTAATAACCGGTACAGCCCTCCGAATCACTAAACTTAAATGGCAATGGGTGGGGCACACCGCCCGTAGAACCGATAGCCGTTAGGGCTGAAAGGTTCTTGAGTGACGATCACGTACCCGCAGGCTCTACGTGGGTAGGCAAGGACTGATGACCTGGTACAGGTCGCGGGCTGAATGCGGGTGGTGCAGGATCGGTCATTGTGGCACTCTTTAGGGGAGGCTTATGTCCAGCAGTGGACGTCATTCGGATGATGATGATGTGAGTTTATTTCATAGACTTAATTCAATAATGTCGGAACATTCGAGTGGTACAAAGAAGTTTTTTACAGAATCAATCAACAAGTCCCACTGAAAGATTACTGTATTATTCTTCAATAAAACAGTGTCTGAAGTCTTCAATGGAGGTTTTATTTATACCTGATATAACATCTTTATATTTATTTTACATTTTAATAACGGTGGTCGATGTTCACCGTGTAGCTGTCTGTAGTCGAAGAGGCGGGGTAAGATGTCATAGTTGACAGCTATTAGTCTGTTAATGCAGCGTTATATACATTACATATCACGTTAAGGTACCTGTACACTCTACTACATACTCCTACCTATTTTTAATTTAAATGCAAAAGCTAAGCTGTTCCAATTATATCGCCAGAGCTTGGTTTATAAGTCCTCTTTATGACAACTTGTGGTTGGACATACAGTAGGTACATAATAGGTAGGTTTCGTGATTTCATAAAATAAATAATGAAGACAGTGGAATGCTATATTTGGAGCAACCCAACGTTAAAGAAGACAGCAGAACATGATAAGACTTTCCATGTCCGAATTTCACTTGCCAACCAACTTTTCGCCGATGATTCACTTTGACAACTAACTAATGGCAATTTTGTGTACGACGTTTCATTTGGTAGAATTTTAATGAAAAGTCGATTATTATAATGACTAATTTTTTGGCATACCTATCATTTGGCAAATCTTTCAGTTACTATTAATCGAATAACCTTTCGTTTGTGCAACAGTTCCCTTTTCTTACATTAGCCAACTTTGTTCTTCATAGAACAAGATAGCATAACATAATCAGACTTTTATTCAACGTGCATATAAGTTACAAGGATGGGAGGGGGGATGGGGGGCCGAAGCCAACCAAAAAGGGGGCTTGGGGGCGAAGCATTTAAAAAGCTTTTAAGGCATTTAAAAAACAACAAATGATCGTAACAGTGGTACAAATAATACTAGGTTAGGTTAGGGATAGCTTGTGTGCCGCAGGCGGCCAGGCAGGCAGCCAGGCAGGCGGTGAAGGGCCTTCGCAGGCCGTAGGCTGCCGCCATAACGGGGACCTGCGGGTGGTGGGTCGGGAGTGGTAACCTATCGAAGTTTCGAAAAACACTTGCCCGATTTTCACTTGTCCGAAAACGGTAAACCGAATTCTCATAATCCATATACTTTGTATACCATACTTTTGAGATGTCGCTCGTTTGTTTTCCCACAATATAGTTTTCCCGAAACTCAATAACCAGAAGAACGATTGCCAACTTTATTATTTGACAACCGATTTGTTAACCACCTTTTCATAATTTCGATGCTATTTTACGTAGCATAAATATAAATCCCATTTTCCCTAATATCATTTTACCGCCACCACATTAAAAAAACATTAAAGTGATATGCTAAAAACCCTACAGAAGTGCACTTTAGCTATTCGCTTATAAGTGGGTTAGGTTAGATTTAAAACTGTGACCTTACACAATAAACAATTGATAGAAAAGGGGATTATATTAGGTCAAAACATTTAAGCAACTAGAGTGCTGCACGAGTTCTTAAAAAGCCCAAAAAGGTGGGCTCGGGGGGCAAGCCCCCCGCACTAAATAAACAATAATTGATCGTAACAATGGTATTATTTGTAGGTTAGGTTAGGGTTAGCTTGTGTCCCTTAGAGCGAAAATAACACCCCGCGAAGCGGGGTGGCGTCGACACGCTGGCGGTTAGGTTAGGTTACATGCTACAATTTCGATTTTTTGATATAACGGGATATTAATATTTCAGACTTAATACTTTTCGGGACCAAAAACTAGTTGGCAAATGATCCTTCGGAATTTTAAAAAGTGTCTATTCGAATCATAAGCGAAGAAAAGTGAGAATTGGGAAAACAATAATATGGGAAATATAATTTCGGGGAAACAAAAATTCGGCGAACTAATAAAAAGGGAAACGTTTTCAGGATTTTAATATTCGGAATTACGATTTTCGAGCTTATGATAGGTAACCGTCGGGAGTTCCACCACCCGCCTAGAAAAGGCCCCGAGCAGGAAGGCCCCCATGGTGTTCTGGGGTGCCAACAGCGGAGTGGGTAGGGCAACATACCCTGCCACCAACGTGGGCCCGGGCAAGGGTACCGCTGACAGAGTTCCGGATTTGTGCAATAGCGTTCCTGGGGCTCTGTCTAAAAGTGAGCGGTGGAACACCCCAGGGGTTTTAGTCAGCGCGAGTCGGACATATCCACTCGGTTTCTCCCGAGTCAGGTGGGATCCATAAGGGATTTCCCCTGGGAAAACATAAAAAAAGGGTTAGCTTGTGTCCTTTACAGCGGAGATAGGCACCCCGCGTAGCGGGGTTACGTCGACACTCTGGCGGTTAGGTTAGGTTTAGTTTAGGTTAAAGAATTAGGTTTAGAACCCCCTAAAAATCCTGACATTTCTTGTAACAGCGGTGTACCGTATGAATTGTAGTAGCCCCCACTCCGCGCTTACGCCTTGAGTACTTACTACCGTTAATTAATTAAAACTGTGTAAACTTTGTAATAAATATATTGTGTAACATTTATTTCATGAGGTCATTCCTAAAAATCCTGACACTGGCCAAGTCCGGCCGCAATCCGGACAAAGGGTCAAAAATCCTGACATGTCCGGAAAAATCCTGACGTATGGCAACCCTACATGTAAGTCACTTACATTTTATTACGAATGGTGTTCCACTTATATTAGGCACGCTTACCACCAGGGAGGCCATAAAAAGTTTGTGAAAAAAGAAATGTAGGATCGGCGATGTCATGAGCTGTTGTTAACCAAGTCGAATAGGGTCTCAGTTCATCGAGCTGTACATTATAATTATAACTCAGGGCATAGGTTTCTCTGTGTATAAAACATTAAAAATAAAATATGTATTAGTGAAAAATACATTCATAATCTCATATGGACAGTACTTTTATTTCAACTAATGAATCTGACAAGATCGTTACTAATTATTACTCGTGTGTATACATCATAATAATTTATAACTAGGCGTCCTTTTTTAGTTCTGCCTTCTTATTCTGATCGTTATTATTTTTGTTCAACCAGGAAGGGCGGTAGGGGTTGTAATTGTAGGTAGCTGCGTTGTAGGGATACCGTGGGTCTTGAGGGTACCGCGGGTCGTGAGGGTACCGCGAGTCGTGTGGGTACCGCGGATCGTGAGGGTAACGCGAGTCGTGAGGGTACCTCGGGTCTTGGGGGTACCGTGCGTCATACGGGTATCTTGGGTCATAGGGTTTATTGAGCCGGTTTCCGTAGTACCCGTTGTAGCGTCCGTCGATGCGGTTGAAAGGGCTGTATGGGTTGTTGTAAGCGCGGTCGAGGATGGGCTTGCCGTCCTTATCTAGCACGGGTACGGGGGGTACCACTCCTTTACCATCGGCGGGAATGTGGACCCCTGATGGTCTGAATCCTGCGAGAAATAATAGTTAATTTCAATAAAAACCTTACTTAGGCTATAGGCATACAGAATGGGGTTCTTCAAGAAAGAAGTGTCCAGGTTTTTACAGGGTCGTTAACGCGCATGCGAGTTCTCTGGAGATGGTAAGTAACAGTATACCATCAGGCGAGCCGTACGCGTTTTTACAACAGATGTGATATGTCAAAAATATTTTTAGCATGAGTTAGTGTTTAGTCTTTCTAGTGGACATGTCCAAAGTTCTAAGGCCTTTTGGAGTCGAATTTTGGCGCTGGACATGTATGGGACAGGTATGTAAAGCGCCATTGCCACTTATATGACTCGTATGGACGGAACATAATTTATATTTATGTAACTACATGATATATCTAAACCGTAAACGAGATACTGTTTGCAGGAAGTATTGTTTTTTTTTTCATGTTTTTGAATTATTTATATTTATTTATAATTATTTTTATTTATAATATGAGCACGATTAGTATGATTCTTATTAAAGGCCGCGAATGCTGACATACAGTCTTAATTCTTTGCATAATTGAAATAAAATGACACAAAAAGTTGAAATACCCCCGCCATTTTCATTTCATAGGCCAATGTCTCAAAACCGGATTAACAGATTTTCATGAAACATGGCTAAGTCTCGGGATACATTTTTCCATCACACAAAAAACCGCATTCAAATCGGTCCATCCGCTTGGACTTACGATACCACCGACAGATCAGGGATGGCTTTACCTATAGTGCAGGGGGTGCATTGCAGCCGGGCGCACGGCATTCACTGCCGCGAAGACACACACATTAAGTACGTGTCAATTGTATTGTATTTTTTGTCTTTGTGTGTCTTTTGTGTAGTGAATAAATGTCTTCTTTCTTTCTTTCTTTCACGGTCCTAGGGGGCGCCGAGCGCCACTCGCCTCGACTCGGACACTAGCGCGCGCTAGGGGAGGTTAGTGCTAGAGGGCGCTACGGTAATCATTGCACCCGGGCGCACGGTCCTAGGGGGCGCCGAGCGCCACTCGCCTCGACTCGGGCACTAGCGCGCGCTAGGGGAGGTTAGTGCTAGAGGGCGCTACGGTAATCATTGCACCCGGGCGCACGGTCCTAGGGGGCGCCGAGCGCCACTCGCCTCGACTCGGGCACTAGCGCGCTAGGGGAGGTTAGTGCTAGAGGGCGCTACGGTAATCATTGCACCCGGGCGCGACATGGGCTAGAGACGCCTCTGCGACAGATACATAGATACACAGACACATTATACTTATACATCCTCTCTTTGCGTCGGGGGTTAATGAATGTAAATCGTCGCACATTTACCATTTTCATCAGCGATGTAATTGACTTGAATCGGAGTGCCGTCGGGCGCGATGTAGGCGTAGCTCCCTTGCACGACCTGTTAATTAACAAGTTTATTATGGTTGAGATTATTTAATTTGGCCGACTGTTTATAAAACTGACATGGGAATTGGAATCTTCTGCCTAGGACAGTAGAGTTGCTTTTTGAATGCACTGCTTTGATCCGATTCGGCCGACTCAAAAAATCTCAAGTATACAAAGCGCCTTACATGGTCTCGCCGTAAATTAACCCTGTCACAGTCGCATTTTTCAATAAAATTGAAAAATTATGGAATTAAAAGGTTTTACTTCGGCTTTATGTGACGGGCGGTGGCATTTTAAATCGAAGCTTCAAAAATGTATTAATTTTATGTCTTTACCATCGGAATTTGAATGATAAATGATTGTTCAGTTATTATGATTTTGTGTTATTAAGTACATAAGTGCACACATGGAAGCCATAATATAATATATTTTCGAAAACTACTCGATCGAGTTTAATGTTGTTTGTATTATTGAGTAGTTATCTTTTGATTTTCCGATCGTGGGCTAAACACTACTCGCTACCCACTTGAGGATCGACCACAGACTTACATATCAAATTGCAGTGTGTTTTAAATTTCAACTTGAGCACGGTAGTCATTTAACTTGAATAGAAATCCAAAACATAAGTCGCAAACTGACCCCTACAAGCAAAATTTGGAGTTACTGACCTGTGTTCCTTGGGGTTCTCCTGCATTGTCTATGTAGGCGTCCTTGAGGTATCCTGTTTCTTGCACTTGCTTTCCGTCAGCAGTGGAAAAACTAAGTGCACGACACAACTCAATATCAATACATTAAACTATTACACAAAAAGGTGATTTTTAAAACACTTGTATGAACACAGAACACAGAAGAAAATGACAGACACATGAAATAGGGCTTGGAGTAGGTACCTACCATAAAAGTCTCATTTCTCAGGAATATGGAACGTCGCGGCGAGGCGTTATCGACAACCCCCATAGTACCTAACCGTGATGGTACAGTTTATAGTTGCATATTGTAGGTTCTCCCTTGTTATACCAAACAAATTTTGGCCAAATGTTTCATTTGACCTTATAATTGTATATATATATGCATTTTTTTCTTAAATTAAAAGCTTTATAGGATTATAAATTATAAAACAAACATAACCTAACCTAATGACTTCTATTTGATGATCTATCAAAGAATACCCGAAAATACCACTGTTTTGACGAAAAATGCATTAGGTCAAATGAAACATTTGTCAAATGATACACTTGGCAAAAAGTTGTTTGGTCAAGAGACAGGACCCCAATATGGTACCTTGTTTTATAACTAAAGTTGGCTTTACTGATTTATTTTTGTAGATAGTTGTTATTAGCTACTGTTTCACTTTTTATAATGTATGTAATGTGAAAAAATAAGTAGAATACGTGCGGTTATAACTCACTGTATAAATAACTATAATCATCATCATCATCATCAGCCTATATACGTCCCACTGCTGGGCACAGGCCTCCTCTCATGTAAGAGAGGGAAACGGGCAGTAGTCCCCACGCTGGCCCAGTGCGGATTGGGGACTTCACATACACCTTTGAATTTCTTCGCAGATGTATGCAGGTTTCCTCACGATGTTTTTCCTTCACCGACAAGCTAACGGTAAATATGAAATTATATTCCGTACATAAGTTCCGAAAAACTCATTGGTACGAGCCGGGATTCGAACCCACGACCGCCGTTTGACAGCCGCATGCCTGAACCACTGGGCTACCGTAGCTTCATATCGTGCTATTTTGCTTGATCGTGTTATTTTGCGTAGATACTTCTGATGCCGGCTGTACATAATAACTATAATGAAGTTCCAGAATTCCGAATGCGTCGTGGTAGATTCTCATCATCCGGTATTTTACAGGACTCAAAAACGTAACTTAATAGTCAAAAAAATGGTGTCAACTTACCTGTACGAATAGCTGCCATCGGCTCCATGGTCGTTGCTATACGTGAGAATAGGCACAGCGGGTCCGGCAGGGTTGTAGTACGGGTTGTTATATCCGGAAAGCCCAGGGGCCAAGGGCCTCGGAGTAGGGCCGAAGGGGAAGATTGTGGGGGCCACTGGAGGAATAGGGGTTAGTCCCGGGACCACTCCAGGGTAGGGCACTGGGGTCACCCCCAGGGGGAAAGGAGGGGGCAGCGACTGCCCGCTTGCTAGCGAGCAGAGGAGGATACAAGAAAGAAAGCGTAGCATCTGAAAAGGAAATTGACCATAATGACTATAATGAGGCTATTATTCAAGTACAGTCCGCAACAAAAGAAGCTACGCGGCCCAAGTGCCCAAAATGACCTACACACGACTCTAGAGGATACGGACAGCGTAGATCATTCTGATCGTGTTATTTTGCGTAGATACTTCTGATGCCGGCTGTACATAATGTCAATTTAGTTGTTACGGTTTAATTCAGTTTCACCGTTACGGAAAGCGACTGTTTTTTGTTCAGAAAGGTCTTCGATAAAGTCTGTCTGGAAGAGTCTAGAGAGATGTATGTAAAATAGGATCATTATTAGAATACATATTTGCAACCGTATGTTAAAGCTTTCGCGGACTAGATATTAAACAGCGGATAGTCAACACATAAGCCTTTTGAATAACACTTTTAATAATCAATTATACGTTTTATTTTCGTGAATGATTGTAAGTAACAATTAATGAATACCTACATTTCGCTGTGTAATATGTAGGTATTGGTATTTTTGAAGTATCCAACAGGTTCCCTATTTACCTTACTGCTTTCTAGATATTTCAGACCTTCAATAAGGCACTCTCTGCTTTTATTGAACATTAATTTCAAAAGAGATATTAAAAAATATATTTTGTTCTGAGTTGACGCAAAAAAGCTTGATAGTTACCTGTATTCCAATCAAAAAGTACCCATGTTTATCAGTAATTTCTGATTTTACGAACCACTCTAACTAACCGATGGTCAATGAATAGGTACGTAAGCAAGCTAGGTCCCTTCCAGCTAGATTCAGGTGTGTTCTTCAGACCACATGGGACATACGCGACGCTATGCCGTATCATCTAAGTGCGAATTGCTTGGGATTCATATCTAGCACTAGTATTTATATTCATTGTTTGATCTCGTAATCTACTTATTTATCCTACTTTATTACCATTATTAAATAATAAACCGAGAAAAAAGTTATATTTTCGCACGCAAACGTAAATTTTGAGAGTCCGCTCTTAATTGGCGTAGAGTGTTCACAATTAACAATTATTTTACCTCTGTGAGCTCCTAATCCGTCTCGCGTTGTACTCAGCTAGCTACTGTAACCGTGGGATCCGAATATTCCATTTATAGGTGCAGGGTTGCTTTGTGCCGATATTTTTTGTAATGCCATCGCTAGAACGTGAGGCCCGCACACGTCTCTTTGCCTACCAGCTGTTTAGGATCTACTTAAACGTTCTACACCAATTTTAACCGAAAATTACTCTAAATGCTACCAGCTGCAGTCTACGCACGGATTATCCACTCATATGTTGCACAAATACCCGTCGGTGGTCTATTACAGTTTAACACTACAACGGAACCCCTGTTCTCCATTGAATGGTTATCACGAACTGGCATTTTCGCGGTACAAATGGATAGGTTGCAACGAAAATTACACACCAGTCAAAACTATTAACTAGTGCTTGAAAGATAACTGTAACGCTATTTCAATTTTCTTAGACGATGTCTTAATACAACATTGTAATACGATTGGATCTAGTAGGTTAAATGTTATTCTTGCACCATTTTTAGGGTTCCGTAGTCAACAGGTTTGCCATGTCCGTCCGTCTGTCTGTCTGTCTGTCCGTCTTCGGCTTAGCTCAGTAACCCTTACAACTAGAAAACTGCAATTCGGCGTGGGTATATATATAAACCAATCACGCCGACAAAACAGTAGAATAAAATCGTGAAAAAAAATTTTTTTAGGGTACCTCCCCTACATGTAAATTGGTGATGTATTTTTTTCTCGTTAAACCTATAGTGTGGGGTATCGTTGGATAGCTTGTTCAAACATACCGGGTGGAAAGGCACGACGATCCCTTCCGCAAAAGGGGGATTGTTTAGACTGAGTACAGTATTTCCTCTAAAGAAACTAGGCTCATATTCATAACCGTTTTGAAGTTATAGGCAGTTAACTTTTAATGCAAAATACTGCAAGTGACCACCCTCATTAGGGTCAGTAACATTTTAACAATTACACAAGAGTCAGTGACCTTTATCAATACGTATAAACGATAATTAGTACGTATAGTAATAGTAGGGTTGTCACAGAAGAACATTAATTAATTTTATTATTTTTAATAATTGATCGTAAAAAAAAATCTAAACATTACGAATCGATTTTCCATCACTTAAACTAACCCCCCTTTGCGGGAAGGATCGTCGTGCCTTTCCACCCGGTATAATGGGTTTTCTAAAACTATTTTTCAACTCAGTTCTGCGTTTGCGAGATAATGGGATTTAAAGCCTTAATTTTTGTTCGAGTCATGTGTCCCCTCCCCCCCTGCCGGCTAAATGGCTACTACTGGGGAAACGAAAAAATTCGTGGTAGTAGTATATATAATGAATTTAAAAGGAAAACTATCACGGACGAGTAGGCATAAGTAGTTACCGAGTAATAGTCGACCAACTTAATGTGTTCTTGGAAAGGCCAATTTTCGTACAAATTCGGTCGATGCAACCGCACCGAAAGTCGATGTAACTAAGACAGACAGGCAACTACGGAACCCTACACTGCGCGTGGCCCGACACGCACTTGTTAATTTAGTTGTACATCGTATGGGTAAGGCCGTTATTTCTTGTACCTGATTAAGCAATTAAAAATGTCCACTTTTTAAGCAATTCCAGTGTGTTACACCAATTAGCCATATATTTATATATTTAACTGCTTAATCAGGTACAAGAAATAACGGCCTTACCCATATTGACAAAACTGTTTCCGGAAGTCAACTACATTGAAACGCATTGTGTATACATACGAACATAATGCTCAAGTAGTAACTTTTATTACTTCAAAGCCGCTAAGGTTGAATTCGTCCTCAAGTCAGAGCGTCACAAAATGCATTCGGGACGCGAACGACAACTGATATATGCTCCATAAGATTCTGTCAAAAAAACAAGTTGGTTCCACTGAGCTCAAACACGATAGCTTTATCTAGTTAAGGAGTTACAGTAGCCAGCTTTGGTCTCCATCATCAGTACGCTTACCATGAGTATGACAATGACGGCTTACGCTAACGAGTATCGAGTTTTCTATCTGTGCATCCCGCTCGTACTGTCAAAGTGCAATAGAGATGCACAGATAGAAAACTCGATACTCGTTAGCGTAAGCCGTCATTGTCAAACTCATGGTAAGCGTACAGATCAGGTCGGTAGTGCCATGATGTTGCATTGCCACCGAATTCACAGAAGTATGCCAAGCAGCTCCATCGGATACTGTCAAGTGACAGAAAAATAAATTGTGCGAATTGCTGCTACGAACAGGGGACCGATTTTTGACTTTCAGCGCTCGAAAATCAAACAAAAGTAAATACGTTTTTAGTGTCAAAATGGCAGGCTCGTACTTTCTACCGATAGAATTGAATACGAGTGGTCAATACCATTCGTTTTTCAATTTTCTATCGCTACTTCAAAATAGCATTTCATAATTTTTGTCGGTTTTCGAGTGAAAGAGTTGAGCGCTCGAAAGTCAAAAATCGGTCCCCCCAACCAGCAAAACAGTCGTATAAGGAAAGCTTTTTACAGCTAATGATCGAGAAACAGTCGTAAAATGGAGCTAAAGCTGCCAAATCGCCGTATAAAAGAACTATACTCAACTCTTTAGCATTTTCGCATTTTGGGCGTAAAACCATGTCGACTAAACGTTTTCTCGACATGTTTACAGCGCGTTTACCCAATTATTGTATAAAGGTGTCAAAATTCACTTTTATACCACTTCAAGTTCTAAATTAGCTGTATAAAAGCTTCTAATTTTCTAATTAGCTGCTGAAGAAGTCTTTATAGCACCATCATTCGACATTGTTCCCGTGGAAGCATTATAATGGTAAGAAAGCTGCTTATATGACCAAATAGCATCTCAGTTACTCATAAAGCACTAAGTGTCATATAAAAGATATCGATTCACTATTACAGCACTTGCCGAGAGAAAGTTCTAAAAGTGATTGTTATAGCACCTACAGCAATTCAAATGCACTTTTAAAGCCATCTTGCAGCAAAAAGTTGCATAAATGATCTTTGAAATCTTTTACAGCACCAAACCGCAATTCATGAGTTTACGTTAGAGGCTCACATATTCTAGAAAATGGATAATAATCAATGGACCAAATTCACTGTGTGTTTGTATAGTCAGTACTATGCTAAAAGAGAGAAGATTTATCATATGCAATAAGGAACCCAATATTGTCTGTAATGGCGTCTACATAGTAATGTAAATGTAATATATTTTCTATTTTGCAACTGAAAGTCGAGTAAAGGTAGTAAGATAGCAAACGTACTTATATCATGGCGGAACAATTACTTTTAATATTATAATTTTATAAATAATTTCTTAATATCTCAAAAATAAAGTGGTCCGTTAAAATAATAACTAGAAATATAAGGAAGATAATCGAAAAATAAAAATTCGCATTGAAATTTAGTTTGTTACACAAATAATAGCTAACAACGAAAACTTTATTTACTAAGAACATGGCTACCATTCTATAGTTGTTAAGTAGAAAAAAATATATATTGTCTTACTTTAATTATTTTCTTATTTTCTGACACAAATAACACACATTTATTAACGCTGCAAATACTTCGAACATTTAGTGCTATTAAAGCTCGCCTCGTTGCGATCAATCGACTAAACAGCTGAGTGAATGCAACAAAGTAGCTATCACAGCACTATTAAGTTGAGAAAAAGCAATTTTGTTGCTTTCAACCGACCTATTAGTCGACTAATGCTGAAATGATAGCTATTATAGCATTGACGGTGCTGAATGTCGCTTTGTCTCGACTTTTATACCATCATTTGGCTCTTAACTGGACTATTTTATGACAATTATAGCACTTTAAGCTGAGTAAAGTGTGCCCAAATCGCGTCGAGTAAACCTTTACAGATCTACTACTCGACAGTTTGAAGACCCTTTTCTCAGCTTTAGGTGAAAATAGAAACGTGCTCTCGACTTTCATACGACTTAGTTTTGCTGCTGTACCAGTTAAATTAAAGCTTGTAAAACGTCAGATTTAAATAGTCACAATTCAAATTCAAATAGTTTTAATTCGAACAAAGTCCATAAACGTACATTTTACTTAAATCTAGGTTTAGTAATATGGTAATGTAGGTTTCTACAATGATTTAATATAAAAAGTAGGTAGATAGGTTATAAAGCGCTCCAAAAATGGCACACTGAAACAGAGTCAATTGCACAAACTTGCCTCAATTACGTATCGTCAATGGAAACGTATACTGTCAGACTTGGTGGCCATTTTTAAACATAGAATTACGTATAGAAGACATATCTGCCTCTTTTTAGGGTTCCTAAGCGTTGTCAACAAGGAACCATGTCCGTCTGGCCGTCCTTCCGTCTTCGGCTTAGCTCAGTAACCATTACTACTAGAAAACTGTAATTCGGCATGGTTATATAAATCAATCACGCCGACAAAACAGAAGAATAAAATCTTGTTTTCTTTTTGTTTTTGGGCTAACAACTTGTTAAACCCATAGTGTGATGGGGTATCGTTTAAAAATATTATGCGTTCCCATTTTTTTAAATTTTTTTTCAAAAAAGTGTTTTGGGTTTTAAAGCCCTAAGTTTTATTCGAGTCGTGCCCCCCCCCCCCCCCCCCCCCCCCTGAAGGCTAAATGGCAACTACTGGGGATGTGAAAAAAATCGTGGTAGTAGTACCTACATATAGGCATAAGTAGTTAGCCGAATAAAGTCGACCAACTTAATGCGTACTTACTAAATTCGGCCGACGCAACCGCACCGCACGTCGATGTAACTAAGACAGACAGGCAACAACAGAACCCTACACTGTACACTGCGCGTGGCCCGAAACGCACTTGGCCGATTTTTATTACATCATTGGGTGTCTACATAGGGAGGCATGCGCAGCACCCAGTGCTTCAGCCATGGTGAGTCCCACCGACAGGCCAGCGTGCACGGGATGGTATTCGAGTGGAAAATATGTAAAATAGCCTAAGATACGAATAGAGGCACGACTTTCACCTACCTGAGTAAGGAATGAAAATAATTTTATATCCTACTATTACATCTAATATATAGAACACTAGCGACCCGCCACGGCTTCGCACGGGTACTTTATTATACATATTGGTAAACCTTCCTCTTGAAGCACACTATCTATTTCAAAAAACCGCATCAAATTCTATTCCGTAGTTTCAAAGATCGAAGCATCCATAGGGACAGACAGCGGGAAGCGACTTTGTTTTATACAATGTATTGACAAGTACAAGAAAAATCGTTATTGTTAACCGAAAATGTCAAAAAAAGACACACGAGTGGAACCAAATAGAAATTAAAGTTGATTCCTCGGTACAAAAAGTTGAGGCCTATATTTCCATCCGACGCTTCCCAGCAGAGTTAAGCAGGTAAATCTTGGTTGAACGATGTGTAGTCCCTAAAAAGTCCTAGATAACTCTTAGCTTCTAGTATTCCAGAAATTGGAATGAACAAAAACTAGTTAACGCGGTTAATTTTGGTACGGAACCCTCTGAAAAAACTTCCTAATTATATGTCAAAATAAGTAGAACAGCGGATAATAGCATTCATAATAGGATACAAAAGTAGATTCTAACAAAACCTGAGTTAACGTACCTTCACCAAGTATATAATTATTAGGCTACATTAGATTGAAGTCATCTCAACCGTAAATGATTTATTTCCTAGTTCTAACTTGCAGGTAATGGAATGTAGAATACATACCTTGTTTTATGGCTCATAGCTGATCTTGTTTTCATATACCACCTTATGTAATGTACCTATGAAAGCACTAAAGTACTGATTTTATGCAAGTAAGCTATTAGGTACTTTAAGAGAGCAATTTCATAACATAATTAAATGATTGTGTAAAATTATACTTTTTGGGCATTATTTGTATATCGTTGTCGTTTTTCTTTGTTTATATATTACTATCTTCCGCCCGTGACTACGTCTACGTGGACCCGGGTAAAAACTCTCTTATTTTAATACAGGCCATAAACTATCTTCGTGCAAAATTTCATCCAAAGAGGTTGAGCTTTTTGAGTGTGAGTAACAAACATCTAAACATCCAAACATCTAAACATCCAAACATCTAAACATCCAAACATCTAAACATCCAAATAACTAAATATCTAAACATCCAAGCATCCTAACTTTCGCATTTACAATATTAGTAGTATTGTGTGCCAGAACTCTTAAGTACAGTCAATACGATTCCAATCTAATCTGAATAAGTCGTAGCAAGTATAAAAAACAAGAAGAGAATTGTGAGCTCGTTCAAAAGTACAACTTCTAGTCAACTATATGTCAAATGTAATTTCATAACCTATGAATTCATACACTTGTCACTTTCATCCGTTGACAACTTAGTATGGCAATTTAAATATTACGTTAAAGCGACATGCTACCAAAGAGTTCAGTCCCTTGTCAGTATGGCCGTATACATTATGCCACTACACTAGGACTACTACTACTAGACTAGGTACTACTTCGTCGAGGTGCAACATTTTCAACAGGCTCCTATGTATTTTCACTAACATGACAATTACAATTCACCGCACATAAAACTCACGGGGACTATTAATTAGATATATTTAGTTCATAAGTGTACCACTGAACTGGAAAGCTGTAAAGTTGTACACAATAAATTAATTTGTCACTTGCGAAGGTTAACACACAGGAAATCTTTGTTATACGGATACATCAATTAATGAGCAGATAAAAAATTTGCATAATACAGTAATATTTCATGATATCAAACAGTGGGTCCGTTTGAATAAATAAATGCATTGAATTGGAAACAATTTCGTATTTATGGCGCACGCTCGCTCTAGCATGTTAAACGTAGGGTGGGTTGCATTACCCTACCCGTATTTGACGGACCAGCACGGCTATCACAAGACGAAATGATGAAAGAAAACCTCTGCCTGGAGATGAACGGATGTAAAAAGCTTGGCGATTTAACATTTTTTTCAAAACAGTATACCTACCTATAATAGTAATTTTATGCAATCGTTACTTACCTATACTTTTTCAGTAGAGTACCACGTTTAGACCACGACGCTTGATGAGTGGCCTAATTCAGGTACAAGACTTAAAAAGCTAATTATATAACTATTGTATACAATACTTTTTCTACGAGTCAACGGAACTAATTAAACAAACTTGGTATCTATTGAAAATCTAAGCCCTGCTGAAACGAAGCGCAGCCAACGGCTTAGTATTCGTTGATGTATTTTCCTCTGTAGCCGTCTTGGCTACAGAGAAAAACACTCATGTACAGCAGACAGCATAAGTGCATGGTCATTCCAGAAACAGTATTGCTTGTCGCCGAATCCTACGCCATCTGACGTGTAATATAGTTATGGATGTTAATTTAAACCTCAGAGGATTAGCTAGATTTCACTAGATGGCGTTGTAAGCAATTTTTTGGCAAAAAAATAATTTACGTGTTTCTTTTCTGTGAAAACTGTATGACTGATTATTTTTAGATTATATTTATCAAGTCAACCGCGTTGCCAATTTTTTGTTTGTCACTACTCACTTTTTGTGGATTTATTATCTTTTTATTATGTTTGTGTTCTGCGCCACGAGGAAATATCCAAACATTGAATAAATTACAAAAACACTAATTCCCACCATAACTTGGCTGGGCGCAGATTTGAACTCGAAACCTTCGAGTAATGGTATCTTAGGACGTCTTAATCCTGTCTAGTTACCATTGGGCCATTATGACAGTCGTAAAGTTGGTTGAAATTCGTCATCAGTTTCATTTTGTATGCAAATATTCGTCGCATCACAACTACGAATTATTGAGGAGGGTAGACTGTATTTTAATATATAACTACCATCCAATTTCTTATTGCATTTACTTTTTGTTCGTAGGTCGGCCATTTACGATTCGATTTCCTTCTATACAAACGTAGCAATGAGTACTCGATTGACCTAGTTAAAAGATCACAATTAATTGGTAAAATATAATGTAAACGTAAGTTGTGTTTATATATGTTTTGTAATAATAAATATATTTAGGTATACCTTAGTGCATACTTGTATCTTACATTTTTCTTATTGTGTATTTACGAATACAGTTGTTACAGCGAACAACGGTTATTTTATGGGCACGAGAGGAACGATGGTCTCATTGATACCGCGCATTATGAAGCTGTGAAGATGACCTAATTATGAATAAAATTTGTTTAAGCGGACAACCTACATTCCATTCCAAAAAAGCGAATGCCCAGTTCGTGGTCTCTAACAGAAGCCCAGAAAACAAGGTTGTGATTTGGCCTATGATATTTAACTGTCTAAGTGAAGAGTGAAAAAGTGAAGTTTATTAAATCCAGTCAACACGGCCATTTAAGTTTATGGTGTAAAATTTAATACGCGTCGTGATAATGGTCGCGTAGTTTACCTACTAAAAAAAAAGTGAAGATGCTGTCGGCCAAACAGTGCGGATTACGTTAAGATTTATATATATATTTTATAAACCGGGTTATCCTAAATAAATTAAATATATATATATTGTTGCAGTAGGTAGGTAATTATGCCATTTGCATTCTTTTTTGTATTCCTTTACTATTTAAAATGTGATATTATTGAACTTCTCAAACAAGTCTAAGTAACGGTGAAAGCCCAAATAAAATTATTATGATTATTTTCAAATCAATAACGCAATAATTCATGGTTTGAACGCTCACATATGGTATAGATAGTTATATTCGCGTTCTGCTGTTTTGAATGTTAGATAACCCGGTTGTAAGTGTTTATTGTCAATATTATATTTATTGGGGTGAAGCTTCAATCTTTTTCCAATTACGGAAATGAAACTTAAGCTATTACCTCAATAAAAATGTAACAAAGTTGCTAGGTGACTATTACTAGGTAGTATTATAAAATTGCTTTAACAGAACTGTAGTGAAGAAAATAAACATATTTCAACATAAAAAGCTGTTTTGATTAAGTATTTAATTTATGAATATTTCATTTTCTTTATGACTAATATTTGTATATTATAAAGAACTTTCATCTGTAGAAATACAAAAAATATACAAAAATTTAAAAACATAAACCGATAGCCTGGATTCGAACCTCGATCGTTTTGGGCTGCTGAGCCATGACCACATTTCTTGATCCATTGAGCTATCTCAACATTCTAGATACCTGTGGAAATATAGCATTCAGATACCCGTGGTATCGCACTTAAATACAGCTATTATAAATTAGCATTTAGTAGCCTTGTTAATGATTATAATAATAGGAGAACATTTCTGGTGATAACAGGGGTCCATTTATAGGTATTTAATGTGCCTAATAATAGCATGCTTATTTTCCCCGGTATGTCGCGGTGACTCCATCTAGTTTAATTATTGCGCACCACGGGCAACTATGTGAGCAGCAGACGTCAAACGATGCAAGCGAAACTGGGCCGTAAGGTGTCCATGCATTATTGCAGCCGATAGTACGTTGTATTGGTCAAATTCATTATAATTCAGTATATTGAATCGTATGGCGTATACGTTGCAGGCTTATATGTACTATTATAAATCGACATCCAGGTCGCACAGCCAGTCGATCGCGTCAGATGTCAAGTTAGTGTAGAGGTCCTCCGGGTCGCCTTTATAGCGTCGCTTAGGGCAGCGCTCCACAATGTGTTGAGTGGTTTGGTCTTCAAGGCCACAGTCACACATCGGACTTTTGCTCCATCCCCATTTGTGCAACATGTAAATGCACCTGCCGTGACCCGTACGGATTCTGTTGAGGCGGCACCAGTGTTTTCTCCGAAGCGAGAAGCCCTTAAAGCAGTTAAATGTAAAAAAGGCCCTCGAGGCATTGTACCGAGGATGCTGGTGGTGTTCCTCGCTGAATTGCAATACTGATGCGCTGCCCGAGAAAGCCTCGAGCTCTTCCCCAGTCACCTACCAGACGTTTCGCGATTTCCCACCCCACGGACCGAGGCTCAACGCCAAATGATACAAAGTTTTACTCTCTTTAATACGTTTAAGATTTAAGGCATTTCCCGATGCTGCACCCGCTTTAGAAGTAGTCCGTTGTAGGTGGGACGGTGCCAGTATGTCTACACAGGTAACGTCCCACACAAGCATCCGTCCCAAACTACGGAACCAAAGACACACCATCAGGAGCAACCACATTGATAGTGGAGCAGGCACATCGGTTATGTGTGTTGGAATTTTATTGTAGAACTTCATACGATTTTTCAAGAAAAAGTTCTTCGTTTTTAATAGTCTGTAAGAAGTTGTTTTGAGCTTCTGGTAACCTTGGGCCTATCATTGTTCTTTGTACAAATTCTTTTTCATACATTATTATTTTAAATTTACAGGGTGTACAGAGTTTTCTGACGCGATTTTTATTTACATTTGTATAGAGCAGGTCTCCGCAGTCGGCCAACGCTCCGTACACATGTAAAAAATATATTATTTTAGTTTTTTCTTATCAGGACACCATACCCGTTATGCGGGTGCGTCCCACGAGATATAACAACAAAATATATAATTTCATATTAATAACGTTCACAAGATATAATGAACGTTAGCTATAACAACAATACCAATACTTTTATAAGGAATAACGGTCAGTTGCCATAATAATCATATTATATATCATTTTTTTCTATAAGATTCAAATTGACTAATTTCATTTAGTATAACATACATAACGTATAACGATCATACCATATAATATCTTTTCGTATAACAAACATAACGTATACAGATCATACGCATATATATTTTCGTATAAGGATTATATACGGAAAATTAAGCTAGGGCAGCCAGGAAAAGGGGGGGTGGAGTCCACATCAAAGGGGGCTCGGGGGCGAAGCCCCCCGCAGTAAAAAACAACTAATACTCTTATAAATGGTATTACTTGTAGGTTAGGTTAGGGTTGCCTTGTGTCCCTTAGAGCGGAAATAGACACCCCGCGAAGCGGGGTGGCGTCGACACGCTGGCGATTGGGTAAGGTTAGGTTAAAATAATTGACGTGTTGGATCTCAAAATAAATTTAATTTCAATCTTACAAACGGTATTGTTTTTTTTTTCATACTCAAGTTAGGCTATCGCTCTAAGAAATTCACATATTTTCTTCATACGGCATTGCTATTAAAATGACTGAAGCCAATTATACTATACGATCATTATACATTTTGATGTTAGATAAATTGAACAATATATGTTATAAACCTTAGGTGTTATGAATATTATACGCTTTAATCGATATATCAATTGATATTATTTCTAAAGTTCGTTATACTTTACGAGATTATATGTTTTGACATTATATCTTTCGTTCCTTATGTGCAATGAACGTTATACTAAACAAAGTTATATAGAGTGAGCGTATATATTATGACCCTTATATGATAAGTTGTTATACCTCGTATTACTTACCCCCGTTATGCCCTTGATCGGTGCACACCCCATTTTTGGTCCACCCTGTATAGGGACAGAACTTTCAAACCTCCACTACCCACTGATTGAAATAACCAACCGTGCAGCCTTAATCCCCACGTTTTTGCTCAATATCGCGATATTTTTCATGCTGTATCTCTATCTAGATGCCACGAATCTGAATCTTCTAAGCGTAAGCGCGCTACAAGTACAATATTAAACTAATTCGAATTGTATGCTCTTCGTTGAATTGACCCCCAGAGCTCCAACAACCGTGTCCGGACACTCGATTAATTATTCTCATTAAAAGAAGGTCAGAATTGTTTTCATCAAAGCCGTCAGTTGGACTGACGAGATATCATCTTGTTGCATGAAAAAAAAACATAAGAAGGCGTAGTGGAGCGTATTGGTTTTTAGTCGTATCGATCACAATTAGGCGGATGACACACTGCGCTGCATCTCCGGACGGAGGTGCGGAGCTCGTTGTATGCAAGTCCGTCAGTTTGTATATAAATTCCGTATGGTACGACACACTGCACCGCAACTCCGTCCGGCGAAATTTGTATGCAGCTCCGTACCTCCGTCCGGAGATACAGTGCAGTGTGACATCAGCCTTATCAATACGCAGTAAGCTCGGCCGAAACATGAGAAAACTAAGTATCGCAGTTATAAAAAAAACAGATAAATGATATCTGACATTGATATCTGTATATGAGACCAAGCATTTCCAAGAGATTTTTATCGAAAACTCACAAACAACTCACCCTTAACTCTTATACTTTCTCCGTTTTATCGTGCGTAAAAATACCCTCACATGGCCGATATTAATACAGTCATTTTTTTATTTCTTTTTAATTATATAATACAAATTCTTTAACAACAGTTATTGTGTTGCAAATAAAGTCACTATTTAAAACCTGAAAGGTTTACAAACTTGTATAGGATAAACTAATTCTAAGCGGCCGCAGCCGTGGTAATTGGTATGTAAGGTAGTGTGTACATTGAAAGGTCCAATATTGAAACCCTCAAAGTAGTTTGGTCTTATGAAGTTCACCATACGGAATTTATATACAAACTGAGGTACTTGCATACAACGAGCTCCGCCCCTGCGTGCGGAGATGCGGCGCAGTGTGACATCTGCCTAAGAGTATCATATGTCTATTCTCTAGCCCATTTAGGGACCGTGTGCATGTGCAATCATAGCCCAGCGCCCTCTCGTAGGCCGGCGCGCGCGGCGAGTGGCGCTCGGCGCCCCCTGGGACCGCTGCGCCCGTGTGCAATCATTACCCTAGCGCCCTCTCGTAGGCCGACGCGGGCGGCGAGTGGCGCTCGGCGCCCCCTGGGACCGCTGCGCCCGTGTGCAATCATTACCCTAGCGCCCTCTTGTAGGCCGACGCGGGCGGCGAGTGGCGCTCGGCGCCCCCTGGGACCGCTGCGCCCGTGTGCAATCATTACCCTAGCGCCCTCTTGTAGGCCGGCGCGCGCGGCGAGTGGCGCTCGGCGCCCCCTGGGACCGCTGCGCCCGTGTGCAATCATTACCCTAGCGCCCTCTCGTAGGCCGACGCGGGCGGCGAGTTGCGCTCGGCGCCCCCTGGGACCGCTGCGCCCGTGTGCAATCATTACCCTAGCGCCCTCTCGTAGGCCGACGCGGGCGGCGAGTGGCGCTCGGCGCCCCCTGGGACCGCTGTGCCCGTGTGCAATCATTACCCTAGCGCCCTCTTGTAGGCCGTCACGCGCGGCGAGTGGCGCTCGGCGCCCCCTGGGACCGCTGCGCCCGTGTGCAATCATTACCCTAGCGCCCTCTTGTAGGCCGTCGCGCACGGCGAGTGGCGCTCGGCGCCCCCTGGGACCGCTGCGCCCGTGTGCAATCATTACCCTAGCGCCCTCTTGTAGACCGACGCGGGCGGCGAGTGGCGCTCGGCGCCCCCTGGGACCGCTGCGCCCGTGTGCAATCATTACCCTAGCGCCCTCTTGTAGACCGACGCGGGCGGCGAGTGGCGCTCGGCGCCCCCTGGGACCGCTGCGCCCGTGTGCAATCATTACCCTAGCGCCCTCTTGTAGACCGACGCGGGCGGCGAGTGGCGCTCGGCGCCCCCTGGGACCGCTGCGCCCGTGTGCAATCATTACCCTAGCACCCTCTTGTAGGCCGTCGCGCGCGGCGAGTGGCGCTCGGCGCCCCCTGGGACCGCTGCGCCCGTGTGCAATCATTACCCTAGCGCCCTCTTGTAGACCGACGCGGGCGGCGAGTGGCGCTCGGCGCCCCCTGGGACCGCTGCGCCCGTGTGCAATCATTACCCTAGCGCCCTCTTGTAGGCCGACGCGGGCGGCGAGTGGCGCTCGGCGCCCCCTGGGACCGCTGCGCCCGTGTGCAATCATTACCCTAGCGCCCTCTTGTAGGCCGACGCGGGCGGCGAGTGGCGCTCGGCGCCCCCTGGGACCGCTGCGCCCGTGTGCAATCATTACCCTAGCGCCCTCTTGTAGGCCGTCGCGCGCGGCGAGTGGCGCTCGGCGCCCCCTGGGACCGCTGCGCCCGTGTGCAATCATTACCCTAGCGCCCTCTCGTAGGCCGACGCGGGCGGCGAGTGGCGCTCGGCGCCCCCTGGGACCGCTGCGCCCGTGTGCAATCATTACCCTAGCGCCCTCTTGTAGACCGACGCGGGCGGCGAGTGGCGCTCGGCGCCCCCTGGGACCGCTGCGCCCGTGTGCAATCATTACCCTAGCGCCCTCTCGTAGGCCGACGCGGGCGGCGAGTAGCGCTCGGCGCCCCCTGGGACCGCTGCGCCCGTGTGCAATCATTACCCTAGCGCCCTCTCGTAGGCCGACGCGGGCGGCGAGTGGCGCTCGGCGCCCCCTGGGACCGCTGCGCCCGTGTGCAATCATTACCCTAGCGCCCTCTTGTAGACCGACGCGGGCGGCGAGTGGCGCTTGGCGCCCCCTGGGACCGCTGCGCCCGTGTGCAATCATTACCCTAGCGCCCTCTTGTAGGCCGTCGCGCGCGGCGAGTGGCGCTCGGCGCCCCCTGGGACCTCTGCGCCCGTGTGCAATCATTACCCTAGCGCCCTCTTGTAGACCGACGCGGGCGGCGAGTGGCGCTCGGCGCCCCCTGGGACCGCTGCGCCCGTGTGCAATCATTACCCTAGCGCCCTCTTGTAGGCCGTCGCGCGCGGCGAGTGGCGCTCGGCGCCCCCTGGGACCGCTGCGCCCGTGTGCAATCATTACCCTAGCGCCCTCTTGTAGGCCGACGCGGGCGGCGAGTGGCGCTCGGCGCCCCCTGGGACCGCTGCGCCCGTGTGCAATCATTACCCTAGCGCCCTCTTGTAGGCCGTCGCGCGCGGCGAGTGGCGCTCGGCGCCCCCTGGGACCGCTGCGCCCGTGTGCAATCATTACCCTAGCGCCCTCTTGTAGGCCGACGCGGGCGGCGAGTGGCGCTCGGCGCCCCCTGGGACCGCTGCGCCCGTGTGCAATCATTACCCTAGCGCCCTCTTGTAGGCCGTCGCGCGCGGCGAGTGGCGCTCGGCGCCCCCTGGGACCGCTGCGCCCGTGTGCAATCATTACCCAAGCGCCCTCTTGTAGGCCGACGCGGGCGGCGAGTGGCGCTCGGCGCCCCCTGGGACCGCTGCGCCCGTGTGCAATCATTACCCAAGCGCCCTCTTGTAGGCCGACGCGGGCGGCGAGTGGCGCTCGGCGCCCCCTGGGACCGCTGCGCCCGTGTGCAATCATTACCCTAGCGCCCTCTTGTAGGCCGACGCGGGCGGCGAGTGGCGCTCGGCGCCCCCTGGGACCGCTGCGCCCGTGTGCAATCATTACCCTAGCGCCCTCTTGTAGGCCGACGCGGGCGGCGAGTGGCGCTCGGCGCCCCCTGGGACCGCTGCGCCCGTGTGCAATCATTACCCTAGCGCCCTCTTGTAGGCCGACGCGGGCGGCGAGTGGCGCTCGGCGCCCCCTGGGACCGCTGCGCCCGTGTGCAATCATTACCCTAGCGCCCTCTTGTAGGCCGACGCGGGCGGCGAGTGGCGCTCGGCGCCCCCTGGGACCGCTGCGCCCGTGTGCAATCATTACCCTAGCGCCCTCTTGTAGGCCGTCGCGCGCGGCGAGTGGCGCTCGGCGCCCCCTGGGACCGCTGCGCCCGTGTGCAATCATTACCCTAGCGCCCTCTTGTAGGCCGTCGCGCGCGGCGAGTGGCGCTCGGCGCCCCCTGGGACCGCTGCGCCCGTGTGCAATCATTACCCTAGCGCCCTCTTGTAGGCCGTCGCGCGCGGCGAGTGGCGCTCGGCGCCCCCTGGGACCGCTGCGCCCGTGTGCAATCATTACCCTAGCGCCCTCTTGTAGGCCGACGCGGGCGGCGAGTGGCGCTCGGCGCCCCCTGGGACCGCTGCGCCCGTGTGCAATCATTACCCTAGCGCCCTCTTGTAGGCCGTCGCGCGCGGCGAGTGGCGCTCGGCGCCCCCTGGGACCGCTGCGCCCGTGTGCAATCATTACCCTAGCGCCCTCTTGTAGGCCGACGCGGGCGGCGAGTGGCGCTCGGCGCCCCCTGGGACCGCTGCGCCCGTGTGCAATCATTACCCTAGCGCCCTCTTGTAGGCCGACGCGGGCGGCGAGTGGCGCTCGGCGCCCCCTGGGACCGCTGCGCCCGTGTGCAATCATTACCCTAGCGCCCTCTTGTAGGCCGACGCGGGCGGCGAGTGGCGCTCGGCGCCCCCTGGGACCGCTGCGCCCGTGTGCAATCATTACCCTAGCGCCCTCTTGTAGGCCGACGCGGGCGGCGAGTGGCGCTCGGCGCCCCCTGGGACCGCTGCGCCCGTGTGCAATCATTACCCTAGCGCCCTCTTGTAGGCCGACGCGGGCGGCGAGTGGCGCTCGACGCCCCCTGGGACCGCTGCGCCCGTGTGCAATCATTACCCTAGCGCCCTCTTGTAGGCCGACGCGGGCGGCGAGTGGCGCTCGGCGCCCCCTGGGACCGCTGCGCCCGTGTGCAATCATTACCCTAGCGCCCTCTTGTAGGCCGACGCGGGCGGCGAGTGGCGCTCGGCGCCCCCTGGGACCGCTGCGCCCGTGTGCAATCATTACCCTAGCGCCCTCTTGTAGGCCGACGCGGGCGGCGAGTGGCGCTCGGCGCCCCCTGGGACCGCTGCGCCCGTGTGCAATCATTACCCTAGCGCCCTCTTGTAGGCCGACGCGGGCGGCGAGTGGCGCTCGGCG
This sequence comes from Epinotia demarniana, assembly GCA_945867215.1. NCBI lineage: Eukaryota > Metazoa > Arthropoda > Insecta > Lepidoptera > Tortricidae > Epinotia > Epinotia demarniana. The sequence continues at coordinate 5,229,879 of OX244265.1, read as the reverse complement.
CCCCCTGGGACCGCTGCGCCCGTGTGCAATCATTACCCTAGCGCCCTCTTGTAGGCCGACGCGGGCGGCGAGTGGCGCTCGGCGCCCCCTGGGACCGCTGCGCCCGTGTGCAATCATTACCCTAGCGCCCTCTTGTAGGCCGACGCGGGCGGCGAGTGGCGCTCGGCGCCCCCTGGGACCGCTGCGCCCGTGTGCAATCATTACCCTAGCGCCCTCTTGTAGGCCGACGCGGGCGGCGAGTGGCGCTCGACGCCCCTTAGGACCGCTGCGCCCGTGTGCAATCATTATTCATATTCATATTCATTTATTCGCAATATTGATAATATTACATGTCGTTATAGTGCATAAGATAACAATAATAATATGATGTAAAATACAGTCAATTCAATAACAACATTAAATCAATAAGGAATGTAAAAGTAATAAATTTAAAAATGTCAAACTACAAGCTACGGTTTGACACTCAAAATTAATCCACTACTCCTGAGTCTTTCAAAGCTCTTTCCTAAACTAGCATTTGCTGATAATTATATCCTTCAAATATAATACACCGGAAGCTGTTTATTTAAGCAATTATGTGTTCTAAATATGAAAGTAAGCTCTCATGTATTTTACACCAAAACTATACAATTTATATAAAAGTCTAAAACCGAAATACTTACCCGAAAAGCCGGTTTTAATAAATCTTAAACCCGGTTTTTACACCCAATACAACCAATTGTATTGGGTTTTCACGGTGTTATCGATTTCGGTGAAACCGGAATTGTGACCTAGTTCCACCCAATATTTTTTTCCTTGTCCTGAAGTCACATAAAGGAAATGCAATAAGTCAGTGGTCCGTTACACACAAGGTGTAATTAGGTATGTATTTGTCATGAGAACGCTACCATGATTTCGTAGATCTCATTAAGATTGTGCTGCGATGTGGTTAAAGCCGTGAGACGCCGCCGATGACTTATCTCAACATTTGATTTAATTATAACATAGTAATTGTTACAGAATTCTGCGACTGTCATGATTTATTGTCGGGTTAGGTAACAATTCAATGTACTTAATGACATAGTGACCGTAATAATTTCTGTCCCATGATTGTCGCTTTGTCTACGATTTATTCCAAACTGCTTCGTACGGATGCAGAAGGACGCGCTATTTTTATAGGCACGAGCCGCCGGCCCCCCGGCCGGTACCGCCGCAACCGCTATGTCCCTGCATTTTAAATCTGTAATATCTTCCAAATATTCACAAAACTTACATGCTGTAAAGGTACATATTGATCTATATTAAATGCACAATTGTATTATACTTATAAACCTTCCTCTAAGAATCACTCTATCTATTTAAAAAAGCGGCCAAGTGCGTGTCGGACCACGCACAACGAAGGGTTCCGCGCCTATTAAAAAGGTCGTACGGTTACTGAAATCTTACGTCCTTTTCTTTAAGGAAGGCAGTTTTTCAGAAATATCTCTAAAACCTTTAAACCGATCTTGTTCAAAACAATTTTCGCTGAAAGAATTTAATAAGCCAATGTCTATGATTTTTTTCGTATTTTTAAAATACACAGTTCAAAAATTAGAGGGGGGCGACACAATTTTAGTGACTTTCGGGGCGATTATATCCGACTCTATTCACTTAGTCAAGAAAATTGCAAGAAACCTTTTATTTATTTTGAAAGGCCTATCGATTGATGTGCCACACGTGGGCTAGTAATTAAAACTTTCAGTTTTATGTATGGAGTGCACCCCTAAAAAAAATTATTTTAGTAATTTTATTACAAAACTATGTAGCGGCTAACAAAATACACCTATCCTCAAAATTTTATTTAAATACACCTTATAGTTTTCGAGTAAAATGCCTGTGACATACGGACGGACAGACAGACAGACAGACATGGCGAATCCATGAGGGTTCCGTTTTTTGCCATTTGGCTACGGAACCCTTAAAACCGCATCAAAATCCGTTGCGTGGTTAGATCTCAGCATACATACATTCATAAAATATTATAATCATGTAGTGATAGTGAAGTGATAGCCAAGATGTTCATTTACTTATCTATGTCACATGTCACTGTGTGGTGTCGGGTTAGAATTTCACCATCCCTTTCTTCCCGTGGGTGTCATGATACTCGACTAGAAGGGAGAAGGGTTGAAGTGTGTTGTAGGCTTTGGGCTGGCAATTTATCACTGCGTGATCACATATTGTCAATCTACTATACCCACATTTATGATAAAATTGGCATTGGAACATTAGTTTCATGTGCTCTGCCTACCACTTTTGGGAATGAGGGCGTAAATCTTTGTTCTATATGATCATATAGGTACAGTTAGAATATCTTAGGTTCTACCTTGTTTTGAAGTTTGGAAGTATAAAATAATCATTTTTTTTTCATGTTTTTATATCAGAAACTGCATATAAGATACCTAGCTCAAGTAAGTCCAAAACTAAAAACATTTCGAAATCGAAATCTCAATCAAAATCATGTCAAACGAAAGACCAAGCTACTCGTAATATCAACATAATATGTACCTATATCAGTGGGTATTTCGAGTTTTACTCGAGAAGATATCGTCGTAAATAATCACGGTGTGTTTACTGTTCGGGATAACGATGTAGGAACTTAAGGAGGTGGTAGACTGCACTATTTATTAGGATGAGTTTGAACCTTACCATGTCTTAGTCCAATCTGTGATAGCTTTTTTTATAGAGTTTTAAAATTGTTTTTATTTCCAGCATAAATTGACATGAAACATTTAGTTTAATAAAGTAAATCAAATTTATATTTAATTAACATCGCAATTCAGTGGTTAGCAAATAAATAAAATACGACGCTCCCCCTTGCTACACAAGTTTGTGTTAAGGGGCTACCCGAGGTTTTCATTGATTTTTGACAAGTTTTGAATTGTATCTCCTACTTTTGCACCACAGATAAAATTATAATTGAAACGGCTATCTGACATTATATAACAAGAAACTGTAATTTACACTGTCACTTTGTCTGATATATCATAAGATGACAGTTAAAGGGCTAAAGACACATTTGTGTTTAATTTCAAAATCTCAACGTCTCTTTTTGTTTCAGTAAATAGGAAATCATAAATAACAAGAGCCTGCCCACTCCAAGCGAAAATATAATGAAGTCCGCGTCTAAATTCTCACGAGACTGACATTTAATATTTCTGCAGCGAGATAACATCGAAATACATATTAACCATGTTATTACAAATTGTAACATCAACTAAAGCAGGCCAAGCGCGTGTTGGACCACGCGCAGTGTAGGGTTCCGTAGTTGCCAGTTTGTCTTCGTTACATCGACACGCGCGCGCCAACTAAAAGTGGCGTTGGCCTCAACCGAATTTGTACGAAAGTTGTTCTTTTCAAGTATATTTTTAAGTTGGTCGACTATTGCTCCTTATCTAGTTATGTCTACCTACTTGTCCGTGCTAATTTTTCTATTAAATTAAATGTCTGTACTACTACCATGTTTTTTTTTAATGAGGTACCCTGTAGTAAATATTTACCCGGCAGAGGTCCGGACACATGACTCAATACACACAATAGACACTAAATAAAATAACCAATACTTAATGCTGTATTTTCTCGAATAAGGATTCAAAATGTAGTCAAACGGAGAAAAAAGTAAGGCAATTGGTTAAATAATCACAAAGTTACAAATGTCCGAAGTTTTAAGAGGGAGCGCTCCGCGAAATCGGAGTTCTTAGATTGAATATTTACCTATGACAAACTAAAGTGAATGCCAGGAAAATGAACATACAGAAACTACATCATATTTGCAATCTATTTGTCTGAAAAAAACCATACAAAACCAAAATTGCCTCGATAGAAAACAATCGCCAAAACATGTCTTATTTTTACCTAATTTCAATTGTGTGCCGTTCCCGTGCATATAATTTACGTAAAAATTTAGTGTATAATAGCTCTTGATATTGCCTAGTGATTTGACGAGCGGCGTTTTTTTATGTAGTCCCTTTTCAGACTTATTGAGGTATAACGTATTTGGCGTATAGGTCTTTTTTATTTAGCGCGATACTGTTTCTCCCGTCGCGTGTTTCGTGCAGTTTGGTATATCTTGTGTTGCCGTTCGCGGGCGGAGTCAATCGCAATCGCTCCGCTGAGACGAGAGGACTACGTTCTGTGCTCTCACGACAGCACGGTGAACATAATTATTTCAATAATATTGTGACCCAGTATATTCGTCCAGTGAATGAATGTATCATTACATTCCAGTAGATATTTTGGTATATTTTGAAATAATATATTTAAAAGTCGACCTTAACATGTAGACCTTAAAGTTCAAAATACAACCATAAGATTACGCAGCGATCGGCCGGCGACCGGCTTCTTAGAATAATTTGTGCAGTACATGCAAAACTACACGAACATTTTTTCTGTCGAGCGTGTATTTACTTTATGAAAGATTATCACTATCACTACAACATAGTACTCGTATAAAACAAAGTCGCTTCCCGCTGTCTGCCCCTATGAGTGCGTAGATCTTTAAAACTACGCAACGTATTTAGATGCGGTTTTTTTTAACAGATAGAGTGATTCAAGAGGAAGGTTTATATGTATAATATAATTTAATATAGTATCCGAGCGAAGCCAGGGCGGATCGCTAGTTGAGAATAAATCCGGTTAATTTCAAAATCGATGTCCTCTCGGTCTCTAAATACGAATTCGAAGTCGGAAATAATTCAAAAAGTGGTCGCATTATTTTCATTTTTGAAATATTTGTTGTAAATTACGATGCGCGTTTTTTTTTAAAGAACAACATACGTTTTCAGGCTTTTCGAGAAATGATGTCCATTTTGAATTCCAAGATGGCGGACATTGTTTTTCGAATTTAAACTTTCGTGAGACATGTTAAAATAATACTAATACAAGGTTCAACTCACTTATTAAATGTCACTACGGGCGACATGTTTCGAACTCTGCGGGGGTTTATCAGGATGAGTGTTTTCGCGGCGGTTTCGCTTGAATCTTGTCGTGACTCAAGCGACACCGCCGCGAAAGCCTTCATCCTGAAAAAGAACTCCCGAAGATTTCGAAACATGTCGCCCGTAGTGACATTATTGACATTGTTTTTCTTTAAAGTCATCACGGGTGTCGCTTTTAGGGTTATCGAGGGTGCAGATTCCAACAATTATTGCCTGCGAACTTGGTCATTTTTATATTAAAAAAAGTGAACACAATTAAGCAGTTTTTCTTTAGTACCTACCAGTATGTTCAAAATTGATAACTAAAGGGCCAGAGCGTCTCCATTGTCTCCAAGCAGGAATCCGAGATCAGAATTGAAAAATTTGGCCGCAACACTGTGGCCTGTGAAAATCTGACTTTCATAGACATGATCGAAGGTTTCATAATAAATAACAGTTTTTTTAATGCTACTTATAAATTCACAATAAATTCACGTATTCAATGACATGATAGGCGACATGTTTCGAACTCTTCGGGAGTTCTTCTTCAGGATGAGTGTTTTCGATGATTGTTTTGAAGAAGAACTCCCGAAGAGTTCGAAACATGTCGCCTGTCGTGACATTTAATACGTGAATTTAACCGTGGTTTTATTAGTAGTATTTTAGACATGTCTCACAAAAGTTTTAATTCGATTATGGTTTTTTTTGCTTTAGGTTTTTACTAGCCATTGTAATCCTTACGTGATTTAGTAAATAAAAAACCGGCCAAGTGCGAGTCAGACTCGCGCACGAAGGGTTCCATACCATTATCTATAAAACAGTAAAAAAAGTTTATTGTATGGGAGCCCCCCTTAAATATTTATTTTATTTTGTTTTTTAGTATTTGTTGTTATAGCGGCAACAGAAATACATCATCTGTGAAAATTTCAACTATCTAGCTATCACGGTTCTTGAGTTACAGCCTGGTGACAGACAGACAGACGGACAGAGAAGTCTTAGTAATAGGGTCCCGTTTTTACCTTTTGGGTACGGAACCCTAAAAAACGGAAGGTCATATTTCAGTTATAGCTCTCGAAACTCTGACTTAATAGCGAAAATAATATCTTCAAATATAGGTACAGATTTTGTCTTGCTTCCCACTTTTTATAATAGGGATGATGACTAAATTTTTTTATGATGTCATTTGAACCAGTTTTTGGACAGGAACAAATGTTTGTATTGGAGGAACTACAATTAAAGAACATAAATACCCAAAAATTTGAGACAAAGATTGACCTCGCAGGCGGCAGCGCAAAACGCTTAATACTGGAAGACAGACAGGCGTGACGTCACAGCCGACATTAGTTAATACAAAGTACCTACCTACATGTATCGTCGTATGGAAAATCAGGTTCTTGAATTGTTGTTTCATTCGCGGAATACTGCCTTTAAGTACATAATTGTTTTTCAATTTTGTTTCTATAAAAGCCTAAGGATTCTATTGGTACCTTTAAATTTACTCTTGTACAAAAAAAAAAATTCTTTTCTAAACTTTCAAGGTTCATATATTTTTACGATTTTAATTATATTTTATTATTTATACTTTATTACGGTAATTTGATGGTTTACTATACATTTAGCATCACTACGTTATCAATTTGAACATGAGTCATCATGCCTATTATTCATAGGTATTCATCATGTTTCATCTGACTGTCGGGGCATATACTATGCGAGAAGGAGCGGGGCAGCAATAGACGCATCAGCGCGGCAGGTGCGGGGCGCGCGAGTGATTTCTGATTTTTCCCTGGCGGTACGCCCCCTCTTAAGAGGTATGTTCTTGCCCCTTTTCCGCAAAACGCACCTTCATATATCATAATTAAACGATTGTCATTTTCTAAGACGCTGGCAAACATTACAATCTGCGAGCTTTTGCTCTCTCTAACAAACATTAACACGGCTGCAGTTTAATTTTTTGAGATATTTGAATGGGATTTTCGTGATTACGCATATTTATGATTTCTTTCTTTTGGAGTAATAATAAATTTTGTGTCTACACCCGTATTGTGAAATGGAATTTAGGTGTAGGGGAGGCACTGTAAGGCACGATAATGTTTTTTTTTCTAAATTTGGTTTTGCTATTTTCTCGGCGTGATTGATTATATACCCATTCCGAATTACAGCTTTCTAGTAGCTAAGCCGGAGACGGACGGACGAACAGACCAACATAGCGAAACAATATGAATTCCTTGTTGACAATGGAACCCCAAAATATAACCCCAAATTAACCGTCTGTCTTCACTCGAGGTGCCTAATTGAATGTAGTTTTTTACATTTACGCTAAATTTATCCGCCAAAATATATGTCGAACAAGCAAATCATGACAAGCCATCATTAAAACAGCAATAATCAGTTTAAATTAAAATACCTTTTGTTCTCTTCAATCAAGTTTATTCACAGTACATGTCAACAAAAAATTGTATAAACGTAAAAAAAATATGGCAGTGTGCATCGAATAACAAAGAGTAATTGGGAAATGCGAGACGGATGCCGCGCCCCGACGATGTTACGGCTAAACTAGGCGACAGAGGTTTACGCGGCCTTGGGGACGTCCGCGCCTTCTGCGTGGAAGCCGGTCTCATCGGCGTAGTAGGTGATGCTGTGGGGATTGCCTTCCGAGTCCAAGTAGGAGTAGGATCCGCGCATGACGACCACGCTTTGAGGCTTGTTCTCCTCGTCGGTCACGGTCTTTAGCTCGCCCTGCTCTTGTTTGTTGGTGCCGTCATCTGTCTCGAAACTGAAATTTAAAAGAACATTAATTAAACCACACTGTCAACACAGCCATCAAACGTCACAGTGTGGCGAGTTTTTATATAAGGTATAAAATGTAATCACCTTTGTTTTTGAATAAATAAAAAAAATGTTTTCTAAAATAAACTTTGCAGTTATTTTCAAATGTTGGTTTACACAAACAATAAGAGCTTATTTCATTCTAAACTTAAAAAAATCAAAGAGATATTAGAATGTTTGATGGATTCAGTTGTGTAGGTGCCAAGTAGTTCCAAAATCGTTTGAGATACCTAAGTAGCGAAAATCATGGTACTCCAGGAAAATACGGTTTTGAAAAACATTCATTTATAATATGCTTTTTTGTTGATTTCATTTTAAAATATTATTCTAAGATGGTTTAAGTATTCAAAAATCCGACAAACTTTCGTGCCGGAAGTAATTAGGTATGTAGATTTAAGTGAAGCATTTGTATAATTTAACTTGAATGTTATAGAGCAAATGTAAATGAACGACAAAAATATTTTATTATAATATCTTTCTGACTTTTCAGAAGCTAACTAATTTATTATTTTTTTACGTCTGAAATATTGTCGGATTGTGTCGCTGGCTATTTAAATGTATTTAATGCGTTATACATAAAAAATAAGCTTTTCTTAATTATTTCTAAGAATTACATTCTTTCCATACAAGTTGTCAGTTCATTGACTGGACTATTGTGTCAGCCATGTTGCTTGCGGTAAATTGTACTTACGCAAAGCTGTATCCTCCCTCGGGCTGCTGTTCGAATTCCGAACGAATAATTTTAACTTCCTTCGGATCCGCGGGGGGTGCGGCGATGGCGACTGCCACGAGCGCGGCTACAACCAGGATAATCTGCACATAAAACAATACAATAAAAATAAACAACTCGCATTTATCGAAGGTGTTTTTTAAATATTTAGACACCTCGTGACATAACAGAAAGATCACCGGTAATCCACCACTTTAAATTTATAGCCGCCGTTACACGAGCTAACAAGTTAAATCTCGGTTTTTCAGCTGTCCTCACAACTTGTTGATAATGCCTATTCAATGGCAAATTGACATGGCAATATAATCCACAACACATCAAAGTATATTCCCGAGTGGCGTTTTACAACTGCGAAATTCTAGGTGTGGTGGCAGTTTATTTAAAATACACTTCACTAAAGCTATAATATTATTATAGGTAAATTATATTGATGATATACAAATATAGGAATAGTATTGATAACCCACCAGTTTCATTTTTAGTGTTTAGATAACTTCTGTTCGATGAGAAACTGATGAGCGACTGATGCCTAAACGCTCGTGACTAAATCTTTTATACATTTCTCCCGGCAATCTAACGCACTTAATGTCAAAACGGCGCAAACATTCGATACCGGCTACCCGGATTCGGTCATCGATGATCAGCTGTACCTGCATTACCGAACTAAGATCACATTTTGGGATGCGAACATACATGAAATTAAACTTTGTAACTGTCTTAACAAGGCTCAATATCGCGCTAGTCTGCAGACGACATTTGGGCGAATCTCTGTGCGATCATGATAGAAGCGTGCCTACTCGACACGCCTATGTGTGCGTATGTGTTTAACAGCAATTTGAAGGTTTTATTCACAACTATTTACCTAATAATTTGTCACTTAATATGAAATATGACTAAAGGGTATTGGGTCAAGGGTGGTGTTTCCTGAGCGCGCAGGTTCATCGTTTGAGCATTGTCACTGTCAATTAAGATTTAGCTATTCATGTTTTGTAACATTACATGATAACCTGAACCGGTAATAATCGGTAGAACTTTATGAAATGACAATAGGTAAACAAATAATTGATGTAATCGACTTAAAAAGTGAATTCTTTATAATGTCATTGCCCCCATTACATTATAAATTATAACGTATCATTTCATATTATAACGTAGGTACAGATATTTAGCACACGTTATTTTTTTGCATTGGTAATTCGCCACATCGCCAGCCCTTGACATATTGAGTATTCTGCCAGCATTTCCTGTGGACGGGCTTGACAGTCTCACAATAAGTAATTAGGTACAGACAGCAAGTTTTCATTTGATAGTTACACTTAACGTAGGTACATTCAGCTACAGAAAATAGTGACCCCTCATGCATACAAACTTCTACACTGACTGCACATAGGTGACTTACTGGACTTTGAAAACGGACTAATTTGAACTTAATTGCCATTGTTGACTTATTTTAAAGTTTTAATTGAAATTGGTGCATTGATATATTGGATATATTTTCTGATTGACAAAAATGGTTAGGATTTTTCGTAACTAACTCTCGGTGACAGTTTAGCACAAGTTTTCCTCTCAGTCCAATCCATTTTTAGAGCGTAGCATATTAGGATATTGCACAAAAAACTTACTTAATTATAAATATGAGCATTGCAATTCAGCGAGGAAATGCCGCCAGCATCCTTGGTACAATGCCTCGAGGGCCTTTTTTAGATGTAACTTAGCTTTAATTTAATTTAGTTAATGTTATCATCTTGTATATACCTACTTTAGGAAATAAAATGAAAACGACATATAAAAATATATATATATATAAATATTGTGAGTACAACATCAAGAGCCTGTCTTCTACCTACGTAAGTATCAGTTTAATCTGTTCAATTCTGAAAGAAATGAATATCATCAAGGAATAAAGAATAATCTACCGATATAAAATCTAAAATAAAGAAAGTGCAATGTAAAAAAATGAAAAATCGCACTTGATAATATTTGCTACCACATGCTTAGTTATTTTACCGCTAACTTTATATTTCACATACACTTTTATTATACAGACGTATATTTAAAGTGCAAGTGAGTTTGCTCATTTATACAATTCTATACTTCATGATCATCATCAGCTTATATGAGTCCCACTACTGGGCATCATCACTAATCCCATGTTGCTCCCCTACACGGCCTCGAGGGTTAACGCCGCAGTGGGTTTAGTGGGCAAGTATTCGCTTCCCTTACTTATGGCGAGTCCCATACTGGGCCACAATGGGCCATCCATAGCCCGGGGGCATTCGTAAACGCATTACCTCTGCGTGAAAAAAAGGCCTCTACTCATGGATGAGAGGAAATGGGCAGTAGTTGCGGGTTAGGGACTTCACATACACCTTTGAATTCCATACTTAATCAATATTTTTGTAACCTATAAATAAATGATTCTATGATCACTATAAAAACTCCCTATCATCCACGGGTGATAAATAACTGATATTAATCAACCCGGTTACAGTTTAACGCAGTTAAACTCTGCATTCTTCGTGGGTTCAGAAGTTTACCTGCCAGCCCAGCCTATCCTGCCATCAATACTTTTCACCAAGGGACTACAATATCTAACCCTTCCTCTGAATCTATCTTCGGTATACCGACGACAGAAAATGTTATCTATGAGTGCTAATAATTGCACTGACAATACAGTCGGAATATAGATAGCTAACGATTGATGATCCAGTGCAGTGCTGCACTTCTAATCTTAGTGTGGAAATTGTGAGACGGCTGCTGCAGAATTATTTTTCGCAACTCCATGCGTCTGTTCTTTCTCGCATACTACTTACCCTAATCTAATTGTATGCAGTATCTACTTTATATATTTTATGCATACTTCAAGGAGGATGACTTGAAGGATGATTTATTGAATAAAAAGTAACCTATGTTTTAAGCAGAGCCTGATTTAGAGCTTTTGAGAATCAAACCATCTCCGTTTAAATCAGGTTGAGCGGTTTACAATGATAACATAACAAACAGAAAGACAGAGTTACAGTCTTTCATTTATAATATAAGTAGGTACCTATGAATTGCAGTAGGTAAAACTAAGCATCGTCGAAAGGCTGCAAACATCCATCAAAGCTAAGTAATTCAAATGGCTAATGCTGACATGCCAATCATATTATAAAAAAACCGGTCAAGTGCGAGTCTGACTCGCGCACTGAGGGTTCCGTACAAACGAACAATTAACTCAAGGTAAAGTAAAATGTCCCTATACTTATTTGTTAAATTACTTATTTTCACAACAGAACTCAATTTCAAACAACGAATAACTTTTACACCAAGACCATCGAACTACCGAGACAATTGAATCGCGATTTTTTTTGACCTGCTAATGAAACACACCCGTCCCAAACCCATTAATTCTAGAAAAATCTTAACAGCGCGAAGTAGGAATGGGGTCAGCGCCATCTATCGGCCCCATTTGATACTAACGTCAAAGGGCAATCAGCTTAGTTTGTATGTTGGTGTTTTAGCGATTATAGTTTATCACGTGAACCGATCTCGATTATTATTATTTTATTTGAAAGAGAGTACTTCTATTACAGTCTTGTAGGCATTTCAAAACAAAAAATACTTACTTATAAAGTTGATTAAATTGCAAACTCTACTACCTAGGAATAAATGATTTTTGAAAATAAAACTAAAAATACGCTAGATACAGAAAAAGTTATACTTTTCCAGTAATATTTATGTTCATCTTAATCACAAGTAATTATTTAAAAGTTTTCGCGTGAATAATTTCGGAGATAAGGGGGGGATGGTATTTTTTTTACATTTTCCTTCATAGATCGAAAATTTACCAATGTAGAAAAAAAGGAAACACTGTTTCAAAAAGTGCAACTCAAGCCCTTTTCAAATGATCCTCACTTGTCCTAATAGTTGTTTTTTTTGCCCCCTCCTCAATTTTCTTAATATTTCATAGAAAATTAAAATGTACATTTAAATTTTTCATTTTCAATGCACGCGAATAACTCTCATTTATAACCATTCCAAATTTCAAATTGATAGCTTAAGTAGTTCGTGAGATATTTCACTTTGTGACAGACAGACAGACGGACGGACGGAGTCGCAACATAAGGGTTCCTTTTTGACATTTTTGTTACGGAAAGAGGGGTTGTATAAGTTTAACGTGTCTGTCTGTGTAAATATCTGTGTATCGTATGGTCTGTGGTATCGTAGCTCCCAAACGGATGGACCGATTTGAATGCGGTTTTTTTCGTGTCATAGATAATTTTATCCCGAGTGTTCTTAGCCATGTTTCATCAAAATCTGTTCAGCCGTTTTTGAGATATTAGACTTTGAAATGAAAATGTCGAAGGTTTTTCAACTTTTTTAAGTTGTAGTTGTTAACCTTTGGGTACGGAACCCTAAAAACTAAAGAAGATCCGCTCGTCAAATATCAAGTCGCGTAACTTTGAACTTTGATAATATCACTGTTAAAGATCGAGATGAGACGGAATGTCATAATTGAATACCTACCTGCTTAACATTCGTTAAATAAAAATAAACCAATTAAACGTTGGACCGATATTTGAATCCATCGCTTGTTTTTTGACCTACGTAATCTTTAGCAGGTTGGAAGAAAAGGAATCTTGTTTTTTTACATCTGTTAATAATCGGATGATACCATCGACAGGTTCTTCTATGTATTTTTATTTAACCAGTTATTTGGCTACTTAATTATTTTTATACGTACTTTAATGGCTTAATGATCCCAATTGGATGTTGATTGTTTGTTTCTATAATACTCAGCCAGTTGCTAACCTATTTTATAGATAGATTTATAGATTGTACCTATTATGACCTAGTATAGGTACAATATTGCCTTGCATAAAATGAATCCCCGTCCGTAGACCAGCTTGGCAGGGCTGGCTTTCCACGAGGCAGCCTGACCTTAAGGATAGGGAAGAAACCTTTAAATATTTAGCTTCTTGTTACTGACACAATTGAAGCTATTGTGTCAATAATATACTTAAGTACCTACCACGGAAGAGAGGAAAAAAGGAGAAATTGGAACCTGTCGCAACAAAAAAATCATTTCTCCGAAAGCCGTATCGTTCGAAATGTTCCTGAGGTCTTGAATAGTCTTGATACATTTTTCTGAAGCTTTAATTGCAGGATGCATACGTCAAATCTTTCATACCATAGGATTAGGGAGCTAAGTAGATAAAATGAATATAATATTACTCACAGAGCATGACCTAAAGTTAACAGTTGAAAATTAAATGCTTAACCACTCGAAACCTATCATGGTAGCTACAAATTGATGTTGAAGGCTTATTACAATTAAGAACTATCATAAGCTGTTTATGGCTTAAAATTACGGACTGTTGAGTTTGTTTCGGCGTTTCTTCTTAACAGTGGTCTTCTTTTTCAAAAACGCTGCTGGTAGAAATTTTACTTGTCGCAGTGCCATTACGGCCTACTTGAAGAATAAAATGGATTTATTTCAGATCTACGAGTACCTACAGTAGTTATGTGAGTGCAAACTAAATAAATGAAAAAAGGCTGTATTCTCACGCCGGTAAAATAGAATTGAACGTAAACGACCGACGCTTACGTGGATCCAATTGATGGGTGGACGCACCGCACCTATCAATAGATTACATTATTAATTGAAACTGTTTTATTTTACACAAAATTATAGCGCATTTGTAGACAGATACAGGTACGCACATACCTACCTACCCAATTACATCAATAGCATGGGTAATATTATGGTGACAAAATGAAATATTACATTAATAATTTACGTAATCCTCATGACCTTCTCAGGTAAACCAGGGTCAAAGTTCAAGCGTAAAAGGCCAGTTGTCTCCGGTTACAGTATCTACTAAGAGACCCTAAAAGTTAAAACTAGTAATTTGCCAAGCAAAAGAAAAAAGCTTTATTTGGTATTAAAATTTGAAAGGTCGCGAGGGGATATACTTTATTTTAAGAAATTAGTAATTCATGGCCGCTTTTTACAACACAGGTATTTGGGTTCATATAGGTGGCGTCATCTGACTGTGTGTGATACGACTGTTTTTTTAAGTTCGTCTAATTAAACATGTCATTGAGTTATGTGAATGCTGTGCCCACATCATTTGTGTTGTCACCGTTCAAACGATAACGCGCCTTAAGGTAGTTGCGTTCACTAGATATATTAACAGTTCTTTCAATGCAATAGTATGGTATATGACATAAATGCCATAAGATCCATTTTCAATTGATGGTACGGATACATTTCAACACTCGTTTTTCCCGCGACATTGCTTATTAGGTAGTTCGGCTGTGGCCCGTAATCGTATAGTTTCGTAAGCCAGCTGACAATTGAAAAGCGTGTCTGTATTTGACATATGAGTCATATGACATATCACAAGACTGAATTAGGTAGGTACCTATCCAAACATTGCATAAAATTGAAGTTCCACAAACTTTGCAACGACAATATGAGGATGAAAAAATGCTAAGTTATTTTTCATATGCGAAAAGTCACTTGCATTGCATATTACATACGAGTACCTACCTTCCTATCCCGATTTACCGAGGAGATATATTAAGGAGGTCTTACGCAAGTTAAGCAAGGATATATAAATTACCTACTAGCATCTGCCCGCGACTCCGTCCGCGTGAAACTAGTTTATATCGTAGCTCCATACATGCTTTCACCCCCCAGTTCACCCACTTAGGGGATGATATCCGGAATAAAACATAGCCTCTATATCCTTCCCCAGGACTCAAATTATATCTATAAGCTTACCAAATTGCATCTAAATCGATTAGGTAATTGGTTTAAGGCGATGCATTGGAAATTATCGCGTCATAAATGGACACATGACTCGAACAAAAATTAGGGCTTTAAAGCCCAATATCTCGCAAACGAATCACTGATTTCGAATGATTTTGAACGGGCTATCTAATGATAGCCCACACCATGGGTTCAACGAGAAAAAAAATACATCACCGCTTTAGGTGTAGGTATAGGGGAGGTACCATAAAAAAATCAAGATTTTATTGTACTGTTCTGTCGGCGTGAATGGCGTGATTGATTTATATACCCATGCCGAATCAGTTTTATAGTAGTAATAGTTACTGAGCTAAGCCGAAGAGGAACGGACAGACAGACGGACTTGGCGAAACTATAAGGGTTCCTTGTTGACTACGGAACCATAAAATTGACATTAAAATGTCTAGAAGAAGATTCCAATAGGGAAGATGCAGTTATAGTATTTGAGGAGGCCTGTGCCCAGCAGTGAGACCGTATATACAGGGTGTACAATCCAAATGGGTCAGTATGGTGAAGTCGGAAACTATGAGAGATAGCGAGATCTGTTCTTAGGAACCATGACGTCAATTTTAGATTTAAGAATAATTACATTCAAACTTTTTTATTAACATATGTACTGTAAATAGCGTTTATTTAAAATTAGAACGCATTAATTTGTTCAGCGGGCGTACCAATTCATTTAAAATTTGAAAATGGAATACTGTTTTTGGAGTTAACTTCAAATGAAACACGGCTTTTCATAACCTCCTCGTGTTGATTTTTGATAACTTTCACATTATTATTGTGTTTGTTGTTCGATTCCCGGTTATGTATGAGAGTGAATAAAAAAGTTTGAATGTAATTATTATTAAATCTAAAATCGACGTCATGGTTCCTAAGAACAGATCTCGCTATCTGTCATAGTTTCCGACTTCTCCATACTGACCCATTTGGATTGTACATCCGGTATATAGGCTGATTTATAATTATTATTTTCGTAGCTACCGAAACGTTTTTACTTCAGTTTATATTAATTTCAAATTTTCAAACAATAATTACGATTTGAAGTAATATGAAACGGAACGTGTTTTAATCCAACAATCAGCGAACCACGGACAAACAATTATGGCGAGTGACACACATTGAGTGACGTCACAGGAACTGTAGATCCATTTAGAATACAATAGAATACGTTTATTTGCAAGAATACTTATTTCTAGTTACAGGATGTTCATACAAAAAAAACGTAGCGCGCGCATGCAACTACTTATTTAAAATTTCATCTAAATACCTTCCACAAATAGTCTTTTTCTTTTTTAAAAATGTCCATGCTGTTTGTGTCAATTTAAACTTTCGCGCCTAATAATAAATAAACAGCATGGACAATGAAAGCAAAATTGAAAATATTGCATCTTCCCTATTCCAATGACAGTTCTAATAAAACGATGGCCAGTCACGTTAAACACGTCTGCGAAGAATGAGTAGGTTTGTGAAGCCGATGATGATTATCGAGTATTCCGGTCTTCATCATCATCATCAGCAATCAGCCACTAGACGGCAAGGACCATATAATTTCAAAAAAAAATGTAACTGGCCCAAAACGTCTCCGTCAAATATTTATTTGACACAGACACGAAAACCCCAAGGTGATTTCGGCGATTATATTAAACTCTGACTGTTTGACTTTGTTTTACGAGTAGGTTATATATAATTACAGAGACGGAGGCAATAAATTGTCTAGACAGATATAAACTGGTAGTTGGTGATGATTATACGAACTATTTCGCTGGCTTAGTTGGGCTTACCTATTATTTTGTGGTTAAAATTATTAGAGGTGTCAATAAAATATTATATATTAAGTCAATTTATTATGAAACTTCTGGGATACTTTGAGAAATTCAACAGTGAAATAATTAAAACAAGGTATACAAAGAAACACGTTTAATTAAATAATAGTGAGAAACGCATACATCGCATAATAATAAATAATAAACAGGTTTGTGTGTCCTAAGGTGGATTGTTTTCGTTCGTTTGTTGCGTTCATCTATATGTACTTATATTAGGTCGTTACCTATGAAATTGGCGTTTTTTACACATATATTATTTTGTACGTAATTTATTCATTTCTATTGCAACTTCCAAATTCTTTTTTAATATCAATATTACACTGTGTAACAAAGGCTTTAAGGACAAATAATAGGTTTTAATTTTTTATTTACTGTTTCAAATTAAAGCTGCCGGTTCTATGTTTCAATTACGTATAGTTTTATGATGCGAACTACTTTTAAGTAATTAAGATATGAGTAACGTAGCTTAAAAGTTTTCTATATTCGTACCAAAATTTTGTGTGGTTTGAATTTGACATTGCTGAATAATCCGCAAAATTCAATGTATGTAAATCACAGTAAAATTCTCCATACAAAACGCCAATTTCATAAGTAAGCACCTAATATAATAAAGACGAAAAGTCTGGGAGATAACAGCTTTGTAAGTTTGTTTACGTCACACCTGGCCATAATGCGAGTTTTACTGCACGCTTTGCGTACGGGAAAACTCGCATTGTGGCCAGGTGAAGACGTAAAATTTTGTACTCAACACCGGCGGTAATTCATAAAGCCCCAGAGCGCATATTTATGGCCTTCACCTTCGGTTCGGGTCACAAACACCTGCGATCTGGGGCATTCACGAATTCACCGCCCTAGTTACGTAATGTACTAATTAATGGGGTATTCTCCGGAGTCACTTGCAATAACAAAAAATCTTTCACATTTGCATAGACTTTTTGCTTTTTGGATGGACATTGGCTACATAATACCCCGCGGGTTTAATGGTCTTTCCAATACGCAGCCGCAGCCGCGCGGCAGCTAGTGTTACACATGATCTCTGCTCAAGGTGATACTAAATAATAGCTGTTTCCATCGGCTTCGTGCATGCGATGGATCGCATCGATTTGATTTTCCAATTTGTTATCCGTCAACATATTGCGCAGGGACTCTTGGCACTGAGACTTGGCACTCGAGAAAATCTCGAAATTATTTACTTCTTGGGGTGGGGTCTTCTACGTTACAATGACATTCATTGTTATTCGCGCGATGAGCAAAGTGTTAATCTGTCGTTAACGTTAATCTTTGAGCAACAAACTTAGGTTAATTTTGTATTAAGCAGTAACGCTGCCAAGGAATATATTTTTTTTTATGTGATAGGAGGCAAACGAGCAGACGGATCACCTGATGGTAAGCGATTACCGCCGCCCATGGACACCTGCAACACCAGAGGTGTTGTGAGTGCGTTGCCGGCCTTTAAGATGGGAGTACGCTCTTTTCTTGAAGGTTTGAAGGTCGTATCGGTCCGGAAATATCGCAGGCGACAATCCATTCGACACAGATATTAAAAAACCATAGATAAATTATAAATTAAAGGAAAAATTTAATAGTCTTCTAATAGAATATCGCTACACGCCTCCCTAAGGCGTTGTAGGAAGGAACTGATTGAAATGGTGGCCGAACCGGATTGTTCCGATAGCGCAGTTGATTAGCGACGGGCCATGAATGCCTGTGGTCGCCATTTCGAATCCGGCTCAGAGCATTAATATTTTCAAACTTAGATTTTTTTGGAATACTATTGATTTCCCGAATAATCCAAAATTTACATCAACTCTGTGAATCTTCGTTTTTGTATGGAGTAATCTACTAGCAGTGTTTTTCAAATTGTGTGACGCGGGTAGCGTAGCCTCTTGAAGGGCGTCACAACTGTCAGTATTTATAAAATTTAAGTCATGTTAGATTTGGTATTTAAAAATATAAGTTTCAACTGCAGCGCGAAATATTTTTCAGAAATTCGGTCGCGCCATAAAAAACCTTGATTAACACTGTGCTGTCTGTGCTGTAGGTGCGGATTTTAATTCTAGACCGGTTCTTATCTTAAGACCCATCGGTCCAACAAAGCCACAATAGCCACGTGCCGCACATACTACTTTACTCGAATAATAGCGACTCAAAGTATAATATTGTGTAAATACAAAATGATTCCCTTAGACATAAATACGCTTTTTGGTTGAAAAAGTGTTGATGTTTATTTAACAGTATGAATTAGCGGTTACACTTAACAATAAAAGACAATCGCTTTGTTTGCCACTTAACAATGAAAGACAATTGCTTTTTTACCGCTTAACAATGAAAGACAATCGCTTTGTTTACTCGGCACAAAGAGAAGTGAATTCGGTCTAAAAAAAACAATTCGCTCCATACCATATCATTTGTATAACTATAGTGGGACGTTTTCAAGATGTCCCAATGGTCATAAAAGGCTTATCTTTAGAATAAAGATATTGTGCCCATCGTTAAATCGATCACTACTTATCAGCTAGAAATTAAAAGAAAGAAGTAACAAAACAATCCGTACGAATTTCGATCAAAGTGGAAAATTCTTCGCCACGAACGTGATTTGAACCCGCGCCCGTTGGAATCCGTCAATCGCTCTTATTCAACTGAGCTATCGTGGGTCCGCTAGTGGCGACGAATCTTTCAATCCCTTAACTCGTCTAATTACATCTTAGAGGATTTATTTTTAAATTTTGATCGATTAGAATTTCGTTAGCAGGCGCTTCTGATTAGTGAACATTTACAGCTTCCGATCTACTATAAGGGCAATATTTCACCGGGACACCATGGCGGCGCAATCAGTCGCACCAACAAATTGTATGCAATTGGTTGCGCTATGCAATATGTTGGTGGCGAGCAAGTGGTTGCGCCGTCATGGAGGCCCGGTAAGACATTGCCCTAAGGTTCAAGTTGCAATAATAGGCAACGGTAGCCAAGGTCGGCGCCGGATCACCAGGTCAAGCGCATCACGTGATCAGTCTTTCGTTTGGAGGACTTGATGAAGCCGAGGAACTGAAGCTCGGCCACGGCCCGGGTGAACCTTGCCCTGCAAAAATAATAGTACATTACTACAGGGGCCGGGAAGTAAGGGATTACAGTAGTACCACAAATATAAGTGACAACGATGTACCTGCGCAGAAAGCATTTTTTGAAAACATTTTAACCAATCATAAGGCAGCGCGTTTACGCGGGTAAAATCTTCAACGCCCATTGGCCGAAATTTTGCGCGCGACGCCAGCCGCTCCGGCGGCCGCCATCTTGTCCGGCGCCATGAGCGCAAAAGCACGAGTTCACCTGTCATTGCATATTGTACCTTACGTATCGTGCAACAATGTCTTTATCGAAATGGTCATACGTTCGATTTCATTCAGTGCTTGTCACCAGTCGTCGGCGTAGACGAATATTGCCGATGTAACTTATGTTTGTGGTACTACTGTACTGAACCAGTGAGCATCATCTTAAGCTCTGTCGTCGCTTACCATCAGGTGAGAGTAGGGTCAATCACTGGACAGTCTTTTATTAAAATAAAATGTAATGAACGTTACTGTGTGAGCGCGTCCGTCTCCTCGCTGCTGGACAGCACGGCCGCGAAGGCCTGCAGCCAGTCGTACAGGTTGACGTGCTTGCCGCACTCGCGGTGCAGCTGGTACAGGAGGCACACGTCGGGCAGCGAGGCCGACGCGCTGTCCGCCGACGAGAGGCGGCAGCACGAGCACTGAAACAATACGGAACGTTTTTCATCACTCTTGCTCTCGAAAAGGGTGTGGTGACCATCGCACCACTCTAGAAAATCAGCAGCCCTTCCTGCGATCACCACTGCCAAAGCGGGCCGTGTATGTGTGCAGCCCTGGCGCTGCGATGCGGCGGACAATGGACGACGTCACGCGCTCGTTAGCGACCTTCCACGAGACTCGCACCACAAAATAGATAGTAAGTCAATCACATGTATGCACCTCGCTTTTCATACCTACGCTCGGCGGTTGCTCTAGGGTTGTCAACTATGGCTTATGCACAAACAACTATCGTGGTAGTGGAACTCTTATCCAGTTGTTTGATTTATTGTTGAGAATGAAACGGGAAGAATGGAAATATAAATTAATAATGACTAATATATTTTACTTTTAATGTCATTGTTATATTACAAATAAGCTTAAAAACGACAATTCACCGTTTAATGTTGAATTTAAACAACCGTTCACTGAACATTTATTTTGCTTGTTCCATTATTTTGTTGTTCCATTATTCCACAAAAATGATCACAGACGCGTCTCAAGTGGATGGCACACGCGCTCGCACTGGTCCGAACCGGTCCGAGATATCGTGTACGTGAGCAGTGTCTATGTGTGCGTTGCTGAAGCGCACTTGTATGTAGATTGATTTCTGTACCTATCTGTTTTGTGCTCGCACTGAACGCACGTCACCTTACGCGACTAGCTTACGCGCGGGATTTCGTCATGCATTATATCCGCTTACCGTCTGCATCTTTCCGTTCACGCTAAACTTCATTGTTAACTAGTGATTGAGTTTAAATTGATTATACTCATATATGGAAGTCTACTACTTCTACTACTATTAATTCTGCACCGAAGTTAGGACTCCATAAGGGCAATTAGATATTGGTGGTTAAACATTGGATTAATAGGCTTGCAGTAAAATAAAATAGCAAGGCAACAATGGTAAGATGATGGTGTTATATTTTCACGAATTTATTTTGTTGCTGAGTCTAGGATGTTTTTTCTTTGTATTTATAAATTATATCTTCTTGTAGTACCGACTTTAGCAAGTGCAAACTTTGTAGTTTCCGACTAGTTCAATCTTGGCTAAAACACACTGGACCCTTTTTAACCGACTTCAAATAAGTTTCTGTCAAAAATTTCATTTTTGGTACAAGCTTTTATTGCCGACTGTACTTTTTTGTATACCATCATCAACTACTCATTGAGACGATTCTAACGAAACCAAACTCAACGGGTTTACGTCGGTTAAGTACTGAATTCCCATGGCCTCCTTATGTCTCCATCATCAGATCAGCTCGATGGTACCATAATATTGAATTGTCATCCAAACTATACTTATACCCAAAATTTCAGCTCAATCGGTCACCGGGAAGTGGGTCAATTTTAAGTCGCAAAATTTGTCCCATTCTAACAGGGCAAGTTAAATAAAAGCTTGTAAAAAGAAGAGGAGGTTCTCAATTCGGTTGTTTTTTTTTATCTCATACTTTACTACGCCTTAAAAACATTACTAGCAAGCTCATATTATAACAATCATATATTTTTGCTATGCCATATTGGAATTGAATAGATGGTTTCAATTTCAGACATCACATAGGACACAAGTTATGGAATCAATCATAATCTATGGTTACACCTACATATTCATTCATTTATAAAATACTGCACGGTATAAAGGTGAGCATCTACCAGAGACATCATAAGCTATGTATCCATACGAATGACTAATGACACCTATCTAGCAAGTGAAAACACAGCTGTCATCTCTGGTATAGTTAAAATTATTTAAGCTGTCTGTTTAGCACTTGAAAGCTTATCTTGTGAACAATGGCTCTGTTTCCTTGGTATAAGCCCAACGCAAATCCTCGCAAAGATAAAAATTAAGCAAGTAACAGTAAAACTCATACAAATAGCTACCATATTTTCTAAGTCACAAGGTTGAAATTGCAATAGCATAACACTTATACTAACCCTCCGGTCGTGTGAGCTAATGAAAGGATACAACAGCATATTTGAGGCCGGCTCTCGTCGATTTTTTATTTGTATAACAACACTGTGTGGAATTTCTGTTTGGTTTTTAATCCGATTATGACCCATATGCACCTGTAAATAATGGTGAGGATTGCTCAACGCGGTGTGCACGGCGCCGCGCGGCGAGCCCACGATCTGCTTCCTGACGCTGCTGACGTCACTGAAGAACAAAACCTCGTGGAAGGTCTGTGTCGCTGGCGGTTGCAGGCCCTACAAATTAAATTATTATGAAAAGGGGTGTACACACTAAACAATACTCAGGACAAGCTATGGTAATAATAGTACCACAATAATAATACATTTTTGTATGGACGAGTACGTAGTATTTCAAAGGTATTCTTCCCTCTTAAGACCTTGATAAATAGTCGTGTACCTACAGATATTGGTGAGCATCTTCCTCGCTCCGATATAGCGCATGGCGACTATGCCTTACCTTAACAAACATGTCTTCGAGGTAGCTGACGAAGCGCGATCGAATCATCTCGAACTCCGATTGAACGCGGTCGGCTCTGGTCGCGCGTAGTAATTGCTGGAAAGAGCAGATCATTAACTGCCTCGTTCAGTTGAAAATGCACCTTCCTATAAACCGTTTTGTTAGGATTAGAAATACGGTAAACAAAGTAGCAGTCGTCGTCAACCTTTTCTGCTTGGGACAAATATTAGATGTTACCCGGAAATTCATCCTAACTGCAAAGTTCACACCAACTTGTAAATGTTGACCACCATACGTTTCTCATTTGTTGTTTATGGACTCTGTTTCTGTCTCTTTGCTTTTGGTGATGACAAAACGTTCGGGGGAGAACGAGTCGGTCTTTTTGCAAGCCACTTGGGCCTGCCTCTGGTTGGTCCATCGCAGTCTGCACGCCACCACACACAGCGAAATATAAAATCTTAATATTAATTAACAAATAGATACTCGTATAATAATCTCGTAACCTGAATTCAACAATTTGATGATTACCAAGAAAACAAGAAAATGAACGTGATACGATTGACACATTTGACAATGTCGACAGCGAAAAAAACAAAACGAACGTTTCAAATGGTTTCAAACTCCTGCTCCTTTAGGTTTTTTATCAAGCAACCTTTCCAGAGCTGAATAACGAAATTTATAACAACAGAGTCAAAAAATAAATACTTCCAAAATAAATATATTGTTGTACGTATTATTTAGATATAAATAATGAAAACACTTCTATCATTTTAGGGTCGACAACAATAACGTAAGTCTTTTTTAATGGCCGTTTGAGATACATTGACAATTGTGTGGTATAAGGTGTCTTATATAAAATACCTCGTGCTTTGTGCTTTATCCTTCTTTCTAATGCTAAAAAACGCACTATACATTATGATACAGTTTACAATCGCGAAACATTAAAAATCACCAATGTAATTTGAATCAGCTGTGATAGGAAATAGAGTAGTTTATTTGTTTTGAAATGGAACGAAATAAAACAAATGCAACTCTGTTCCAATTTTGAATGGCATAGATTCCTTTTCGATTTATTTGATGCGTGCTTTTAATAGGTCTTTGGCGGCTAGACGCAAGTCACTTAAAAAATAATGTACCTTGTCAAAAGCATTTAAAACTCCTCTGAGAAACCTTCATGACAATCTTTCTTCATTTGAACATTAGATAACAGGTGAAACTGATAACTCGAGTTCCAAAATACACGCTCAGCCTAGTTTGAGACTCACCCGATAACGCTTTTCTATAACGTAAGTGTCATTTATAAGTAAAGTTAAGTATTCTTATTATAAGAAACTAGCTTCCGCCCGCGACTTCGTCCGCGTGGAACTCGGTTATATCGTAGCTCCATAAAAACTTTCATCCCCCGTTCCACCCCCTTAAGGCCCTTAGGGGATGATTTCGGGGATAAAAACTATCCTTTCAACTATCTCCTCTTTAAAAATCACGTCAATTCGTCGCTCCGTTTTGCCGTGAAGGACGGACAAACAAACAAACAAACAAACACACACATACACTTTCCCATTTATAATATTAGTATGGATACTATCTTCATACCTCTTTCAATTTATATCTATTTCCCGGCACAACCTCCATATCATTCTCAGCATCATTGGCAACGTCTGTCAATAAAGTAGCCTTCGTATTGGCATTCTCAAGTTGTCTCAAGAACGTAAGTAAATGCACTCTAGCAGTCTTAGCAAAGGTTTCCCCCAGCTCATTATTCAGGACCAACTTAGTATTGTTCTTAGTAGGCGTGGACCTCAGGGGTTTCACTGGGGAAACGTTTTGTAGTTCCGAATTAATGACTTTCAGGGCACCCTGTATACTGTCTAGTAGTTTCACTTGTGACTGGAAGTTTATGAGCTGCATGCATTCTTTGAACGTTGGGGTTTGAGGTATCGATTCAGCTGCACATTTGGTGTAAATTTCACGGACCTGAAAAAAGAAGACTCGTTCGTTTTGTCATAATCCAGTTTAAAGTTGGTTAACGCGCCGTAGGTTCATGGTCTTCTCTCCCTCTCACTGAGCATAAGCGTCAGCGAGATGGAAGTGTGTAGTGTGTCTCAGAAGCACGAATATCATGTTTTTTTTTGCTGTATAGATAAAAAAGTAATCACAGAGTTCTCTCAAAAATGAACGTGCGATTTTTAGAAGCAATTTTTTTATTTTTAGTTTTTGTGCATGACCTATGTTCGTGATTTTTTTTCTACCGACCGTAAATTGCTTAGTCATGTTACGAATCACTGATCTCGCTGCAGAAAAGCCTCGAGATTACTATTCGCATTTTTTGGAACCATATTACATTGTACACACTATATTGCTTCAAAAACTCTGTTCGTTTAACTTCGCTGAACCTACGGCGCCTTAAAGTATGGATGAATTTAATATAAGCATGCGTCTTATTCATTTAGACCAACCACTAAACACTGGCTTATACGGCTGTAAGTACATATGGAATTCCGAACCAGATTTTATTAGTCATCTGGTGTTAGAGTATATCGGGTCCTGAACATCGCGTAGCGCAGGAACTGCTGTAGTGTAGATATATAGTCCTCATCGATTTCGATGACTGCGACTAGCAATCATGGATTGGCCCTATTGCCTAAGATGACAATGGGCCCGATTCTACAGTGGTCTCTAAACTTCCTAATTTTATTTAGGTGTCGCTAAAACACTTTGCTATTCTATGAGCAGCTGTCATAATCAAATGACAGCGCTAATTTGAATCTGACGTTTCTTATTTTAGGCGGTCTACTCAACTTAGCTGCATAAATGCTATGCTAAACATATCGTTTTTAATCTGCCGCTTAAATTAAGTCTAAAAATTAGACAATTTAGTTTTAGACTATTTAAGCCATGTGCACGTAGAATCGGGTCCATTGAAGCATTAGTAACTTACCGTTTTCCCAATAACATTTTTAGGCAAATCCTTGAGAAACGCCGCCAGCAATCGCACGCAAAGATAAAAACTGTGCAAGTAATCGTGTAGCTTGTTCAACTCCTGGCAGAGGACTTCTCTGAAGAAATTGTCGTCTTCGAAGAGAGCGATCTTGGTCTCACAATCCTGGGCTTCGAGGAAGGGTCTGAAGGAAGACAGCTGTCTGATGCTTTCTATGTCGTCTGCTGACAGTTTGGATGCTGCGTCTTCGATGCCATCTCGTGAACAGCAGAGGGATTTCACGTTGTCTCCGTAGTGGTGTTCCATCATACAATACTGAAAGGAAACGGGTTATGCTATATTGAAGGTACTTTAAATCTGCTAGCATTAGGGGACAATCTTACACAATTTTAATTAGTCACAAACCCAGCAAAGCTGTACTATGGGTGCTAGACGACGATAAATATACTTATATAGATAAATAAATACTTAAATACATAGAAATTTTATAAACAAATATTCGTGCTGATCACACAAATAAATGCTCTTACCGCAATTCGAACCGAGGACTTCTTGCTTTCGTGCTGATCACACAAATAAATGCTCTTACCGGGATTCGAACCGAGGACCTCTTGCTTCGTAGGCAGCGTCACTACCAACTACCAACTAGGCTAAAGCGGTCGGGGTGCGCCGAAGTTCATATAAAATTGCAACTTCTATTATTGGATTTCCTTGGGCAGTCGGGTAGCCCCATAGTGGACACTACCCATAAGCCAGCTACGATCAGTAGCTAAAGCCACTCAGGCTGCTACGCGAGAACCATGTCAAAAAAAATGGATTTCCGAAAAAAAATCTCATACAATTTTATCTCATAATGATCACCATTGTAATATAATATTCATAATTTTTTGTGCTAATAACTATCGTAACTCCGAATTGTCTATATTCATAATGTTATTCAACATAAGTATTTCTGTTACTACTATCTTTGTTTATATTCTTTTATATCATAACGATTTTTAGCGATTTAGTTTAATATCATATTTATTTCTATACATACTAGTAGTTATTGCTAAATTCTGTACCTATTAATAAAGTCTTACTCTGAGATCAACTAATGCCAAAATAGTGGTGTATAAGTCCAAGTAGGCAGTAGGGAACAGGGACTTCGTGGCAAAACCGACTCGGATCGCGGATAGGTTAGACGACGAGAAGTTCTTTATGAGTTCTGATGATAGTTACAGAAATTTAGGAACATAAAAGGTGGAAGAAAAAAAATATGAAGAGTGATGATTATGATCACAAAGCGGTATTACTAGAAAAAAACGACACATCAAGTTTATATGAGCCAATATGGACCCAGCGATCGTCAATAATCGTAATAGGATTTTTTGATTTTCCCGATTCCATTTTCCCACATTGAATACACCTTTTGACAGCCAGAGTGCAAAACAAAACGCTGCTGACCTGACCGCCAGTGGTAAATTAGAAGTTACGAGAAAGTATGAACATTATCGTCGTCCGTGGCCGTCGTGGCGTTAATGGCGCGACTTTTACTTGTTAGCCACAGGCCACAGCCGAGTGTGGCTGTCAAAAGGTCCTTTCAAGTCCATAAAATAAAACATTTACCTTTATGCTTTTAATAAGTCCAGTGACCGAGAAATCGTAAAACAGGAATACGTCAGTCAGCAGCTCAAACGCTTTCCCGGACAAGTGGAGTGGACTTGAATGGTTCAGGAATATATCTTCGAGCACCTGAAACGTACACAATTTCCAATAACACAGAATAAATTTAATAATATACGTACAGAGGGTTCTCTGTTAAAAAATCCTTTTTTTTAGTTATGCCGAACGAGCCTAAAAGTGGCCATCCCTTTCTATCGCATGCAACGCGCTGCGATAGAACGCGTGCGTGCCGTAGCAGCCCTAACATACCGGCCGGGGCCGGATGTACTAGTGGCACCTCGACGAATTCACGAAGTGAGCCGCGCCTGCTACTGTGCTCAAGAGTGTTTTTCAACTAGTGCTGTCTGGAGGCCGCTATATTTAAAATTAAAATGATGTCATAGGGGTGTACATAGACACTAAATAAAATAATCAATAATGTCATATTTTCTCGAAAAAGGTTTAAAAATGTAATCAAATGGAAAAGGAGTGTCCAAAGTTTTAGGAAAACGCAATTTCATATGAAACGAAGATGCTTGTTGATTGTGACGTCAATAATGGACGGCAACGTGCCGCGCCCCGTCGTGTGCGGCGCCGCCGTCGATGCGGCCCCCGGCAGCCTCGCATAACGTGACGTCACACACTGTTTGCGAATTCCCTCTCTAACAAGCAATATTAAAACAGTTGTAACTTCGTAATTCTATGATATATCTGAATGGGATTTTCGACACTAGGCATATTTTTTTGCCTTCTTTATTTTGGAGTAATAATAATTTTCGAGTCTACACCCCTATTATCATCAGTAGCGCCATACTGTATTAAAAACCTTGTTCACAAGGAAAGGATACAGGGTGTCCATGTATGTTCATATCTGTGGTTCTAATGTCTTCACATCTTGACGAATTGAAATGCGGGACTGACATGACATGGGGTGTTACTCTATTTCAGAAAGCAATGACTTTTGAGCAAAAAATTAGAAAAAATCTTAAGTTTTATTGTTCTACCGGTTCTGGCCAGTACTTAAAAAGAGAAACCAGCCTGCTTATAGGTTACGTAGACCTAATGTTACCTAACATTTTTTTTTTTCATTTGTAGCAATCTTCTTATATCTAGAGTGGCCTTTGCACGATCCTGGTCGTCCTATTGATATTTATTTATACAGCATTCATTGAACCCTTGTGAACTAACCTGATTCATGTATTTCGGAGAGGAATGCGAATGGAACACTTTTATGAGCAGTTTCGAAGAGACGTGGTACGGGAACGACTTGTGAAGCGCCGACACGGACGTGGCCACACCAAACACAAACACTATCGGCAGGGAAGACAGGTACGAACTGGAACATATAATAATAAGCTGCCATTAGCCGGGTCCACACTAGACGCTTGCCTCGGCCGAGCATGCCTCGACCGAACATGCCTCGCCCGCTTCGGTGATACCGCGCCGTTCGGCAAACATGTTTTTTTTAACAGGTTCGCGTGCAGCATCCTGAAGGGCGCAGCTGCGGGTCTTGGCTGGCCTAGGCGCAACTACGGGCCTACCCGACTGCCGAAAAAGGTCTGCAATGATTTACCCACAGGCTAATAAGCAGTGATCGGATCTAGGATGCAATTTCCCGGAGTCAAGTTAAGTCCGTAATATTTAGATGGATATGATTTACAATCCCGCGACTTTATTGTTACCTACCTTTTATATAATAATAATGTTTACAGTACCTACTGCATAGAAGAACTGAACGAAACTTGTATGTCTTATCTTTTATGTATTTTTATTATTCTTATATGTTTACCAGGGTATACAAGTAAAAGTAATAAATGTTATTAGTTATTAATTAGTATCACTATTTTGTTAATCTTATCACCAGGGCTCGAACTTTTAGTGCCGATGACGTTGCACTGCACCGCACATAGGATGCAGTCTAATAGTCTTTTCGTAATAATAAATGACCTTCTTATAGATAGCGAATATTTTCATTTGGTTTATTTAGTTTAACCCTCGAAAACCTTATTATTTAGAATATCCTATTTCCCAAAATCCCGGGAAATCCTAGACACATCCACGATAAGCAAAACGTTTGAGATTGGTCACCCCAAATTGCATCCTAGATCAGATCACTGCTAATAAGGCTAAGGGCATGTTTCACAATCTCCAGTTAAAACATATCCGTCAGATAAATGTTGGCTGTCACTTTTCTTTTATATGACGGGAGAAAAGGATAGCAATAATTTTAACTGGCAGATAACTTTATCCGGCGATTGTGAAACAGGCCCTATGAGCCTAGGGCACAAAACAAAAGGACCCAAGCAAGGGGGCGGGGAGCGCGGCATTGAGATGGAGACTTGCTTACATTTCAGTTAATTAATTTACCAATCATCAAAGACGTCCACTGCTGGACATAGGCCTCCCCCAAAGGGTGCCAAAGTGACCGGACCTGCGCCACCCGCATCCAGCGGACTCCCGCAACCTTTACCAGGTCATCAGTCCACCTTGTCTTTGGGTGCCTACCTACGCCGAGCCTTCCGGTACGTGGTCGCCACTCGAGAACCTTTCCGCCCCAACGGCCATCGGTTCTACGTGCTATGTGCCCCGCCCACTGCCACTTAAGTTTAGCGACTCGGAGGGCTATATCGGTTACGTTGGTTCTGCTGCGGATAGCCTCTTTTCTGATGCGATCACGCAGAGAAACTCCCAACATTGCCCTCTCCATAGCCCTTCGGGTAACTTTGAGCCTTCTTATGAGCTCCATATTAATTTACCAAATCGCATCTAAATCGGTTCAGCAGTTTAAGTGTGAAGATGGATGGATGTACCTCATTATTTCTTCAGATGGAACATGGAAAGTTTTAAAGCTGTAAAACCATTATTCAATACATGGGCTCACCTGATGATCATGACGAAATCTTGTAAGACATTACAGTTGAAGCTCTCAAAATCAGGTATTATGATGACCAGTGACCTCATAGACACAGTGTGTTTCTTCTTTGGTGAGCTGCTGATGTATTTGGTGTTATACCAGTTCTGTAGCACTCTCATAGTGCATTGGTTCTTCTTCAATTTCTTCTTTGTTTGCAATGTTTCATCATCTGACTCTACAGCACTGTCATCCTAAAAAGGGTCAGAAATTTTTATTAGAAGTTTGGTTGACCATAGGGCTGGCTACATCCTCCGCCAACGGATTGGAATTGCAATTGAGGAAATGTAGCCAGCCTTCTGGACACCCTTCCCAAAGGCTGTGACCTCAGGGAGTGTATATATAGTGAAGTAGATATAAGCATTTACTTGTGGTGTTAAGTTTTATAAAAATACATGTTTTCCATTGAGGTTTACCAATTAATTTTTTAAAATCCACACCTATGCAGCTGTAGGTTCTGGGTTCGAATCCCAGCAAGGACATTGATTTCTGTTATGAACAGGAATATTTGTTCTGAGTCACAGATGTTTTCTATTTGTTTAAGTATATATTTATTTATATACTTAAGTATGTATATTGTCGCATAGTAGTTTTCTTTCAAAATCCATTAAAAAAAATGTTTTAGTAGGTACCTATTGTATCACAGAAAACAAAATGTATCTAGTTGTAACAGGATTTTCATACCATAAGTTCATATCCATTTACAAGCTGCCAAACTACATTTTCAACTAAATGCTTCACTGTCGACGCATCTTGAGAATTCACCATCGCAATGTGAGGTGTCACTTCATCCCTGGCGGCATAAGACAGATAAATTAAGAGCTTAGATTAAGCTTTAAATACAATTTGGACTTAAAATATCTTTGAATATTTGTTTCTCAGTCATGGATGGTTACTAGACAACAATATATTTGATAGAATTAAAACTGAAACAGATCAATTTAAGTTTTAATACTAGCTTCCGTCCGCGACTTCAACTGCGGGGACCCGCAATAAATACTATTGTTTATTTTAATCCAGGCTATAAACTAACTTTTTACAAAATCAGTCTAAAATTTAATCCAAATTGGGCTGGGGGTTGAGCTGTTTAAGCATGATTGAATAAAAAACATAAAAATTTTGAATATAGTAGGATATTATTGTCTAGATCCCATAACACAAACCTTAAGTACCAGTAAGACTCATCAACAGGCTGTGTCAGTCCACTGCTGGGCATAAGGTATATAGGTGTAAGATCGTCCCCAAATATTTATTTATGAAGGCATTTTGACACTAACCCGGAGAAAAAGGGAAGCCCTTGGCCCAGCAGTGGGGCAGTGGGGATAAAAATACTAACCGTGTTATGTTCACCTGATTTCAGTATGCATGGTAAAGAAAAAATTACATATTATTACTGATTGACACATAGGCACGCCTAAGCATTTATCATGTCTTTAAAACTTACATGATTTTTGGATAAATATACAGTACTAGCTTCTGCCGCGACTCCGTCTGTGTAGAACTTGTTTATATTGTAGTTCTATACAAACTTTCACCACCAATGTCACCACCTTTGGGGATTGATTTCCGGGATAAAAACCTATCCTAGGACCTTCCTCGGGACTCAAACTATCTCTGTACCAAATTTCATTAAAGGTTTAGTGGTTTTAGCGTGAAGACTGAGGAGGTGACCGACAGACACAAACTTTGGCATTTATAATACAAGTTTGGATTTTTCAGTGTAAACAGTAATAATCACCATAACAAACCTTATTTTAGATATAAGTGTCTCAAACTGGGACACATGGTCAGGTTGATTGACACCTGTCAAGAGTGTGGCACTGGGAATGACTCCTTCTAAGGTTAATAATTCATTGCCTCCGTAGAATGATTTTAAATAATATACCATGTCATTTAACAGAACATCATAGGTTTTCTGATGTAAATCCTGTAAGAAAAATGTAATTTGTGTTAACACATTGTTTATTTCTATACCTATCTGTATAAATATTAGTAATAACAGAGATTCATCATCATCATCACATCAGCCGAAAGACGTCCACTGCTGGACACAGGCCTCCCCCAAAGAGTGCCAAAGAGACTGGTCATGCGCCGGCCTTTACAGTATTAGCTCTAAATAAAAAAATATATGTATAAATCTGTTTAGGTTTTATTTGCTCCATGTTTACACACAAAAAGCTAAAAAACACTTGATTATTTTACAAGCAAACCTTTGTACAAACATAATATACTGGTAGGAATAATCCTTATGTAGTATTTGAAAGATAGAATAGGTATGTCATAACATAATATACATATATAATAATATACATTTTACAAAAGCTGATTATATATCTTACCATAATCCTTGATTCTATTTTCTCCCAATTGTTTTTATAGGCTTTATACCATGGTTCTTTCTTGAATTGTTTTTCAAATAAACTGCTTTTATGTTTAGTGTTTTTGGGTTTTTTAAATGTACTAGGAAATAGGAACACACCCTGTGGAAAGAATATCATGATTAATATTTACCATGACTGTTGATAACATGCTTAATGTAGTTCATAAATATAAGCTGATTTGTACCTTGGATACTGAGACCGTAGATTCCATTTCACGCTGAAATAACTATTGTGTCCTTTGCCGACAATACTAGTTGCGTTTTGCAATCTTTTGGCATAAATATCAATCGTAGTCAGCAATTTTTGGTCGCTAAATTAAATTAAATCGAGGTAACACCTGTTGTATGTAGAAACCAATTCAAAACGGAAATTGTGTTTTACGATTTGTGCTAAATTAATCAAAACCGATATAAAAGATTACAGAAAAGATTACTTATTGTGTGATTACAGAAATGTGAATAGTTTAATAACCTATATTAACCTATCCAGATGTTTTGTGTTGAATAATTTCGCGGTTATGATACGCAAATACCGCTTACCGCTAAGCTCGCAACAACAAAACAAATCAAATTAATTTGACATTCCAGCTTCAATTTTTTTTTTTTTTTTTAAATTCGTCCATTCGGACAGGCTAAGACCATGGGCCATACTGCCTAGTCTTCAGTAAGTATAATTTCATTTGATCGAATCCAGTAATAACGTCTTCAGTAGTTTCAAATCAGAAGTCTCTAGTCCAATAAATATGTCTTCAGTTATTTCCAATTCATATGAACAAATCTAGATATTAAGTCATCAGTATTATCAACATATGTGTCAAATCCAAAAAATAAGTCTTCAGTTATTCCAATCCAATTCATGAAGTCAAATCCAGTAATAAAGTCTTGAGTATGTTCCAATAAAAACGTCAAATCCAATATTCAGCTCTTCAAAAAAGCTTACATCTCATCCAGACATTCCAAAAAGTCATTTGACCAACAAAATATAGGTACAATGCTTCAATAAAAATATATACAATTTTAAGCAAGTTTTAAATTTAGCATCATATTTACAGCATACACACAGTATTATGTACAAAATTAAACAAAGGTAAATAAGTAGACGACTCCTTCAACAAATCAGTTACTGAGAGCGGGATTCGATCAGAAGCTCCATAAATCTCAAGCAACTCATCCATCAGCACTAGGCGCTGAATGCCAAAGGATGAGCAACTAAACAGAATGTGATCTATAGACTGAACCTCTTGCTTTTGACAATGATCGCAATAAGGGGAAGAGACAAAGTTTTTACGATGGAGATGAAAATTTAAACGACAATGACCAATGCGCATACGAGTAATTATGGTGTAAAACCTACGATGCATGTAAGTTTTAAACTTACAAAACCAAGGCTTACTATTAACTTGGTTATCTAACAAAGCATACAAATGAGCCTTATTCTCAACTTCTGTAAAATGATACCAATGTCTTCCCCAAAGAACAGTCATACGCTGTTTTAGATTACTTATAATATCAGAATATGGCAAGGTCACAGCTAAGTCCCTGCTGTCGAGAACCAGGGACAAGTCAGATGCATTAGCAATAGTTCTAGCTAGGTAGTCGGCGTTTTCATTACCAGAAACTCCTTTATGAGACGGAACCCATACAAAATCTATTTTAATACCAATTAAAGATAGTTCTAACCATAATTCTTTAATGGAAAAAATTAGATAGCAAGTGCTAGCATTCATTTTGTTACTCGATAAACTTATTAATACACTCATACTATCGCTTACTATGACCCATTCTTTACTATATTGATTATGTTCTTTAACATGTTTCAAAGCAAATAAGATGGCAGTTGCTTCAGCAGTAAAGATACTTGCATTTTTATTGATATTAAACCCAATACCTTTATTAATTTCAGGTTGATAAATTGCAAAGGAAACAGCATTATTATTTTTGGCACCATCCGTATAAATAAATTTACAATTAGACCATTCTGACAACAATAAATAAGCCTCCTCTTTGGAAGTTAGCTTTGAATCTATTACAATTTTTATATCGGGATATTTACTCTTAAAAGAGCCTGTGTAACAGGGAAGAAGGTCATTATCAAGATGTATATTTAACTCCTGCAAAGAGTGAAAGAAAGAAGTAAAATCCTGAAGAACATACATGCGCCTTTGAAAAGGCGATGATTGGAAAGAAATCAAGTTGTGAAGAAGATCGTTCTTAGGCAAGCTGTATAACTTTAAAATAAATCTTTCTTTTAAATAACGAAATCTAATATGAATAGGAGGAAGATTCGATTCAATTTGCATAGCAGCGATAGGACTAGTTTTAAATGCACCCAGTATTGTCCGCATACATTTGTTTTGTATTTTATCTAATGAATTTACAATTTTATCATCTCCAGCAAAACATAGAAAACCATATTCAAAATGACTTCGAACTAGAGACTTATACAAGATTAACAAAATTTTGGGGTCTGCACCCCAAGAAGTGGCGCACAGCGATTTTAACACATTGTATGCTTTGTTAGCTTTGGTTATAATACTGTCAGCATATTTTATCCAGGAAAGTTTTGAAGTAAATATAACACCTAAAAACTTTATTAGATCATATGAAATAGGCAGTGATATGTCATTGTACAAAACTGTGGGCAAACACATGCTTTTGCGACCAAAAATAAAAACTTTGGTTTTAGTCGAATTTACATCTAAGTTCAGATAAGCAAAGTATTTATGTAAGTTGATTAATGCCTCATTAATAGTCAAAGCTAATTGATTTAAATCAGATCCTGACACATAAACAACCAAATCATCTGCATACTGCAGATTTTTAACCTTTGTTCCTAGAATAAGATTTAGTCTCCTAATGTACAAAATAAAAATTAAAGGGGATAAGATACCTCCTTGACAAACCCCTAAAGAAGATAATCTTGGGCCATATAAGTGATTGTTAAATTTAACAAAAACCTTCCTGTTTGTTAAAAACATTTGTAAGAAATTTATTATTTTGCCAGGTAACCCTATCATTGACAGCTCTCTACATAAAACGGAAATATTGACACTGTTAAATGCACCTGCAATGTCAAAGAATACCGAAAGAAGATACTGATTATTATATATGCTGTTAAGTGCATCAAGTTGCAACTGACAAATACTCTCACGAGAAGACCGACCTTTACGAAAACCAAACTGATTGCAGGGTAACAGACCATTTTGTTCGACAAAAAATTCCAACCGTTGCTTTAGAAGCTGTTCAAAAACCTTTCCTACACAAGATGTGAGTGCTATAGGTCGATATGAGTCGGGTAACAATTTATCTTTATCAGGCTTTAAAATTGGGACCAAGCAATCTGTTTTCCAATCATCAGGAATTAAGTTTTCTTCCCACAGCTGATTTAATATGTTTAAAAAGGTCTTTAGATTTTGTGAACTTAAATTTTTCAGTAAAATATATGGTATTCCATCAAGACCAAAGGATGTATCTCTTCTTGAAAATAGGGCAGATTTAAGCTCTTGCAAAGAAAACGGTTCAGTAAGATACTTATCATTATTACCATTTTCTGTGTGAACATAATTTAAAGACTCATTAAGCACAAAATCAGGAGTGTATTTCTTAAGAAAATCTGATATCCAACTATTATTACTAGCGTGTTTTGAAATGAATGTTTTATTAAATTTCCGCATGTAATTCCATATTAATGTCAAAGGAGTGCACCGGTTAAATGAGTTACACAGATTTATCCAACTATTACGCCGTTCAGTCTTAAGAACAAGCTTTTTAAGGGCTCGAAGTCTTTTAAATTCTATATAATTCTCTTCACTAGGTTCACTTTTAAATTTTATATAAGCATGTTTTGAATTAAGTACAGCTTCTGAACACTTTTGATTCCACCAAGGCAGCCGGGGAAATTTCAAAGATTTTGGTGTACACGGATTAGAACTATTCAAAGACCTATGTCTAGGGATGGACTCTACAGCAGTAGATCGCAAAATATTACAAAACAGATTGAGCGCATCTATCGAAGACATATTTTCAAAATCAATATTAGCCAAACAAAAATCAACTGATTGCCTGTACATTTTCCAATTCACCTGTTTGTAATTTGGGTGAATGGGCAAATGTACATTATTACATATTGGATTACTTTGTGAGCTATTTTCATTACCAACTATCATTTTTATCATTACAGGCAAATGATAACTGCTGCCAAGAGGACAATCCATAACAGACCAATCACATGAAAGTGCCAATGATGGAGAAACGAAAGTTAAATCCAGAGCATTAGGACGCCAAGAAGAAGAACCAGTTGTAGTAGTTTGACCATTATTTAAAAGAACCAAGTCATTGCCATCAATAATATCTAAGACATCTCTACCTCGAGGCAATGTATCAACACAGCCCCATGACATATGATGAGCATTTAGATCGCCTCCAAAAAGCATTGGCTGCGGAATAGATTTTATCAAAGCATCAAATTTACTTTTATTAAATGGGGGATCAGAATTTGATGGACTATAAAAACTTACTACACTCAACTGCTTGTTGTTTATAATTATTTGTACACAGATATTTTGTAGAGCATTGTCAAAATAAGTTTTAATATTAGAATATACTATATTGTTATGAATAAGTATTGCTACACCATTATGTTTATTACCACAGTCATTTCTAATGACATTGTATCCTTTAATTGAAAATTTTTGATGTTGTTTTAACCAGGTTTCAGAAATTATTGCTATGTGAATGTTATTTTCATATAAGAATCTAGTAAAGATTAGCCTATTGCTTATTATACTCTGAGCATTCCACTGCACTATGTTCAATATGTCCATAAAGAAAAAAAATTAAGGTTGTTTCCTGAAAGTGTTTTTAAGTGTTTCTTTTATATTGTTAGAATTTATTGGCGTTTCTTTATCAGCACAAATTTTAACTATAGCTTCCACAAGTAGATTCATAAATCTGTCAGATTTGGTCAGATTACTTAGATGGGTGTCAATATATTTTGAGCCGAGCTGCGGAAATGCAACGTCACAAAACAAATCGGAATATTTAGCACTACGTGATTTTAACTTATTTTCCTCAATTTTCTGTTTTTTAATTGGACATGCAGCAGATATAGCCACGTGATCCCCACCACAGTTTGCGCATTGTGTTTTAACCTTATTACAATTTTTGAAATTATGAGGTTCAGCACAAATTGAACATACTTCATTATTTTTACAATACTTTGCTATATGACCAAATTTCATGCAACGAAGGCATTGCTTTACTGGAGGAATATAGATCCCTACTTCGTGCCTCCAATGGTCAAGTGTTACATATTCAGGCAACTGTACAGAGGCAAAAGTCACGGCAACCGTCTGAGTTGGAACCATTGAGACGATACCCAGCGTGTCTTTTACCCGCCGCATAAACCGTCTTACGCTTATCACCTTTTTACTGGAAGCTATTAATTGGAAAATCTTCTGGTTCGAATAATCAATCGGCACTGAAGTGAGAACACCCGTAACCTCGGTCTCAGATGCTGGGATTGAAGCATTCATGTGAATTTCATTTAATAATTTTTCATTTTTTAGGAAGACATTGGCGTGATTTGGGAGATCGAACATAATCCCAACTTTGTATGCATTAATTGTTCTTAGATGCATCACGCCCGACACGCGATGCTTTCGGATTGCATTGGACAAAGCAAGTCTATCTTTGTCAGAAAATTTGTGGTCATCCTCTCTGTGATTCAGAAAAACAATAAATTCTTTCTTAGCTGAATTTTCGTCGTACAACCTGTAATAACTTTTGGCCCTGAAAGGAGTATACTTCTCTTTGTCATCTTCTTTAGTCTTCTTTTTTGCAGGTATGCGCTCCGAGGGCGCACCTGTATCCGCATCAGAACTACTTTCAGATTGAAGATCTGGCTCCGGCTCCAAGCCCTCCAACCGAGAACGCTTTCCCGTACGCTTCCCCATGACTGGGGAAGCGCACTAAACCGATAACCAAATCAACTATGAATTAAAATTAAAATTAAGACTAAATATGTACAAATTAACACCTAAAATTAATTTACAATAAAATATTTTATCAAGCGCGCCTATCACTTTCAACGTTCCCGCCAAAAAAAAAAAAAACCATTCCAGCTTCAAGCTGACACACAGCTGACAGTGGCATTATATCAATGTAGCCAGCTAAAAAAATCTATGACACATATTACAGAAAAAGCCATATAGGCTCTAATAAATTGAACGTATGGTATATATCCGATCTCTTCTTACTTTTGTACTTAACATCAAGTAAGAAAGGGATAGAACCATGTTATCGCAAATCATATCAGTTGATGATATCGCGAGGACTAACTCATGGTCGGAGCGTGTAATATCGCCTTAAGAGATTATTTACTCTGGCAAGGTTGTGTTATATTTGTCATTGACGGTATACTAAACG
Source organism: Epinotia demarniana (assembly GCA_945867215.1). Classification (NCBI taxonomy): domain Eukaryota; kingdom Metazoa; phylum Arthropoda; class Insecta; order Lepidoptera; family Tortricidae; genus Epinotia; species Epinotia demarniana. The sequence continues at coordinate 5,190,237 of OX244265.1, read as the reverse complement.
AACGGGCCGGGCCACGTCGACCGTTTTAACCGACTTCAAAAAAAAGGGGGAGATTCTCAATTCGGCTGTATGTTTTTTTATTGTCTACCATTGATTGGTGAGTCAAAGTAAGCTGAAGTAATCTCAACGAGGAATTGGGGATTGCACGGCTAGTCCCTCTTGAAAGCTAAGTTTCTTGGTTTATTATTGTTCTGCTATAATTGTGATCTAAAATCTAAGTACGTATTCAAGATGTTTATACAAGTAGTATTTCTGATTCCTGTGTGACGTAATGACAAGTAACCATCGTGATAACATGCTACCAGTAACCTAAGAACATAGTTCAACGGTGTCAAACTTGTTGTCCTCCCTTTCTATACGAGCTAAAGACCTGCCCGTCCGTGTATCGACTGTATCGGGTGGGGTTCAGTTTGGTGAGTGACTACAGAGTACCCTGATGTAAAGCTTGGTCCAGGTAGCGAGATCGTACTGTGCGTGAGCCATAGCGGACAAGGTTCCAATATGAGCAAGACGGCATGCGCGTACGTGAGCTTTGTGTCCCAAACTGTTATCCCTAGCTTGCATTAACACCAGATGGAGGTGACGATGCAAGGACTGAAGACCTTGTGTAGTACAAGGATGAAGACCCCCTGAGGGCAATTAGTGAAGACCCGGTGAGGTCAAGCATGCTTAGGGACAGGCATGGCCGTTATCGGCATTGATTATCAGTCGCGTTATCCACACAGACGAAATGTTTAGATAGCAATTGCACCCTTAAGATAATAAGTTGTTACTTAAGATGAATGATAATTCTCGTTGACAAGGACAGACATTTACTTACTGACTAGTGTAAGTTGGAATCACCCGGATAATGCAATATTCTTGGATACCAGTACGACATAGAAAGACCTTTCCTATGTAGATATAAAGTTAACAAGGGACAGTATAGAGATGAGGCCCATCCATAGTTGCTCGGCCGGTGGGCGAGAACATGAGATGGACACAGTATAGTATACAGTGGAGGCCCATGGTTGCTCGGCCGATAGGCGAGAACCTGGACAGTAATATACAGTGCACACACCTTATGTGACTAACCTTTCATAGTAGAAGGAACTGGCAGTATGTAATTGAGAGGCGTGTTGCGACGACCATTAATGTAGCTACAAGAAAATTTCCTATCCTTAGATCATGTTTAAACCTATCGTGGCGTCCTCAAGCTTAACGCATTCCAATTGTATTATACGAGAGCAACATACATATCATAAATGTGTAGCATTACATTATGGAGAGGGCGTCGCGACACATGTTATGGGGAATCCACATTATGTGATTGTACCCCAATTTGTCAGTACAACATGTCGAAGTCATAATTGGGTGTACCGTACAGACGTGACAACTGCAACTACAATTTCATTCAGTGTGGCCAGTTAATAGTAAGAAAGTGAAAATTGCCGCATTCAAACGGTCCTGCGAAGCGAACTGCAAGATTGTTACTAACCGATAAGATAGGGCAAGACAGCACGTCTAACATGGGGACGGCCGCGACATACTCTCGATTTTTCTAGCACTATACCTCTTCTTCTAAGTGTTCTAATAAGAGAGAGACGGATAGTGCGAGAAAAATCGAGAGAGCTCGCGCGCCGTCGCGTAATAGCCGTGCAGCACACAAAAATCGAAAGTATGTCACGGCCGTCTCATGATAGACGTGCTGTCTCGCCCTATCTCATCGGTTACTAACAATCTTGCAGTCCGCTTCGCAGGACCGTTTGAAAGCGGCAATTTTCGCTTTCTTACTGTTAACTGGCCACACTGAATTAAATTGTAGTTGCAAACACCAATTTAAAAAAAAATACAAAATGACAGTGGCCACACTGAATGAAATTGTAGTTGCAAAAGGCAGACTCTTGTCAGTGTCATTAGTGATGTTGCTGATCAAAATTCATTAAGTGTTCCCCGCCTCGTTCAAGATTTATTATCAAACCCTGTCTATTTCATACCTGTATTTAAATTCATTTTAAAAACTGTAGAAAAAATTTGATTATTACATACAATGTATATTATTGTACATTTCGTAAGCTCTAATGTAATAATTATAATACTTATTACTTGTAATGTAGATGACAAAATGTTATATTTGTGTTTAAATGTTAACTATTATTCCGACTGAAGGACTCCGTATGAAATAAATTAAAAAAAAAAATAGTAGTTGCAAAACACCGGTTAAAAAAAATGCCAAAATGACAGTTTAAACAGTCGCTGAGACAGTAAATCACAGACTAATAAGAATACAGACACGCAGTATAAAGCAAGACGATGTTTCATATAGTTGTCTCTGTCACTGCTTATGGTCAGCTGATGTGAGTTAGAATGAGACGAATAGTATGGTATTTTGAGTCTATTGACGACTTGTCTCCAAAAACTGTTAACCACGGTGTTAAATGCTAAACAATCTGTCAAAGTCAAATCAACGTCAAATCTCTTGTGAATCTTGAGGAAAGTTGGTTATTTCAAGAATATTGTGTTGAAAAACTAAATATTTCTGTAATAAGTTAATGATTTAAGTTGTATGAAGTGGCACAATGGCTTGTGCAGTTCCGTACTGCCGAAGTTACGCTAGATTGTTAAAAAAGACTGGAGAATCAATCGGATTTCATCGGTAAGAATCATTTGGTTATTTTTCAAATATTTCATGTACATTACGCAATATAATGGTCTGGGATTACAGCAGATGCTTGATACTATCGGATAAGTACTTTTTACATGGATCAAACTTGATATTTTCGGGATTTTTAGTAAAAATACAATTGTCGTAAACATGGGTAGCGTTGTTACCATGTATATATCGATATTTCGTCGACATGAATTATTCATGTAGGCGTTTAGACAAAATATTTTAATGTTACATGTCTTAACTGTTAACTTCAGGTTTCCGGTAAATAATAATCTTCGAAAAAAATGGATTCACGCAGTAGGGCGCAATAATTGGACGCCGAAAAAACGCCATAGAATATGTTCGAAACATTTCGAAACTGTTTCGTTATTATTAAAAACATAAAACACTTGCTGCCAGATGCGATACCTACAGTTTTTCAGAGGCCGCTTGAGGTAAGTTGGTATAGTGAGTTTTATTTATTTTATTACTTGACATTTCTGAGGTCCCTCCAGGTAAGTTCGTTTCATTTAAGTTTTGTATATGCAAAGAATTTGTATTAGTACATTGATTTTCTTTATATATCCATAACTACTATAATATGTATTATACATGCGAAAGTAACTCTGTGTCGGTTTGTTGTTTACCTGTTCATACTTAAGCAGCTCAACTGATAGAGATTGTATAATAATGTTTTCGTTACTGTATTTAATGCAGGGATCTCACCAGGATCAACAATTAGAAGGCAACTACAACAAAATGATGCTGAGCAGTAATGAAAGGCTACCAGATACAATACCTAAGACATCTGCATTGCCTCTTCAGGTGATGCAAGTTTACTGATTGCAAAAAGTTCTATATAATTGGATATTTATTATTTAAAGCATTAGATGTAACTTTCTTATTAAAATGAGATATTTTCAGGAATATAATTGCGTTGTTATTTTGTGTTAGCTTACTTTAAAAACAAAGTTTTAATCGACTTCAAATCAATATTTCACGAAGCCACATTCCATGTTACCGCATGAACTGCTTTCTGAAAGCAAATGTACGATTTCAAAGTACCCAAATCGTTTCAAAATAAGATTTGAAGATTGCCCTGGTTTTTTCCAGGATCCCATCTTCAGATCCTGACCTGCCTAGGACCACCTTTTCTAACAAAACACCATTCTTATCGGTCCAGGCGTCTAAGAGTAATCGAGGAACATACATAAAAAAATAAAGAGCCAGCGGAATTGATAAGTTTCAGAAGTCGGTTAAAAATAAATGTGTTCCACTAAAGATCCACAAAATAGTGAGACTTAAAAAGTAACTCGTCTGACTACCTATGTATTTGCATAATTTAATTTGTAGCGAACATATGAAACATGAATGCAGTTTATTATATTCGTAGTCGTGTAATGGTTTTTGTTTTCTATTTGGTAAGTACCATATTAATTTTTGCATAGTATGGATAGAGATACAATTTACTTACGATCGCATATTACGAATTTATTAACAGTAAATATCGATATCGATAACTTGTAAGAAAATATCTTTCTGTGCACTAAATCTCGAGCGAGCGAGAGAGCGAATTACATCGTGCGAGCGAGAAAGCGGAGACAATGACGTATGAAGACCTGTCAGATAACATGGTTCTATCCCTTTCTTACTCGGCGTTCAGTACGTAAGTGAGAAGAGATCGGATGTATAGAAAACGTTCAATTTATTAGGGCCTATCTGCTTTTCTCTGTAATCTGTGCAGTAAATCTGTGCTGCCAGCTGAGCAGCACCAGCGACAATGGAAATGGAGCCTTCTAGAGATCGAATTAAGACTTACAGTCGGGTAAATCTGCCCGATTTCAGGTATGTTGCCATTTGTATGCCAAGTGAACAACGAAAAAAAAAGGCGGGAAACGTGGTACACGTTTCCCGCCTTGGTTCGGTTCGGTTGTGTTTTTTTGGCTTTTGTAATTAAAATTAGGCTTGTGCGCGCTCGGTCACTGAGCGGATCGCTCCAAACTAGTACAATCGCTCAAATGTACTAGTTCGGTCTTTTAGTTCACTAGTACACTAATTCTGTTAACACAGTTTTCGTTCCTTGTCGCTCGTGCACGCCGAGAGCCATTCGGATACGTTCGGTTGCTCGGTCATTCATTCGGATCGCATCGTTTGGCTGTCAGTGTCACTGCTCGCTCTTCTCTTTCTCTGTCTCTGGTTTTCGCTCCGGGTGAACTAAATGTACTAAAGAGCAGAACCGTTGCGTAATAGTTCGGTCTAGTACAGTGTCGGGAATTAGGTCTTTTTAGTTCTTAGTACATGTACTACACAAGCCTAATTAAAATTTATTTATCGCTGATAAATTAGCTTTAAAGGATCAGTTTTGTATAAATATCTGTATGTAGTTAGGAGATTTGTATATATTTATTGTTTTTCCATCTTACTTAGCTGAATATTATCGGGTAAGTCGATTTTTATTTCTTGCCGCCTATTATGGCGGACCCCCCCGATCCGGGGGGTTCTTCAAAGGCTCCTCCGGATATTGCTCAAGAAATAACAATTTCTCACAATAATGATGAGTCTATGGACACGGATGTGTCTGTTCTATCTCAGGGAAAGAGGGTTAAAAGAAAAGTAGTTAGACGAATTTGCAAGCATTGTAATAAGAAAAGAAGGCAGCGTAAAGACAATAATGAGGTAGGAGCCCACGATTGTTTGTGTAACATGGATTTAGATGAATCGGCAGTGTCTCATAGAAATGTTACCCCTTTGATGCCCCCCCCAAATCCTCCATCACAGTTGCCAAATACCTCGCTAAACAGTTGTTCACAATCTGTCCCGACACTGAATACTTCTTCCCAGGTGAAAGAGCCTATTGGTAGAGTTTTATATCAATCATCTGATGCTGCTCCATACACGGTTCATGTGCAGAGACTGCAGGTCTCACCGAATGAAGGTATCACTCTTCACCCAATATCCCTTGGCCGGACCCTTAAAAATAACAACATAAAAGGAATTGTTAATGGTAGCTTAAAGCGTATAGGCAGGAACAAAGTGTCCCTTTCCTTTCAAAAATATGATGAAGCCAACATTTTTCTGGAAAATTCTGTACTGAAAAATCTCCAATATAAAATGTTTATTCGAACTTTTTCAGTGACTCGCATGGGAATTACTCGCGGTGTTCCCTCGGAATGGTCAGAGGAGGACATTCTTGAGAATGTTTCTGTTCCTATGGGTTGTGGCCCAATTCTAAAAGTTAGAAGGTTGAATCGGAAAATAATTACGGAGGGAGGACCTCAATTAAAACCAACTGAATCCGTGGTACTTACTTTTGACGGTCAGGTACTTCCCAAACGTATTTTCCTATGTTATTCAGCTTTGTCTGTTGAAACTTATATTTTTCCCACAATTCAGTGCTATAAATGTTGTCGCTTTGGTCACGTTAAAATGAATTGCAGGGCCAACAGTCCCAGATGTTATAAATGTGGTCAGTCTGGCCACTCTGGTGATTCTTGTTCTGTAGAAGAAGAGAATACTATTTGTTGCTTGTGCCAAGGAGCACATTTCGCTATTAGTAAATCTTGTCCCGAATTCAACCGTCAGAAAGCTATAAAAGATTCAATGGCTAAAAGTTGTGTTTCATATGCAGAAGCTTCTAAGCTTCACCCAGCTGTTCTCAAAATTTCATATGCTGATGCATTATTGACTTCTAATAGCAATATCAATAGTATTTCTTCTCCTGCAGCCCCTCCCAAACCTATGCACCCTGGGATCTCTTCACACAAGAAAACAATTTATATAAAGTCAAAGCCTCCTCCAATACTTGACAAAGGATATGACCGTGCTGCCCATAACTCCATTATAAGAGATTTTAATATGCCAGAACCTTGTAATGGCTGTATGTTTAAAAATAATAGCAATCAACCCAATGAAGCCTCTGTTGCAGATCTTATAGCTGCACTTATAAAGTTATTGACCCAATCAAATTTTTTCACACCGTCCAACGCTGCCCCAATAATTGATGCTATATCTAAATTACCTTTAAACAATGGACAAGTTAACTCTAATTCAGTGGAACTGTCGGAGTGTAATCCCTAAAAAAAGTGAATTAATTCATTTAATTAATAAGTATAAACCATTTATTGTTGCTTTACAAGAGACATGGTTAAAGCCAGGCTATTCTTTTAGGATTCCTGGCTTTGCCTGTATTAGAGAAGACAGGTCTGATGGGTATGGTGGTACTGCCCTACTCATTAACCATTCTTGCTCCTTTACCTATTTTGCGACTCCTCATGTCAACAAAGATTTTTCAATAATAGCTGTCATAGTTAAGAACATATGTTTTGTTTCTGTATATATTCCACACCCATACTCAATTATTTTTAATGAAGTTGACTGCATCATTTCCACACTTCCTAAACCATTTATTATCCTTGGTGATTTTAACTCTCAACATCATTCATGGGGTTCTTCTTCAAATCACTATGGTCCCGTTTTACTAGACATATTGGATAGTCATAATATTTGCTTGCTGAATAATGGCAACGCAACCCGTCGCACTGGTCCTAATGAGGGATTGAGTGTGCCCGATCTTTCGCTTAGCACTCCTGGTCTGGCATCTACACTTACTTGGGATACTTTACCATCAACATACGGAAGTGACCATTTTCCTATATTAATCACTTTTCCTTCTACTGGTGGTCGTTTGCATAAGCGCCCTCCCCGTTTGAAATACAACTTAAGGAATGCAGATTGGGCATCATTTAGTGCGTGCATTGAGGCTAAGCTTTCCTCTTTTCCTAATGTCAGTTGTGGAACTGAGCCTGTCTGTGCGTCAACTTTAGCCAAGGCGTTTATGGAGGCTGCTGACGAAGTTTTTCCTGAAAAAAAAAAATGCTTGAATTTTATTCCTTCCCCCCCGTGGTGGGATAATGAATGTAGTGAAGCGGTTAAGAATAGGAAATATTTAGAATTAAAGTACAATGAGTGTGGCTCTGACGAAAATTTCCAATTATTATCGGTTGCTATTGCAAATACAAGTAAATTATTAAAAAAAAAAAAGTTTGAGAGCTGGAAAAACTTTTGTTTGACCTTATCCCCACAAGTCTCTCCTACAGAAGTCGTAACATTCGACGATTTCGTTGTGCATTCCGTGAATCGTCGTCACAACATTTTCCCCAGGCTTTAGCTGATAGCTTTTTAAATAAACTAGCTCCTTCGTCAGCTCCTGAGGATCTACTTTCATCGTTTCATCTTTTATTGTAAATGATCCTGATGGGCTGAATGATCCATTTTCTATTTCTTAACTTAAAGGTGTGTTATCTAATGTCAAAAATAGTGCCCCTGGATTGGATGGCATTCCATATTCTTTCGTTTCTCATCTCGGGCCTAACACTCTTTCATATTTCTTGGACCTAATCAATTCTATTTTTATATCCGGCATTATTCCTACCTCGTGGAGATCTCAAGAGGTTCTTCCAATATTAAAACCTAATAAAAGTTCGTCTGATCCGTCATCATACAGACCAATAGCTCTTTCTTCGGTTTTAATGAAAATTGCTGAACAACTAGTTAAAAATAGACTAGAATGGTTCATTGAAACAAATAACAGTTTAAGTAAAACCCAGTTTGGTTTTAGACGAGGTAAATGTACCCTAGATAGTATAAGTATTTTCATAACTGACATAAGAATAGCATTCTCTGATAACCAGTCTGTAGTCGCAGCTTTCCTTGATATAAATTCTGCGTATGATAATGTTGTGTTAAGTATACTGAAGGAAAAACTAAATACTTTGAACGTCCCGACTTTTTTGAGTAAATTCATAATTAACATCCTATCAGAAAGGCGTATTGACTTAATTTTAGACGTTGACAATGAGGAATCAAGATTAGTATGGAAAGGTCTTCCACAAGGATCTGTATTAAGCCCAATTTTATATAACTTGTACACCTATGATCTGGAAGCATCAGTAGGTAATGTTGGCGTTCTTCAATATGCTGACGATCTGTTGTTGTATTGTACTGACCGATCCATTGAAAATGCCAGTTCTTCTCTAACTTCCTCTTTAAGTCTTTTAAGGAAATGGTTGGGACAAAATGGTCTTGATCTGTCTCCATCTAAGAGCTCTGTTGTGTTATTTTCTAGAATGCGTTTGCCCCCGCCAGTCTCTGTATATTATAATAACTGTGAAATTCCTGTAGTCAACCAAACAAAATTTTTAGGTGTTGTTCTTGATTCTAAACTAACTGGTACCCCTCACTGTGAATATATTCTCGCTAAATGTGAACGTTTGTTAAATATGCTTAGATGTCTCTCCGGTGTTTGGTGGGGCGCTCACCCGTTTTGTATGAAACTAATATACAATGCTCTAATTCGTAGTATTTTAGATTATGGCACCTTCCTTTTACAGCCTGGAAGTGTAGTCGCTTTCAAAAAACTGGATAATATTCAGTCGAAAGCCTTAAGATTGATAGCAGGTGCTATGAAATCTAGCCCTCTTAATGCTTTACAGCTAGAGTGTTGTGAACCTCCATTGCAGCTACGTCGTCAATACCTTGCTGATAGATTTCTGTTTCGAGCCCTACAAATTTCTGATCATCCGCTTCGTTCTAAACTCAAGACACTTTCTGATCTTATTATTTCTTCCAGTTATTGGTCCCATAAACGTGTTCCATGTCTCATAAATAGCTATCAAAAGTTTACCTCTATCCAAGCTCCCACTCACTCTTCTATTTCATATCCCTTATTTTGTGCTCCGTATAAGTCTCTAACTGTCACTCCTGATGTAGCCTTAAATATAGGTATTCCAAAAAATGGTCCCAATAACAATATCAGTTTTAACCATGTGAAGGACAACCTTTGGAAAAACTACCATACAATATACACCGATGCCTCTAAACATTCTTCGTCTAGTCATGTCGGAGTTGGGGTTTACCATTCTCAGTACAAAATTATCCAACAAATAAAACTCCCACCAGAATCATCTGTGTTTACTGGAGAATGTTTCGGTCTCCTTAAGGCAGTCGAATATATCCGAACGGCAGGACTTAGAAAATCAGTCATAGTATCTGATTCTATGAGTGCCTTACAGGCATTAGTCAAATATCCTTTTCAATGTAAAATCATTTTTCCAGTAATTATAGACACTCGAATTCTTTTAAGTGATTGTATAACTCGTGGGCTTTCAGTGTCTTTCGCTTGGGTCCCGGGACACAGTGGAATAAATGGTAATGTTAAAGCAGATCGCCTGGCCAACGAAGCTGTGACGTGTGGGGACAGATTTCCTTATAAAAATTTTAGTCATGACTTGATTGCTCTACCTTCTTCTTATCTCAGTGATGCCTGGAATCAGTTGTGGGAAGAAAGTGCCCAGACAAAAGGCAAATTCTACTATGCAATTCAACCTAAAGTTCCTACTAAGCCCTGGTTTGCAAAGCTAAAGCTTGGTAAACGAGCGACTATTATTATAATACGAATGAGATTAGGTCATGTGTGCACGCCGGCTCATCTTGCCAGACTACATATTGTGGAGTCAAACTTGTGTGAATGTGGAGAAATTGGAGACTTGAATCATATTTTTCTTTCTTGTACTTTTTTCAGCCATGTCTCTTTTTACAATGATCTCTCCTCACTTAAAATCCCCTTTCCTACATCCATCCCTGTCTTGTTAGTCTCAAATGATCCTTCTGTATATAATGCTTTATCCTCTTTCATTTTATTTAATGATATTCATATTTAGTTGTTTTTGTTAATTATATATATATATATATATATATATATATATATATATATATATTAGCTCCTGAACTGATCCTATCTTTCCAAATTCCTTATCTCGTATTCGTATTTTTCATTTTCCCGTTTCCCTCCTTTGTCGGGGGGGCACAGTCGGTGGCAATACGCAAACCGCGTCAGGCCAAGAAAAAAAAAAAAAAAAAAAAGTGAACAACAAATCGCTCTGTCATTTAATATCATGTTGTGTGTATGGTGAAGGAATATGTATAATACAATATTCTTTAGTAAGTATATATTTTTAATTTTCGTTTAAATTTATTTGAATGAAATTTGTGAGAAAAAAAAACACTTGGCAAATCATGCCAATTCCATGGTCCAAATTGTAATCTTCATGCATTTAGTAAGGACAACTAGTTTGACGGTTGGATCAGCAGCGCAACATGCATCCAGACGATAGCAATTAGTCAGCTTCTGATGAATTGGGGCTGACATAATGTATATGCTTATTTATGTACATAACTGTAATGTATATGCCCCATTATCTGCCAGGTCTTTTCGTTTCGCGGTAGGCCATGCTTTATGTAAGGCCTGAATCATACCGGAATCAAAACAATATCCTAAGTATTTGTTTGCCGACGCAGCGGACCCGGCTTCTCTCCAAGATTTTGAATAAGTAGGGAAACAGTGATACAGGAAATGAAAATGAGAAACTATCGGTATGTAACAGAAAACATGTTTATTATCATTTTCATGTGAGCGAGCTTCATTGTCCATTGCATTTGTAACGAATAAAGCTGAAAGCTGATGTATGAGATAAATTGGGTTTGTTATAGAACTTTTGTACGCAGCTACCACACAAGCATCCAAGCTACGGAGGTCGCCGCTTCCGGCTGAATCATAGATAATCCACAGACAATAATTAATTTGTCTACAACTTGGGAAGTAAGGCCCTACCGCGAAACGAAAAATATAACATTCGTTCGTGTATCTCCGTCGCACTTGAACGAACGAAGCGTTTCATAGTAGCCGCAGATCCGGCAAATACCTTCGTTTGATCGATCAGATGCTTGCTTGGAATGCTTGGTAATGTCAACATTGCTTTACGAGAAGCTTAAAATAATACTATTTTTGTAACGGTAAGTTCATTTAAAATAGTTAACTATCTATAACAGCTAGCATTCAGTCAAATTGTGATTCTATGTACGATGCGAACTTCAAATTTGTTTACTCAGAATGATTTTTAAGCTGCTGCAGAATTAGCTCCTCAGTCAAAAGTACAATTTACAAAATATACATCTTATCATAAATTAGTAGAGGACGGATCTTAACCACAAAAGTAGGAAAAATAATCGTAATATTATTAAATAGACTTTAGCCAATTAATTATACTGTAGGTATGCTGTGATGAAAAGTCTAACTGAACTTTATCAAGACTTGCCGACTGGTTGGTTATACCTATAGCTAAAATAACTGATATTCTAATAGAATAACACAGTAGGCACTTGTTAACCCATGAGTCAGTTTTACGAAGCCTTAAGTTGCAATTTTACAAATAAAACTTGGTCTGCACAGCTTTTACAGGAAAGCCCGCGACTGTGTCGCACGCGGCGACATAGCATTCTATCTAGAAAGAGACTGATAGTCTATCTCGCCGCGACATGCCTCGCGGGCCGTCTTGTGATAGCCGTGCGGTACTTCCGTCCGAGTATCCTATCTCCACATCATACGCATCAAGTTAAATAGGAGCGCTTTAGACATGTTTGAAATTAACTTGAAGTTGGCAATACAGTTTGAACATTGTTCTTCAGCTTCTGCGGCTGAGATTTGAACGGTTATCTTGAATAATTTCATATTAATAAAACTTTTCATCACAGCTCGTGCAAAATTAACTACCTATCTATCCACAGACGAACGTGTAATAAAATAATTTTATTTATTATATTCTAAGGGTTACTACACCAACCGATCGAACCTCGATCTATGCACTAAACAATTTGTAGTTACGACGACGTTACGAGACGTTCGTTCTTCGGTCCCATTTGAAATGCTTGATCGACCATCTCACTATTATCCGGAGATATTAATTATAAGTATTTTGTTCAAGTACAACCTTACTAAGATTCAGATAATTTTATTGGTAAAAGTACAAGATCTTAACATAATAAAACCCTCGCCAGTGTTGTAAATAGGGGCGGTCCGTTCACTCTTTGGTTGGATTACATCGTTCAGTAATGCACTTAACACAGGCATTGAGTCAAAAGACATTGCATCTATCGACGATCTATCGATTCGTGTGTCACCCAATCGTCCTAATCACTTGATCACTGAGTGGGCGGGCGCGGTGACAGCGTAGGCTCCTCGCACGGGGAATGGCGTTCTTCGGTGTTGTACTTGTATTCCCGGTCGTGGTCCGCCGGGGGGGTCCCGCGGGCCTCCGCGGCCGGCGCGGCGAGGGGGGGGCCGGCGGGGCCGAAGGGCATGCTCTCGGGGTTGTACGACACCTCGCCCGTGCCGACGTATTCCGATGACTGGTAACCGTAACTATTTAAGCTGAAAAGCAGAAGAAACCATGTTATTTTAACCTTGGACTCGAAACAATTGCTTGAGTGCGGAAGTTGTACCTATACTTGAGTTCAAAAACAAAATGTGATTCAAAGACTTTATTGTTAAGGCAAAAGATTACTCAGAATTTTTTACCCTTTGGGAACGTACATGTATTTATGAACTCAACTGTACCATAAGGATTTGCATCTCCAAGTCAGTCGCATTTTTTGAGTGACACTTTTATAGAAATAGTATTTTTCACAATCGTGTTATAATAGAGAGCTTTTTAGCCGAGTACTGTGTTTAGGCCACGAAGCTTGCTGAGTGGCCTAAGTAAGGTACGAGATTAATAAGCTTGATTATGACACTATTGTGACCAATACTTTTTCTACGAGTCAACTGAACTAATTAAACAAACTTGGTATCTATTGATGACTTTTTCATTTTTGTGCGTTGATGTCTATCAGTGCCTCTAGTGAATAAGGGAATAACTCAAAAACGGCACTTTTCAGGGCAGACGAAAAACGATATTTCGATACCAGATGTTTAGAACTTGAAGTTTTTAAGCTTTATGGTGTTAAGCTTTAGTTTCACACATTGACGTATAATATTCCGACCCTATAAATATGTTTTTTTCAGTATTTTTTGAAGTTATACCCTTACGTACGAGTACTTTATGGAGTAATTCGAGATATTCTCATTATTTTTATTTAGCTTTTAGCAATAAAACGACTTATACCGTTATGCACAATGTGCGTAAACGCAGAACAGGACTTGTATCATTATTTATTTTGGTATTATAGAAATCAAACGACTTATTTACCTTGAAATTTGTAACTTAAGGATTCAAATGAAGCCGTTTAGTAAAACAATCATGCACATAATTTGCGAAACTTAACATAATTTCGAATTTTTTTGTTTAATTCTATAATATCAATGAAATACCACCAGATTGTTTCTCATTTTGTGTACAAATCGGCACTCAGAATAACCATCAAAATCAAATAACACTTGAATCAGTCTTATTATAAATTAGTTACCTACTATTATCCTCATCATTTCGGTCTTCATCAACATCATTTATTATTATATTTAAATCGGGATCTTCTACGGCTCTTTCATTTTCCGACGTCTTTAAGTTTTTATAGAAATCATGGCACTCGCTGCCTGTAAAAGGCAATAGATCTAGTAGATCTTTCTTTTTCTCAACACTTATTGGCAGACGCGTTTCAGACATGATGGTTAAAGTCAAAGGAAGGTTTTTAGATCTATCGTGCATTTTAAAAAGCATGTTTTATACTGCACCAACAATTCGTTAGTTTGCGTATACCTGAACCAAGTTAAGTCAGGGCAATGTACTTTTTCTTTAGTCGTGTTAATTTTTTATAAAACTATGGGTCCTTTAAGGAGGTTCTTGATGTTATACAATTTCTCTAAGGTCATCTCTTTTACGGCGAATTTACCTTTTTTTCCAGCAGATCGAACCATTTGGTAAAAGTCTCTTGGCAGATGTACGTATATTTAATTTTGACCGCAGTTATCAGAGTATATGTAGGATAATCCCTTTTTACTGTCATTGGTAACCGATTTATTAAGTCATATAGACATGATGCTATCTAGTTTCCACCACGTTTTCCAATACCTTCATGCCACATGTAGCAAGTTGCTCTTTTATCTTTACATTCTTGAATCGTCAGATTAAAATGCCCAAAGACTTCTTTTATAAAACGCCAAGTTAGTAGAGAGCAGCAGTGTTGGTAGACATTGCTGAAGATCGAACGTTAATACAACAAGAGACTCATCAGTCTCCGACGATATATCTCTCTAATAGCCCGCTCATGTTTTTCATTTAATTCCTTCCCAAGGTTTTCTTTATCAGCCGTTTTTTTGGCATGTAACTTGTTGCATTTCGTGCAACTTTTGGAGGTTTGAAAGATAAGTTTTCAGTTTAGAGTTTTACTGGTTTTGCACACGCATTCATGCAATATAATGTACTTATACATTTTCTCTAGAGTAAGAATACTTAGCAAAAACTTTTTAGAAGTCTTTTCAAATTATGCCCCAAAAACAATTGAAATTGAATATTAAGTAAAAAGTAATAGAACGAGTTGTTTCCGAGCCGTACATTAATAGGCCAATAGCATCAATACGGCATAGATGCGAAGCTGTCCTATGGCGTTAGTTGTAGCAATGGCACTAAACGAGTTGTTCCTTTATGCTCATGTTAGAATAATGACATAAATCCATTTACGCCAAAATAGTGTTTAAGAATAATGGAACAAAATGAATTAAGTCATTACTTAAAAATATAACTGTACATATGTCTTTGGGTTTGTGAGTCATTTCGACTCGAGACTACTAATGCCGTTGCAGTCTTCTTATGTGATGGATAAAGTGACTTATACCATTAAGCACACCCAATTTATACCCTTTGGGTCATCGAAAAAAGTAGGTTAGGAGACAGCTAGAGACATGGCCTTTTTATATGTTGTGTAGTTTGACGAGCTGAATCCAATGGTGCAATAAAAACCAAAGGGAATAACTCGTTTTACACCGTTCTTCACTAGAGGCACTGTATTTACCTTTTGACTTTCTCTTGACGGCGTCCTATTGGTCAAATGCATTATAGTTCAGTAAAGGCGCCACGTGATTGGTCAATTTCATTTTAGTTGTGTCAACAGTTATGAAATGTTGAGTTGGGACCTCCATAGTAAAAAGTACGTGATTTAAGTTTGGTGTACGAAGTCTTAATTCAAACATTAAGGTCGACGAGTATAAAAAATTATAAAAGTCACCATCGGTCATATACCTTCAATATTACTACTTTTTTATTTTGTAGGTCTATTACTAACAGAAATATACAACATTCGCTCACCCGTTAGGCCAATAGGAAATATCTTCAATTGCATGGTGCGCGTAGGGGGCATACGCGTGCTGGTAATAAGGTGAGTGCTGCGCAGGAGTTTCGTACTGCAATCAAACAATCAAAAGCGTTACCTAGTTATCTAGTATAATATAAGGTGCGAAATTGCGAATACATTGCACAATGTATTCGGGTTGTTCTTAGTTCGCGTTACGAGACCGGTGCAGCTAGGGCAGCAGTGGTTCACTGGTAGAGAATGCCTTAAGGCATTACGTCCGCCAATTGTATATTTATATTTGTGCAATAAAGTTTAAATGATTACTTAAATAAATAGTTTTCAATGTAATTCTTCAATTAATCTGGCCGCTGATACTCTAGCGGCGCCAAGTACAGAAGCGTGTGGAACACTGAGGGGCGACGGGTTACCAGCCAGTGTCAACTTACTTGCAGCGGGTACAGCGGCGCTGGGGCCGCACTGGTCGGCGGCTGGTACTCCAGCGGGGCGGGGTAGGGGGGCGTGCGGTAAGGGGAGGAGGGGGGCTGCGGGGGGGAGCCCTGCGGCCAGTAGCCGCTCCCGCCCGACCACGTGTAGCTCGTCGTGTTCGCCGTCGGAGCTCGGTCTGTGCTGCTGTATGTCGCTGAAATTTGGGATTGTTGGTTGGTTAAAGCAATCTGGGAGAAACAGTCGTTCACTCGTCGTATTCAACTTGTTTCTTTAAAACATAAAGAGCATAATGGAAAAAACTAAAAAAAGTTTAAAGGATGGTCTAGCCAACTTTGTTACTAAAACTTTCTGAGTCTGCCACCCCAAATAACTAGGACTAGGACTAGTTCATATTTTCACCTCGCTTGGGGTTTCTGTAGTTCACCGCTTTTACATTTATTTCGCATTTCAATTTGGTGGGCTCATTCTGACACTAAGCGCGTGTGAAAAATATTGAAATGCGAATCACACATTCTTGAAACTATGAAGGTGTTGGTGTGGACTAATCGATCGATGCTGTGGTCGACGTCGATCGATTCTACTATAAGCCAAACCACACTAATCTATCGATGTTGATCCATGGTATCACCCTCATAATCATAACCTCTTCATTGCAACTCACATGGTGGTGACAGCGTCCGTGGCCGAGAAGGAGGCCGCGGGGGGTAGGGCGCGGGCCTTCGGGAGGCGGCGTTGCTGCCGCCGTACAAGGACTGCGACGCCACAAACCAACCGCTAACTGTACGTAAAGGATATTGTGTTGGTAACTGTAACTGCGGTAGCCTAGTGGTTTAGGCATGCGGCTGTCAAACGGCGGTCGTGGGTTCGAATCCCGGCTCGTATCAATGAGTTTTTCGGATCTTATGTACGGAATATCATTTGATATTTACCGTTAGCTTTTCGGTGAAGGAAAAACATCGTGAGGAAACCTGCATACATCCACGAAGAAATTCAAAGGTGTATGTGAAGTCCCCAACCCGCACCGAGCAAGCGTGGGGACTACTGCCCGTTCCCTCTCATCCATGAGAGGAGGCCTGTGCCCAGCAGTGGGACGTATATAGGCTGATTTATTTAATAAGTATTATAACTGTGCGTTGTAGGTATTATGCTAGGTCGTCACGGTCATGCTTACCGTAACATTAGAACAGTACGCACCTAGAGAGTGAGATAACATACTACTCTTGCACAACAGTGAATATGATGCATTATACATGATTATACCAATGATTTTACATAGGGAGTTGCATGTCAGTACTGCATGCAAAAAGATAGTGAGAAAACCAAGGTCATTCATATACCTATCTCGCTCTATATTATGGCTTACAGGACCGTGTGGAGAGGTCCTTAACGTGGAACGAAAAAATGCTGCTTGTTTGTCTATGACATTGACAGTTGATAGCTGTCGGTCTATTGTCATTGTCAGATGAAGTTTGAATAAAATTTGTATTGGTTCACGATTGATAATATGAATATACAATTATTTTGTGCGTGTTTCTACAAGATCCTTTGATCCTTTCCACCTAACCAATCTCGTTGCACCTGTTCGCCTTTGCACGGTAGTTTTAACATTTTCAACATTAGATTCTCCAAAAATGAACTCGTCAAATCGGTTTGTGCAAGCCGATTCCATCAATTTGCCAGAAATGGATACGTTAATTATTTTAGAGTATTTACTGGCCAGTGACAAGTACAATGTTGAGGAAATAAGAGCAGTAAAAAAATTGGCGTAAGTTACCAGCATCGTGACCTTAAATTATAATAAAATACTTAGGTACAGTCTATTACAAAGAGAAAGATACTGTCACATTCACTAAATTATATGTACATATCTTTACATTATGATTGCACATACATATTTTTGTAACTTTGGCTATTACGGCTTTTATCAATCTCTTTGTAGTTGACTCTATATAATTATTAAGTTTGATTGTATAGTCAAGGCACTTGGACTATTGTGGTGTCCTGGCCGGGAAGTATCAATAAAACTCCAAATTCACAGGACACGCATGTGCTACATTTAATGTTCAAACGCAGACTGGGGCAGTTACATCTACCCGCGGTATGCAAATATAACAACTCCTCCACCAATAGCTATAAAAACAACTTAACCTCTACGTACTCATACTACAGTACTTATATACTAACTTATTTATACAACGGGTTTGGATTTCGAGTGGTTCGAATTTGACGACCCGTATCAGTCGAAGGTTGCCTAATAGTCTCGGTACCCTCCACCTCACAATCTAAGAACACATCATCGTGAGACACAGCTCTAGCGAGCGGCGAGGTGGCGGGTGGTACAGTCGAGCTGGACTCCAATGATCGATGCCCCTCCTCCGAATCATGCTGAGTTTCAATTAAGCTTGAGTCCTGGCCCTCGATCATCGTTTCCATCACCGACGCATGTTCTGGAGATACTGGCTCGCTTATAGTTATTTCGAAATCGGAACTATTCCCCTGATCATGCAAGTCTACCATTTTATTGCCTTTATACAATAACAAGTGATCGACATGTTTCTTGACCACTATATTTAAATCTATAATATGCACTAAGTACAATCTATTACCAAGGGACTTTTTAATGTAACCTTTTTTCCAGATGTTCTTAGATCCATTGTTATAAATATGTTTAACTAGCACCTGATCGCCTTCTTGTAAATGTACTTTCCGCCGCCCTCCGAAATTCTTAGCTTGTGAGATCTGTTTAGAACAAACGTTTTGATTAGCTCGGGACGGCAACAACAACTGAGGTGAGAGCGAGTGTGACTCGTGATTGTTATCGAACTCGTCATTATCAACCGATTGCAACAGATCGAGACGACAGCGGAGCGAGCGGCCATAAATCAGCTGTGCGGCTGAAAAACCGGTTGTGCAATGAATGGAATTCCTGATATTAAATAACAACTTCCATATTCGTCTGTTTACGGGTTCCGCGCTATTTTTCGACATTATAATTTTTATGCCTTTTTTTAAAAAACCTACAGTATTTTCCGCTTGGCCATTTGATTGTGGATGATAGGGAGGGCTCGTTATATGTTTAATAATGAGATAGAACAGTGTTTTTAGGTATCACCTTGGACTCAAAACTACAATGGCAGGCACATATTACCGCCCTAGCCGGAAAACTTAGTTCGGCAGCCTATGCAGTAAGACGCATAAGACAGTTAACAAACGTTGAGACCGCCAGGCTGGTGTACTACAGTTACTTCCACAGTGTTATGTCCTACGGAATCCTGTTGTGGGGGAAAGCAGCTGATATCCAGACCATATTCGTGCTACAGAAACGCGCTGTACGCTCCATATACGAACTAAAAGCTCGAGAATCTCTCAGGGACAAATTTAAGGAGGCAAACATTCTTACTGTAGCATGCCAATACATTCTTGAGAATATCATGTATGTGCGAAAAAACCTTCACGAGTTCAAACTCAACAGCGATATCCACGACTACAACACCAGAAGTAAAAACAAGATCGCAGTGAAGGCCAGTCGTCTCCGCAAGGTTAGCACGTCGTTCGTGGGGAACTGCATACGTTTTCATAATAAAATACCCACCGAAATTGTTAATTTACCGTTCAGTCAATTTAAGTCTCATGTTAAAAGTAATTTGCTAAGCAAGGCGTATTATACTGTCAACGATTTCTTAAACGACAAAAATGCCTTTAAGCCAGTAGTAGGCTAATTCTATTAGGAATATACCTAAATACACATTATAAGTATCTACCTGAAATAATTGTTCCATTTTATGTAAGAAGAGAGCACGTAATGCTGTTTCTC
Organism: Epinotia demarniana; assembly: GCA_945867215.1. NCBI lineage: Eukaryota > Metazoa > Arthropoda > Insecta > Lepidoptera > Tortricidae > Epinotia > Epinotia demarniana. The sequence goes on along the minus strand of OX244265.1, from coordinate 5,170,228 downwards.
GCCGAGCAAGTCGCTTATTAATCTTTGCTTTTTAACATTGTCCGGTGGCTTGAATATGTCATGCTCGCTTAAAGGGCTTTGCTTACGGTGGCGTCGTTGATCGGGTCGCCACCTTCCCTAACATATGGTTGAGGGAGGCGATGGCTGAGATATGCGTCATACTCGTGATCGGGTGCTGTTTGTGGAGTCCGGACTGTTCATGCTTGCAAGGGCATAGTACCCAACTTCTTAAATACTAGTGTTATTTTATTATTATCGTATTGACGAGAGACATCATTCCGATCTTGACACGTTTTATTGTTATTGACCATGTACATCACTGACAATATTACATTAATATTCCTTTTTTTTTATTGTTTTGTTTTGACGCTTAGAGACCGTATACATCTCTACGAACATTGAATAATTATTGATTGTATTTGGACGCTCAGAGACCTTATACATCTCTGGAATACTGAATTAATATCATTAACTTTCTGTTAATGCACAGACCTTATTCTAATCGAATGTAATGGTCGTATTTTGTTTTGTTTTCATTTACTTTGTGACATTTAGTGTGTTGTTATATCAGTCGTTAATGTGCAAATTTTAAATTATTATTGTGTTAGATTATAATCTTTTATTGTAAGATTATTATTTTTATTGTAAACTACCGTTTGACATGTAAAAGTGCCCTTGTGGCCTATTTGCAGAATAAATAATTTGTATTTGTATTTTGTATTTGTATAATACCATTCAGTGAACAATAGGTTTCAAAATCTTTTGAACAAAAATTTCTCGCGTTGTCAATTACCAAAACATTCATCAAACCAAATCTACTATTTACCTCCTCTAACCTGTCAATAATTGCCTTTGTGTCCGTAGATTGCATAGGAAAACATTCCACCCACTTCGAATGCGCATCAACGATAGCTAAAAATTGTTTTCCTTCTATTGAAAACATATCCATATTACGCGCTTCCAAGGATGCTTTGGGTAGGGCCATACTGCGAGCGGGGAACGCGGCGGGGCGGCGCGCATCGTATTACATATACTACAAGAACCTATTTTTTGTTCAATATGTTTATCAATGTCTGGCCACCACATTCTCGATCTGGCTTCTGTCTTAGTTTTAACGATACCGAAATGAGAACTATGTAACTCATCCAATATTCGTTCACGGAATTCCTGACGAATTATTAATTTATGGCCCCTTAAAATACAACCGTCTTCGACGTGAAGCTCCACCCTACAATTGTAGTAAGGTTTTAATCTTACGTCTGACGGATTCCGTGGCCACCCGCTTATGATATATTGCCTAACCTCATTAAGAATCTCGTCAGCTGACGTCGCAGTCTTCACATCGGACAACGTAACCGGTTTAATCATACTATCCGTGAGATAATGGATGTACAAACATGTATCTACAAGCATATCACACGGTTCCGGCTGTGATGAATAGCTGGCTATCGAGCGCGAAAGGAAATCCGCGATGTTTTCGTCACTTCGTATGTACTCGATATTAAAATTGTAACTTGACAAAAACAAAGCGTACCGCTGTAAACGATTTGCCGCCATTTCCGGAATGCCCTTTTTATCACCAAAAATTGTAATAAGGGGCTTATGGTCAGTGCGGAGAACAAATGGCTCCATGCGGCCATACAAGTAGTGGTGAAATTTCTTCACCGCGAATATAATACCCGCGGCCTCTTTCTGTATTTGAGCGTAGTTACACTCTGCCTTGGAAAGTGACCGCGATGCATATGCAACCACGCGCTCCTCGCCGGAGGGCTGCACCTGCGACAACACCGCCCCGAGGCCGGTGGGCCCCGCGTCGGCTGTCACGATGGTGAGCACCTCGGGGTTGTAGTGCGCCAACACCCTCTCAGAAACCATCTCCTGTTTGATAGTTCTAAATGCACTATCTTGCTCTTCGTTCCATTTCCACTTACTATCTTTTTTTAGGAGCGAGTTCAAAGGGTTTAAAATACTGGACGTGTTGGGTACAAAACACCTGTAATAATTAACCAAGCCCAGAAAGGACTTGAACTCCGTAGCATTCTTTGGGGGTTCACAGTTTAGAATAGCCTCCACTTTTTTCGGTGACTTATGCAACCCGTGTTTATCAATTATAAAACCAAGGTATTCGACAGACTTTTGGAATAAATCGCATTTTTCTCGTTTTAACCGCAAGCCGGCATCCTCTAGGCGGCTCAAAACCAGTTCTAACCTTTTAATGTGAACCTCCCGATTTTCCCCTGTTACTAGGATGTCGTCGATGAATATACATACTCCCTCGATGTCACCTAACAAGCTTTCCAATGTCTGTTGAAACAAATATGGCCCATTTTTTAATCCAAAGACTAACCTATTATAGCGATATAAGCCCTTATGGGTGTTAATACAGGTTAGATTCCGAGACTCATCGAGTTCCAGCTGATTGTATGCCCTAGAGAGATCCAGTTTTGAAAACTCTTCCCCCCCATACAACTTAGCAAATAGATCCTGAATGCGTGGCACGGGATAGTTATCAACATATAAGGCCTTAAGGTTACCGAATAGTCACCACAAAGTCTAATATTTCCGTCGGCGCGTAATACAGGCACTATCGGTGTCGCTACGTCAGCATGGTCTACTTTCTCGAGCACCCCTAACTCCACTAAACGCTGTATTTCTGCTTCTATCTTACCCTTCAATGGCAACGGCACTGGGCGGGGCTTAAAGAACCGCAACGGAACATCCGGTTTGACCTTTAAGGTCACCTTATATTTATTAAACCGCCCCAGTTCGTCCGCGAATAACTTAGAATACTTAGCCATTATTTTAGAACGTAAGTCATCCTCTACTAAGTTATTAACGTCTGAACTACATATTTGTAATTTAAATAAACTTAAAAAATCTCGGCCCAGTAAGGTAGGTCGCTTATTGCTTGACTCAATAACAAAGAATACGATCTGTGTTGTTTTACCTTCATAAGTGATAGGCAAAGTGACTGTACCTTTAGGGGACAAATTACTACCATTATAACACTTCAATACGACCATTGACGATTTTAACTCGTACCTTGAGAAATACCTATCGAAGATTTCTTGAGGCAAAACCGAAACCGCGCTCCCACTGTCAATCTCACACCTAATAGGCTCGTCCGCTATCGTAACCAGCTGTTGCATTGGTTCACCATTAACCGTTATAATATTGTAAACACTCTCACCTTGTACGATGTCGTTGTCGTCCTCCGTAATATAATGATTGAGTCGCACTTTTGACCTGCACATCCGCTTTAAATGTCCCTTTTGGTTACACTTCTGGCATGTATAATTACTAAAACGACACTGATCTTTTGTATGGTTCTTATAGCCGCAAATTCCACAGCATTCTACGGCCGTACGGGCGTTTCGTTGCGGCCGGGATGCCTGCACGGTAAACACTGGAGTTTCGGGCACCGACAAGTGTGTTTTTTGCAAGGCTAATCTCGCACACCGAACACTTTGTGCTAGTTCCAAAGCATTGTTAAACGTCAGGGTATCAATACTCTCCGCAAATAACTTCTCCTTCTCTCTTATATTTTCTAACCCTAAGACGAATCGGTCACGTAAGGCAGTATCGAGTTCACTCTTAAACCCGCAATGTTGGGCTAAATTTCGCACTCGCGCCGCCCAATCCGTCAACTCCTCGCCAGGTCGCTGTTCCGCCCTGTAGAAGGTGTACCGTTCTGCAAAAGTACTCTTCTTCGGCGTAAAGTGAGTGTTAAGACAATCCAACAAAACCTCGAACTCCGTACTGTCCAAATCCTTAGGTGACACTAAATCCCGAAGAATGCGGTAGGTATCTTCTGATAAGGCCGTTAATAATATGGCCCGCCGTTTCACACCTGCCTTGTCGGTTTCTTTGGTGATATCATTAACTGTACAAAACTGTGTTAGCCTGGTTCTGAAAATGCTCCATTCGTGAATCCGATGGTCAAAACTGAGACTGCCGCCGAACATTACACTTGCACTAGTCGTGGCCATTTCTTTCAACTATTTATTGAGAAAAAAAAAAAACTATAGTTTGCACACGAAGGTATCGTCCTCGTCGCCAATTGTGGTGTCCTGGCCGGGAAGTATCAATAAAACTCCAAATTCACAGGACACGCATGTGCTACATTTAATGTTCAAACGCAGACTGGGGCAGTTACATCTACCCGCGGTATGCAAATATAACAACTATGTATTTATTCCTATATTGTTTTTAGGGCATCAGAAGATCATTATATTGAAGATGCAATAGGATTTGTGGAACTCAAAAGAGGAGACAATGAATGTATTGTTAAAGCCAAAGTCGTTCCTGAGGAACCAGTTGAAAGAAATATTATAGTGTGTCTGTTAAAATAAATGAAATAGAAAATACTGTTATTGATACTGCATGTGATTGTTGCCCTGCTTCAAATGGTAAATATTACAAATGATTTTATAAAAAAAAAAATATTTCAACTAGCAGGTATAAGCTTTTAACACTTTCGCAACCGGACTAAAAATGGAAACATTCACCAGAAACCGACAGAATTCACTAGTCGTGTAAGTTCATACTACTGCCCGCCTAGCGGGTCCAGCCGGCATCTGAGCAAACCATACGAGTGCCCGCTAGGTGGGTTCTTGGTTACGAACGTGTTAACCATACTTCCATAATTTTCTACCAACATATCAATAAAAAGAATCCCATCTCCTGGTCTGAGAACTCTCCGTCCCAATTAGTCCAAAAGAACATTGCACATTACGCACATAGTATGAAAAAAAAATACTTAGTTTTTTATCATATTTTATTACTATTCTTATGTTTCCCCTGCTATACCTTTTGCTATGCAAATCAGTACTGTGGAAACTTTTAAATTTTATTTCTCAAATTCTATAAGCGCATACACAGTGTTTGTCCCTTCATAATTTTTAATTATACATACAAGAACATTCAACAAACTTTTCTTTCAATACTAGGTGAATGGCATCTTTTCATTTAAAATCAATCTGTTAATGCATCTGAAACTAACAAACAGATGGAAAAATTGCATATTTAATTGCCAACCATGCTTCTCCTTCTACCAAATAATAAACTTAAAATGTATAGAGTTACTAGCTTCTGCCCGCGACTCAGTCAGCGCGGAACTCGTTTATATCGTAGCTCCATACAAACTTTCACTTCCCATTTCATCCCCTTAAGGGATTTCCTTCCCCGGGATTCAAACTATATACCAAATTTCGTCTAAATCGTTCAGCGGTTTCAGCGTGAAGAGTTAACAGACTATTTCCTTGATTTAAATTCTGCGTATGATAATGTTGTGTTAAGTATACTGAAGGAAAAACTAAATACTTTGAACGTCCCGACTTTTTTGAGTAAATTCATAATTAACATCCTATCAGAAAGGCGTATTGACTTAATTTTAGACGTTGACAATGAGGAATCAAGATTAGTATGGAAAGGTCTTCCACAAGGATCTGTATTAAGCCCAATTTTATATAACTTGTACACCTATGATCTGGAAGCATCAGTAGGTAATGTTGGCGTTCTTCAATATGCTGACGATCTGTTGTTGTATTGTACTGACCGATCCATTGAAAATGCCAGTTCTTCTCTAACTTCCTCTTTAAGTCTTTTAAGGAAATGGTTGGGACAAAATGGTCTTGATCTGTCTCCATCTAAGAGCTCTGTTGTGTTATTTTCTAGAATGCGTTTGCCCCCGCCAGTCTCTGTATATTATAATAACTGTGAAATTCCTGTAGTCAACCAAACAAAATTTTTAGGTGTTGTTCTTGATTCTAAACTAACTGGTACCCCTCACTGTGAATATATTCTCGCTAAATGTGAACGTTTGTTAAATATGCTTAGATGTCTCTCCGGTGTTTGGTGGGGCGCTCACCCGTTTTGTGTGAAACTAATATACAATGCTCTAATTCGTAGTATTTTAGATTATGGCACCTTCCTTTTACAGCCTGGAAGTGTAGTCGCTTTCAAAAAACTGGATAATATTCAGTCGAAAGCCTTAAGATTGATAGCAGGTGCTATGAAATCTAGCCCTCTTAATGCTTTACAGCTAGAGTGTTGTGAACCTCCATTGCAGCTACGTCGTCAATACCTTGCTGATAGATTTCTGTTTCGAGCCCTACAAATTTCTGATCATCCGCTTCGTTCTAAACTCAAGACACTTTCTGATCTTATTATTTCTTCCAGTTATTGGTCCCCTAAACGTGTTCCATGTCTCATAAATAGCTATCAAAAGTTTACCTCTATCCAAGCTCCCACTCACTCTTCTATTTCATATCCCTTATTTTGTGCTCCGTATAAGTCTCTAACTGTCACTCCTGATGTAGCCTTAAATATAGGTATTCCAAAAAATGGTCCCAATAACAATATCAGTTTTAACCATGTGAAGGACAACCTTTGGAAAAACTACCATACAATATACACCGATGCCTCTAAACATTCTTCGTCTAGTCATGTCGGAGTTGGGGTTTACCATTCTCAGTACAAAATTATCCAACAAATAAAACTCCCACCAGAATCATCTGTGTTTACTGGAGAATGTTTCGGTCTCCTTAAGGCAGTCGAATATATCCGAACGGCAGGACTTAGAAAATCAGTCATAGTATCTGATTCTATGAGTGCCTTACAGGCATTAGTCAAATATCCTTTTCAATGTAAAATCATTTTTCCAGTAATTATAGACACTCGAATTCTTTTAAGTGATTGTATAACTCGTGGGCTTTCAGTGTCTTTCGCTTGGGTCCCGGGACACAGTGGAATAAATGGTAATGTTAAAGCAGATCGCCTGGCCAACGAAGCTGTGACGTGTGGGGACAGATTTCCTTATAAAAATTTTAGTCATGACTTGATTGCTCTACCTTCTTCTTATCTCAGTGATGCCTGGAATCAGTTGTGGGAAGAAAGTGCCCAGACAAAAGGCAAATTCTACTATGCAATTCAACCTAAAGTTCCTACTAAGCCCTGGTTTGCAAAGCTAAAGCTTGGTAAACGAGCGACTATTATTATAATACGAATGAGATTAGGTCATGTGTGCACGCCGGCTCATCTTGCCAGACTACATATTGTGGAGTCAAACTTGTGTGAATGTGGAGAAATTGGAGACTTGAATCATATTTTTCTTTCTTGTACTTTTTTCAGCCATGTCTCTTTTTACAATGATCTCTCCTCACTTAAAATCCCCTTTCCTACATCCATCCCTGTCTTGTTAGTCTCAAATGATCCTTCTGTATATAATGCTTTATCCTCTTTCATTTTATTTAATGATATTCATATTTAGTTGTTTTTGTTAATTATATATATATATATATATATATATATATATATATATATATATATTTATTAGCTCCTGAACTGATCCTATCTTTCCAAATTCCTTATCTCGTATTCGTATTTTTCATTTTCCCGTTTCGGGCACAGTCGGTGGCAATACGCAAACCGCGTCAGGCCAAGAAAAAAAAAAAAAAAAAAAAGTGAACAACAAATCGCTCTGTCATTTAATATCATGTTGTGTGTATGGTGAAGGAATATGTATAATACAATATTCTTTAGTAAGTATATATTTTTAATTTTCGTTTAAATTTATTTGAATGAAATTTGTGAGAAAAAAAAACACTTGGCAAATCATGCCAATTCCATGGTCCAAATTGTAATCTTCATGCATTTAGTAAGGACAACTAGTTTGACGGTTGGATCAGCAGCGCAACATGCATCCAGACGATAGCAATTAGTCAGCTTCTGATGAATTGGGGCTGACATAATGTATATGCTTATTTATGTACATAACTGTAATGTATATGCCCCATTATCTGCCAGGTCTTTTCGTTTCGCGGTAGGCCATGCTTTATGTAAGGCCTGAATCATACCGGAATCAAAACAATATCCTAAGTATTTGTTTGCCGACGCAGCGGACCCGGCTTCTCTCCAAGATTTTGAATAAGTAGGGAAACAGTGATACAGGAAATGAAAATGAGAAACTATCGGTATGTAACAGAAAACATGTTTATTATCATTTTCATGTGAGCGAGCTTCATTGTCCATTGCATTTGTAACGAATAAAGCTGAAAGCTGATGTATGAGATAAATTGGGTTTGTTATAGAACTTTTGTACGCAGCTACCACACAAGCATCCAAGCTACGGAGGTCGCCGCTTCCGGCTGAATCATAGATAATCCACAGACAATAATTAATTTGTCTACAACTTGGGAAGTAAGGCCCTACCGCGAAACGAAAAATATAACATTCGTTCGTGTATCTCCGTCGCACTTGAACGAACGAAGCGTTTCATAGTAGCCGCAGATCCGGCAAATACCTTCGTTTGATCGATCAGATGCTTGCTTGGAATGCTTGGTAATGTCAACATTGCTTTACGAGAAGCTTAAAATAATACTATTTTTGTAACGGTAAGTTCATTTAAAATAGTTAACTATCTATAACAGCTAGCATTCAGTCAAATTGTGATTCTATGTACGATGCGAACTTCAAATATGTTTACTCAGAATGATTTTTAAGCTGCTGCAGAATTAGCTCCTCAGTCAAAAGTACAATTTACAAAATATACATCTTATCATAAATTAGTAGAGGACGGATCTTAACCACAAAAGTAGGAAAAATAATCGTAATATTATTAAATAGACTTTAGCCAATTAATTATACTGTAGGTATGCTGTGATGAAAAGTCTAACTGAACTTTATCAAGACTTGCCGACTGGTTGGTTATACCTATAGCTAAAATAACTGATATTCTAATAGAATAACACAGTAGGCACTTGTTAACCCATGAGTCAGTTTTACGAAGCCTTAAGTTGCAATTTTACAAATAAAACTTGGTCTGCACAGCTTTTACAGGAAAGCCCGCGACTGTGTCGCACGCGGCGACATAGCATTCTATCTAGAAAGAGACTGATAGTCTATCTCGCCGCGACATGCCTCGCGGGCCGTCTTGTGATAGCCGTGCGGTACTTCCGTCCGAGTATCCTATCTCCACATCATACGCATCAAGTTAAATAGGAGCGCTTTAGACATGTTTGAAATTAACTTGAAGTTGGCAATACAGTTTGAACATTGTTCTTCAGCTTCTGCGGCTGAGATTTGAACGGTTATCTTGAATAATTTCATATTAATAAAACTTTTCATCACAGCTCGTGCAAAATTAACTACCTATCTATCCACAGACGAACGTGTAATAAAATAATTTTATTTATTATATTCTAAGGGTTACTACACCAACCGATCGAACCTCGATCTATGCACTAAACAATTTGTAGTTACGACGACGTTACGAGACGTTCGTTCTTCGGTCCCATTTGAAATGCTTGATCGACCATCTCACTATTATCCGGAGATATTAATTATAAGTATTTTGTTCAAGTACAACCTTACTAAGATTCAGATAATTTTATTGGTAAAAGTACAAGATCTTAACATAATAAAACCCTCGCCAGTGTTGTAAATAGGGGCGGTCCGTTCACTCTTTGGTTGGATTACATCGTTCAGTAATGCACTTAACACAGGCATTGAGTCAAAAGACATTGCATCTATCGACGATCTATCGATTCGTGTGTCACCCAATCGTCCTAATGACTTGATCACTGAGTGGGCGGGCGCGGTGACAGCGTAGGCTCCTCGCACGGGGAATGGCGTTCTTCGGTGTTGTACTTGTATTCCCGGTCGTGGTCCGCCGGGGGGGTCCCGCGGGCCTCCGCGGCCGGCGCGGCGAGGGGGGGGCCGGCGGGGCCGAAGGGCATGCTCTCGGGGTTGTACGACACCTCGCCCGTGCCGACGTATTCCGATGACTGGTAACCGTAACTATTTAAGCTGAAAAGCAGAAGAAACCATGTTATTTTAACCTTGGACTCGAAACAATTGCTTGAGTGCGGAAGTTGTACCTATACTTGAGTTCAAAAACAAAATGTGATTCAAAGACTTTATTGTTAAGGCAAAAGATTACTCAGAATTTTTTACCCTTTGGGAACGTACATGTATTTATGAACTCAACTGTACCATAAGGATTTGCATCTCCAAGTCAGTCGCATTTTTTGAGTGACACTTTTATAGAAATAGTATTTTTCACAATCGTGTTATAATAGAGAGCTTTTTAGCCGAGTACTGTGTTTAGGCCACGAAGCTTGCTGAGTGGCCTAAGTAAGGTACGAGATTAATAAGCTTGATTATGACACTATTGTGACCAATACTTTTTCTACGAGTCAACTGAACTAATTAAACAAACTTGGTATCTATTGATGACTTTTTCATTTTTGTGCGTTGATGTCTATCAGTGCCTCTAGTGAATAAGGGAATAACTCAAAAACGGCACTTTTCAGGGCAGACGAAAAACGATATTTCGATACCAGATGTTTAGAACTTGAAGTTTTTAAGCTTTATGGTGTTAAGCTTTAGTTTCACACATTGACGTATAATATTCCGACCCTATAAATATGTTTTTTTCAGTATTTTTTGAAGTTATACCCTTACGTACGAGTACTTTATGGAGTAATTCGAGATATTCTCATTATTTTTATTTAGCTTTTAGCAATAAAACGACTTATACCGTTATGCACAATGTGCGTAAACGCAGAACAGGACTTGTATCATTATTTATTTTGGTATTATAGAAATCAAACGACTTATTTACCTTGAAATTTGTAACTTAAGGATTCAAATGAAGCCGTTTAGTAAAACAATCATGCACATAATTTGCGAAACTTAACATAATTTCGAATTTTTTTGTTTAATTCTATAATATCAATGAAATACCACCAGATTGTTTCTCATTTTGTGTACAAATCGGCACTCAGAATAACCATCAAAATCAAATAACACTTGAATCAGTCTTATTATAAATTAGTTACCTACTATTATCCTCATCATTTCGGTCTTCATCAACATCATTTATTATTATATTTAAATCGGGATCTTCTACGGCTCTTTCATTTTCCGACGTCTTTAAGTTTTTATAGAAATCATGGCACTCGCTGCCTGTAAAAGGCAATAGATCTAGTAGATCTTTCTTTTTCTCAACACTTATTGGCAGACGCGTTTCAGACATGATGGTTAAAGTCAAAGGAAGGTTTTTAGATCTATCGTGCATTTTAAAAAGCATGTTTTATACTGCACCAACAATTCGTTAGTTTGCGTATACCTGAACCAAGTTAAGTCAGGGCAATGTACTTTTTCTTTAGTCGTGTTAATTTTTTATAAAACTATGGGTCCTTTAAGGAGGTTCTTGATGTTATACAATTTCTCTAAGGTCATCTCTTTTACGGCGAATTTACCTTTTTTTCCAGCAGATCGAACCATTTGGTAAAAGTCTCTTGGCAGATGTACGTATATTTAATTTTGACCGCAGTTATCAGAGTATATGTAGGATAATCCCTTTTTACTGTCATTGGTAACCGATTTATTAAGTCATATAGACATGATGCTATCTAGTTTCCACCACGTTTTCCAATACCTTCATGCCACATGTAGCAAGTTGCTCTTTTATCTTTACATTCTTGAATCGTCAGATTAAAATGCCCAAAGACTTCTTTTATAAAACGCCAAGTTAGTAGAGAGCAGCAGTGTTGGTAGACATTGCTGAAGATCGAACGTTAATACAACAAGAGACTCATCAGTCTCCGACGATATATCTCTCTAATAGCCCGCTCATGTTTTTCATTTAATTCCTTCCCAAGGTTTTCTTTATCAGCCGTTTTTTTGGCATGTAACTTGTTGCATTTCGTGCAACTTTTGGAGGTTTGAAAGATAAGTTTTCAGTTTAGAGTTTTACTGGTTTTGCACACGCATTCATGCAATATAATGTACTTATACATTTTCTCTAGAGTAAGAATACTTAGCAAAAACTTTTTAGAAGTCTTTTCAAATTATGCCCCAAAAACAATTGAAATTGAATATTAAGTAAAAAGTAATAGAACGAGTTGTTTCCGAGCCGTACATTAATAGGCCAATAGCATCAATACGGCATAGATGCGAAGCTGTCCTATGGCGTTAGTTGTAGCAATGGCACTAAACGAGTTGTTCCTTTATGCTCATGTTAGAATAATGACATAAATCCATTTACGCCAAAATAGTGTTTAAGAATAATGGAACAAAATGAATTAAGTCATTACTTAAAAATATAACTGTACATATGTCTTTGGGTTTGTGAGTCATTTCGACTCGAGACTACTAATGCCGTTGCAGTCTTCTTATGTGATGGATAAAGTGACTTATACCATTAAGCACACCCAATTTATACCCTTTGGGTCATCGAAAAAAGTAGGTTAGGAGACAGCTAGAGACATGGCCTTTTTATATGTTGTGTAGTTTGACGAGCTGAATCCAATGGTGCAATAAAAACCAAAGGGAATAACTCGTTTTACACCGTTCTTCACTAGAGGCACTGTATTTACCTTTTGACTTTCTCTTGACGGCGTCCTATTGGTCAAATGCATTATAGTTCAGTAAAGGCGCCACGTGATTGGTCAATTTCATTTTAGTTGTGTCAACAGTTATGAAATGTTGAGTTGGGACCTCCATAGTAAAAAGTACGTGATTTAAGTTTGGTGTACGAAGTCTTAATTCAAACATTAAGGTCGACGAGTATAAAAAATTATAAAAGTCACCATCGGTCATATACCTTCAATATTACTACTTTTTTATTTTGTAGGTCTATTACTAACAGAAATATACAACATTCGCTCACCCGTTAGGCCAATAGGAAATATCTTCAATTGCATGGTGCGCGTAGGGGGCATACGCGTGCTGGTAATAAGGTGAGTGCTGCGCAGGAGTTTCGTACTGCAATCAAACAATCAAAAGCGTTACCTAGTTATCTAGTATAATATAAGGTGCGAAATTGCGAATACATTGCACAATGTATTCGGGTTGTTCTTAGTTCGCGTTACGAGACCGGTGCAGCTAGGGCAGCAGTGGTTCACTGGTAGAGAATGCCTTAAGGCATTACGTCCGCCAATTGTATATTTATATTTGTGCAATAAAGTTTAAATGATTACTTAAATAAATAGTTTTCAATGTAATTCTTCAATTAATCTGGCCGCTGATACTCTAGCGGCGCCAAGTACAGAAGCGTGTGGAACACTGAGGGGCGACGGGTTACCAGCCAGTGTCAACTTACTTGCAGCGGGTACAGCGGCGCTGGGGCCGCACTGGTCGGCGGCTGGTACTCCAGCGGGGCGGGGTAGGGGGGCGTGCGGTAAGGGGAGGAGGGGGGCTGCGGGGGGGAGCCCTGCGGCCAGTAGCCGCTCCCGCCCGACCACGTGTAGCTCGTCGTGTTCGCCGTCGGAGCTCGGTCTGTGCTGCTGTATGTCGCTGAAATTTGGGATTGTTGGTTGGTTAAAGCAATCTGGGAGAAACAGTCGTTCACTCGTCGTATTCAACTTGTTTCTTTAAAACATAAAGAGCATAATGGAAAAAACTAAAAAAAGTTTAAAGGATGGTCTAGCCAACTTTGTTACTAAAACTTTCTGAGTCTGCCACCCCAAATAACTAGGACTAGGACTAGTTCATATTTTCACCTCGCTTGGGGTTTCTGTAGTTCACCGCTTTTACATTTATTTCGCATTTCAATTTGGTGGGCTCATTCTGACACTAAGCGCGTGTGAAAAATATTGAAATGCGAATCACACATTCTTGAAACTATGAAGGTGTTGGTGTGGACTAATCGATCGATGCTGTGGTCGACGTCGATCGATTCTACTATAAGCCAAACCACACTAATCTATCGATGTTGATCCATGGTATCACCCTCATAATCATAACCTCTTCATTGCAACTCACATGGTGGTGACAGCGTCCGTGGCCGAGAAGGAGGCCGCGGGGGGTAGGGCGCGGGCCTTCGGGAGGCGGCGTTGCTGCCGCCGTACAAGGACTGCGACGCCACAAACCAACCGCTAACTGTACGTAAAGGATATTGTGTTGGTAACTGTAACTGCGGTAGCCTAGTGGTTTAGGCATGCGGCTGTCAAACGGCGGTCGTGGGTTCGAATCCCGGCTCGTATCAATGAGTTTTTCGGATCTTATGTACGGAATATCATTTGATATTTACCGTTAGCTTTTCGGTGAAGGAAAAACATCGTGAGGAAACCTGCATACATCCACGAAGAAATTCAAAGGTGTATGTGAAGTCCCCAACCCGCACCGAGCAAGCGTGGGGACTACTGCCCGTTCCCTCTCATCCATGAGAGGAGGCCTGTGCCCAGCAGTGGGACGTATATAGGCTGATTTATTTAATAAGTATTATAACTGTGCGTTGTAGGTATTATGCTAGGTCGTCACGGTCATGCTTACCGTAACATTAGAACAGTACGCACCTAGAGAGTGAGATAACATACTACTCTTGCACAACAGTGAATATGATGCATTATACATGATTATACCAATGATTTTACATAGGGAGTTGCATGTCAGTACTGCATGCAAAAAGATAGCGAGAAAACCAAGGTCATTCATATACCTATCTCGCTCTATATTATGGCTTACAGGACCGTGTGGAGAGGTCCTTAACGTGGAACGAAAAAATTGCTGCTTGTTTGTCTATGACATTGACAGTTGATAGCTGTCGGTCTATTGTCATTGTCAGATGAAGTTTGAATAAAATTTGTATTGGTTCACGATTGATAATATGAATATACAATTATTTTGTGCGTGTTTCTACAAGATCCTTTGATCCTTTCCACCTAACCAATCTCGTTGCACCTGTTCGCCTTTGCACGGTAGTTTTAACATTTTCAACATTAGATTCTCCAAAAATGAACTCGTCAAATCGGTTTGTGCAAGCCGATTCCATCAATTTGCCAAAAATGGATACGTTAATTATTTTAGAGTATTTACTGGCCAGTGACAAGTACAATGTTGAGGACATAAGAGCAGTAAAAAAATTGGCGTAAGTTACCAGCATCGTGAACTTAAATTATAATAAAATACTTAGGTACAGTCTATTACAAAGAGAAAGATACTGTCACATTCACTAAATTATATGTACATGTCTTTCCATTATGATTGCACATACATATTTTTGTAACTTTGGCTATTACAGCTTTTATCAATCTCTTTGTAGTTGACTCTATATAATTATTAAGTTTGATTGTATAGTCAAGGCACTTGGACTATGTATTTATTCCTATATTGTTTTTAGGGCATCAGAAGATCATTATATTGAAGATGCAATAGGATTTGTGGAACTCAAAAGAGGAGACAATGAATGTATTGTTAAAGCCAAAGTCGTTCCTGAGGAACCAGTTGAAAGAAATATTATAGTGTGTCTGTTAAAATAAATGAAATAGAAAATACTGTTATTGATACTGCATGTGATTGTTGCCCTGCTTCAAATGGTAAATATTACAAATGATTTTATAAAAAAAAAATATTTCAACTAGCAGGTATAAGCTTTTAACACTTTCGCAACCGGACTAAAAATGGAAACATTCACCAGAAACCGACAGAATTCACTAGTCGTGTAAGTTCATACTACTGCCCGCCTAGCGGGTCCAGCCGGCATCTGAGCAAACCATACGAGTGCCCGCTAGGTGGGTTCTTGGTTACGAACGTGTTAACCATACTTCCATAATTTTCTACCAACATATCAATAAAAAGAATCCCATCTCCTGGTCTGAGAACTCTCCGTCCCAATTAGTCCAAAAAAACATTGCACATTACGCACATAGTATGAAAAAAAAATACTTAGTTTTTTATCATATTTTATTACTATTCTTATGTTTCCCCTGCTATACCTTTTGCTATGCAAATCAGTACTGTGGAAACTTTTAAATTTTATTTCTCAAATTCTATAAGCGCATACACAGTGTTTGTCCCTTCATAATTTTTAATTATACATACAAGAACATTCAACAAACTTTTCTTTCAATACTAGGTGAATGGCATCTTTTCATTTAAAATCAATCTGTTAATGCATCTGAAACTAACAAACAGATGGAAAAATTGCATATTTAATTGCCAACCATGTTTCTCCTTCTACCAAATAATAAACTTAAAATGTATAGAGTTACTAGCTTCTGCCCGCGACTCAGTCAGCGCGGAACTCGTTTATATCGTAGCTCCATACAAACTTTCACTTCCCATTTCATCCCCTTAAGGGATTTCCTTCCCCGGGATTCAAACTATATACCAAATTTCGTCTAAATCGTTCAGCGGTTTCAGCGTGAAGAGTTAACAGACAGACAGACACAATTTTCGCATTTATAATACTAGTATGGATATTGCATTGACCCTATGACCACTCCTCCATAATCAGACCAGCTCTACAGCATAATATTGAATTTTGCAGGAAAATGTTAAAATTAAAAATATAATATTAGTAGACAGACACCAGTACAAGTGGTTCTTAACAATGTGTTTTTTTTTTGTTGTTCTCTTAGATGGATGTAAACACACATTGTTGTTCCTGAATTGGTTGCAAAAGAAAGCGTCAATCCCTGAACGGGCTCCAGTGCAATGTTTTTGGTATAAACCCATATTAGGTCTTGGGCTGTCACCACTTGGTAAGGATATTTTTAAATCCGAATCAAGACATATGGCGAAAATTGGACCGAAAAACCCAGATGTCCTTAAGAAGTTTATTGAAGAATGTAAGAAAAGAAACATTAAGAACTCGCTGGTTTTGAACTATGCGCCACCTTTCTAAAGGTATGGTATCTAAAGGCAAGTCCATACTGTCCATAGTATAAGCACAGAATAATTAACAGTACCTAGCTAGAGGTACAGAAAATGTACAGAGGGGTTCATATCTAGGACAGTAAAAAAACTTTATTTTTCTAAGATAATATGAATAATAATAATAATAATTATTATAAAGGTACAGCAGGTCCACTGCCTAAGTGATGACAATAGACATTAGCAATTTTTGGCAATAGACAATCATAGAGTGGGATAGGGTTGTCGACGTACCACATAACTGAACATCCAAAATTATTATTGTTTTAGTTTCTATGTTATCGAAAGAAGCATCCATTTTGGAAATAATAATATAATATGATAATAAAAAAAGCACGGAAACTGGAAAGTTAGGATTAAGCACAAAAATACATGAAAACAGATTAAGTTTTTACAGTACAGTTAATATTTTGTAATGGGATTACTTTCGTCATGTGAGCTGAATGTTGTAAACTTGAAGTTCGTTTAATGATGTGCGATCTATTTTTTTATTAAATAAAATTGAATGGGCCCTCCCCGTTTATATGACTACCGTCATCACATAGTCAGACAAATATAGGAACTAGAAGTTATAAATATTTAATTTTGGATGTTCAAATACTTAATATGGTCGGTCAACAACCCTATCTCACTCAATGATTGCCCATTTCTAGAAAATTACAGATAACGTCATCTCTTAGGCAGTGGACCTTACCTTTAAGTACGATTAATTATTCTGTGGTAACAGTAAGCTACTTTTACACACACACTCCTACACTATTTAGGTAGGCTATAAGTACCTACTTAAATTCACGATTCTCGAGTGCTAAGAAACGCAAGTTTCAAAAGAACCTGCGAAAGGTTACTACACTTTGATTGGTTATGGGCCCAGCACGCTCACATTAACATTACACTATTATCACCAACTTACATTGTGGATACTGATGCGGCGACGAACTTTGTTGCGGATAGTGCGTTCCCACGAAGTCCCTCTGGTAGTAGCCTTCGGGCCGTTCCTTCGCGTCCAAGAACGCTTTAGCGAAGGGATTGTATTTTATCTTCAGTGACGTCACTTCTTCGTTCTGGTAGGCTGTCACCGCGATGAACTGTGTCTCGGGGAAGGGGTACGTCATTATGCGACGCAGATCAGTGCCCACTTTGACGAGATGGACCCGGGGCTCGTATTTGTGGAGAGAGTTCAGCATGATCTGCAAGAATAGATTTGTTATCGTTTTCACTTGTGTATTTTTGGAGAGACCAACTCCTTAGATGCTGTCCCCGGCAGTTTTGGGGTCGAGAAGAGAAGCCTAACCTAACCAAAAGTGGCTCTGCTCTGCTATCCGTAAGTGAAGAATTCGTTCGACGGAATCCATGATCCACGTCCACGTCCACGTCTATCATGAGACCGTCGCGACATACACTCGATTATTCTCGCACTATACTTCTTGTTAAAGAGAGAGATGGATAGTGCGAGAAAAATCGAGAGCGATCGCGCGCCGTCTCGTGATAACCGTGCAGTAACAACAAGCACTAGTTAGAAGGCATTATCATGAACTATACATTTAAAATGTAATAGCTAGTTTCAATAGATAAAACTATTGAATAATTTGTGTTTTTTTTGTCCTGGCAGGAAGTGAGCATTTGCCATCCTAGCGCAACGCAACCGAGATCCCTTTTCCAGATCTAGGGACGAATGAATACTAACAATATCAGGGGCGGCAATACAGAAAATACAAAACGCATGTTTATTGGACTCGCCTTACGCTCGTGTGATGAATCACGACATCTCTGTTTTGTCCACCTTATGTGCATAGGTAGCTACTAATACTATAAGTGAATACTTTCATGTACACTACAATAAGTGATTTTCTTTGTGATATCTTCTAGAAATAAAGTTGTCTTCAAATTTAACCGTTTGGTATAATTTCCACCTGCCCCAGTACCCACAAGATACAAAAAAATATGGTGGGTAATTTTTAGTGTGGTAGAAACAAGTAAGGTTTATAATGTCCACAAAATGTATGGTAATCGATTTCTTTGGCCGTCTCGCCGTTGGGCATCATAAATCATAACATAATCAATAATCATAACATAATTTGTACTCATTCCGAACTTTTATCTTCGCACTAGGTCAACTCATTAACATTAACGACCAGCCGCTAGCTTTAACGCACAATTGTTACTTTACCACATTTCACAACTCGCACACACTTAACAACAAAGACAATAATGTGCAATAATCGGCCAATTAATACGCCATTAATTTTTGCAGAAGTCATCTAATCTGACACGAATGGGACCAGTAAATATAGCGGCGAGACAATAATTATTACAAATGATAGTGCGTATGCCGCTAAACAGTTGGTAAAGCTACACATTTCACACCGAGACGTCAACGTATGGATCTGGATGTTCTGATGTTTGTTTTCATACTCATTCGCGCCATATCGCGTGAGAACGTGGGAGCTAGCAACTGTAGCAGTCGCACCTCCGTACCACCTGCTTTCCATTAACGCAGATTAGTATTCTGTCAATAAGACGTTTTGGGAATCGATGATAACGGGAATCGATCAATATGGAGCAGTTTGATGCGTTGGGAGACGGGTGTTACATTCGGTTCGAGATGCAGGTGTGTTGAAATATTCGGGGCGACTCTTAATTTTACATCTAATTTAACTTTGGGGTGACGTTTTTACTTACCCCAGTCAACAAGTCAATATTTTTATACTAGGGACGGCTCTTGCGTTTCACATATGTCATAAAAATGTAATTGCTGTCGCGTTTAGAGGGCTAACAAAACCTCTTAAGCTGCTGCTTTTTCGATGTTTTTAATCCCAGACGCAAGAGAGGGGTGTTATAAGTTTAACGTGTCCTGTGTATCTGTATGTGGTATTGTAGCTCCCAAACGGATGAACCGATTTTCGTTTTTTTGTGTCATACATAATTTTATCCCGAGTGTTCTTAGCCATGTTTCATGAAAATCTGTTCAGCCGTTTGTGAGATATTGGACTTTTAAATGAAAATGTCGGGGGGTTTTTCAACTTTTCGTAAGTTGTAGTTATTAAACATCTAACATGTTATCCGTCAGTTTAGGCAAACAAATAGGGTATAGTTTTGATGTAAAAAATTTGACGTTTAAAAACCACGAAAACATGGTGTAGCAGACGCGGCCTTATACTTCGAGAATTTCTAGTTTATTTTCTTTACCTACAGCTCTTTATTAGTGTCAATACATCAAAAAGCACTTAAATAAACTAAAATTTACACCCACACTACGACAGACTCATACATAATTAATGTCCTAGGTATTTCGGTAAATCCGGAATACGTTTATGACATTATGACGTAGGTTTTGCTAGCGAATTTTGTCCGCGTGCAATTCCTACGCGACTTTATATCGTACCTCCATACAAACTTCTGCCCCCCTAGTGGATTATTTCCGGGATATAAACTATACTATGTCCCTCCCTATTTATTTGCGTCTCACATTTCGTTTAAAGAGCGACTGAGATGCGATGAACAAGTGGAATACCACCCTTTCTCGGGTTAGTGGTGTTAGCTTATAAAGGTAACAGAGTTACTTTCAGAGAGCTTCCGCCCGCGACTTCGTCTGCGTGGACCCGGGATAAAAATTATCCTATATTTCAAAACAGGCTATTATAAACTATCTTAGTGCACATTTTTATCCAAATCGGTTGACCCGATCAAGCGTGATTGAGTAACAAATATCTAGACATCCAAACTTTCGCATTCATAATATTAGTACGATATGGATAATATGTGTTGTGATAATATTATTTAACGCTATCCGTAATGTATGATTCCCACGAGATTCCCACCGACCGGGCCCGAGCGCGCATTTGCGCATTTTACAAGTTGCCAAAGGAATTTGAAACTTTAATGTAGACGTTAAATTTCATATTTGAACGTACTTGCGGCCGGTCGGCTCCTCGCGGACGTGGACGGCTGTGGTCGGCTGTCGTCACATGTGGCAGGCTCCGTCTGGCTTTTGCCTACTGCACTCTATTAAAACGCGGTCGGCTGCCGCCGGGTGCTCGCGCACCCGTTGCGACGTGGCGCCAGGCGACCCGGCCCGGCCCGTTCGGTGGGAATCGTGCATAATGCGTCTAAAGAAGCCTGAGCCTCCCCAAAGGAAAGTACAACATGTTACATAAAATAATACATACTTGTCCGTTGCCGTTGGTCTTGTTGGTGAGTTTGACTTTGGCGAAGGAGATGGGCTCCTTCATCCAGTGCGCCCCGAAGTTGGGGCTCTCCGGGTGAATGTAGATGGCGTTCGATGGCGGAACCTCCGCTTTGCCACCTGGGACCTGGTAAATGATACGAATTGGTCAAGAGAAATGCTGCGAGACGAAAGATGGTCTTAATAAAACTGATGAGAGACACAAAGTACGATACCTACGACGAGGAACCGAAAATACGCCCAATTTGAATACCGAGAGGAACTGATTGATTAACATTTGTTTTCCCTTATTTAATTCTTAATCGATCGCTTTGTGCCATTAGGTACCTAATGACGACGTCGTCGCGTCGGCAAACTTCAGAAGAGTTTATCTGATAGGTATTATGTACGCAGCTTACCTTTTATGTTTATTAACCCCCGACACAAAAAGAGGGGTGTTATAAGTTTGACGTGTCTGTGTAACATCTGTCTGTGGTATCGTAGCTCCCAAAGAAGGTATGGACCGATTTGAATGCGGTTTTTTTTGTCATAGATAATTTTATCACGAGTGTTCTTAGCCACCTTTCATGAAAATCTGTTCAGCCGATTTTGAGATATTGGACTTTCAAATGAAAATTTCGGGGTTTGAAAAACTTCTCTAAATTGTAGTTCTTCATTATATTCTGGTAAATTGCTCAAGAATTATTGTTATGCTGGGACTGCGATGATGCAATGCAACACAACATTCTGTTACGGGTAGGTAATTGTACGTATCATTCCATAAAACCAGATTTTTTGTCATATGCTAACCCTTTGTTGATTGGTCTAAAACTCGACTCACCCATTCCCCGTTGACGTATTTCCAGCGGTGCGAGTCGACCTGTACAAATTCCAGAAGCACGGTGTACATCGCCGTTGGGTCCAGCCCGCTGGCACTTACTTTCACCACGGGGAACATTCGACTGGAACAAAAAGATATTTTATAGTAAAGTTCGGCTCTTCCCAGGTAAACTTTTCGCTTCGAGCCCTTATCTTTCAAACAAAGGCCATTGTCTCTAGTATCGCATAGCCGCTAGCTACCGGTAAGCACGCGCCACAACAACATGCATATTGAAAAACAAACGGTATCGTCATAGTATTAAGGTTCAAATTGAATGTCACTGATATTCTAGATATTACGTTTTTGTAGTGTAGGACGATAGACCGCCCCGAAGCAATACAATCGTTTTTGGTAGTTTACATATGGTCATACACGAAGTGACTGAGTTTAAACACGCGATCCGCCAAAAATGACGAATCGGCCTTTTGCGTTATTGGTCAAATGCGTCGGGAGGGAACAGAGGGCCTACCGCGAAACGAAAACGTACTTCGTTCGTGTATCTCCGGTCTTTGTCACTCGAACAAGCAAGTGCGACAGAGAGGTAGATACACGATCGAAGTTCGTTTTCGTTTCGCGGTTGGCCCTCAGGATGCCTACCAAGGATGTTACCTATTTCAGAAGCTAACTTTTCGTGTAGTAACTTCCCATTCCGCACAAAAACATAAATAATGTAACAAATTAGATGTTTGGTTTCATAGTACGACAGACAGGCACGGCCTGCCTGATGGTAAGCAGACATCGTAGCAGATGAACGCTTGCGATGTCTGAAGAATCACAAGCGCGTTGCCGACCCTTTATTGATTTGAGGATTCGTTATCTTGATAGCCAGAGACGAACGCGGGTCCCTCACTCTAAAAAAACACTTCTCGGAAGCTCTGGCGATCTTATTCTGCAATTGATTAATACCTACAACATGCTGCCGAATTACCTAATACTACGTTATCTAACTACGTACGATAATAGTTATTTACGATACAAATGCCGAAAATATGAAATTCGCAACGAGTGGTGATAAATTAAAACACGACCGAAGGGAGTGTTTTAAATCGACACGAGTTCCGAATTAGGTACCTACCTATTCGCACGTGTATCGTACACCGTTTTACTGTACATATGGCTCTTTAAAGTTTCGACATATGCACGAAAAGTGCTCTTTTCCGCACTAGTGCGGGAAAGTAGGACCATATGTACCTACTGTAAAAGTATTTTTTTTTACATTGTTAGTAAATAGTACCTATAGGAGATCGAACAGTGAAAAGTGTTTCTATTCGTATTTCCAACTATAGTATCATTACAAAACTGGCGGTGAGTTACAAACGGTACCTACCGAAGCTTATTTGATTTATTGCGTATGTGTACCTACCTACCTTAAACGAGCATTCAGGTTTTTGATTAGTTTTTCCTGATTCTGACTATTTAAACAGAAGAAAAATAAACATGACGGCATTATAATAGTGACTCGTTTAGACAACCGTGATTGCTCATGCATGATTTTTACAAGCTTTATATTAACTTGCCCAGTTAGTATGTATGTATGGGACAAATCTTGCAAGTTAAATTTGACCCACTTCCCGGTGGCTGATTGAGCTGAAATGTTGGGTATAAGTATAGTTTGTATGACAATTCAATATTATGGTACCATCGAGCTGATCAGATGATGGAGACAGAGGGTGGCCATGGGAATTCAGTACTTAACCGACACGCAATGCAACCCCGTTGAGTTTGGCTTTGTTAGAATCGTCTCAATGAATAGTTGATGGTATACAGAAAAGTATAGTCGGCAATAAAAGCTTCTACCAAAAATGATTTTTTTGACAGGAACTTATTATCTTTATACCTACCTTTTGGTCATACCTACGATCTTCACTTATGAACCAATATAGATATTGTAGTGGGGCGAGTGCTCGAACAAATTGTCGTAAATGTGAACACGCTGAAGAAAAGCACCAATTTTCTTTCAGGAACTTGTTCGGTCCATAGCCTTAAGTTTTTCATCATTAATACCTATCACCAGTTCTAAATAACGTAGAATCACAAACTTAGTGTCTAAATATAGGTACTTATTTGGGGTCAAGGAATTCAACTAGGAATTAAAACTGCCCTACTATTGTATTATGTAGGTATATTATTTATTTTATATTTACGACCCCTTTAGCCTAGTTGGTAGTGACCTTGCCTACGAAGCAAGAGGTCCTGGGTTCGAATCCCGGTAAGGGCAAAAATTTGTATGATGAGCATGAATATTTATAGGCATGATATAGATAGGCATATTACGTGGAAATTCCACATAAACAAAATTAAAGTTAAATTATCGAGATTCGTTTACGCGCTTCGGGAAGTAAAGAAATCCACTAACCTGGAAACCGCGCTATCTACTTATTATGCTTACGCTTACGCATGGCTCACGTATGGCATTATGCTCTGGGGAAACAGCACAGACGCGCCTTCTGTCTTCACCATCCAGAAAAAACTAATCCGCATATTGGTCAATATCAAGCAAACTGACAGCTGCAAACCCTACTTTAAAAAGCATAAATTACTTACTCTTCCTAGTATAATACATATTTGAGACATGTAAGTTTGTACGGAAACATAAAGAGTTATACGTAAAACGCGACGACTTTCCCTCTTCACGACCTATCCGTAATAAGAATAGGCTCGTTCGACCGCCCGCCAAACTGACACTGCTATCCTCAGGAGTGCGATTTTTGAATCTCACTGGTGATATCAAAGTCACTGGTCACTAAAATTATCAATTTATCACCATGGAATAAATGGCACTCAACCGATTTTCATAGAGAACCACTGTCGCCGCACGCACACAACCACACTTCATTAAATACACGAACACACAATTGCAATACACTTCCGATTTGTTAAAACGTACCATGACAATAAGTTGTTAACGGTTACAAATTGTATATGCAAAATCTACTTTAAATAGTACTGTTTACGGCATAATTTAGAGTGTCAAGTAAACATTTCTTACGTCCGTTACCATATGCGTTGCAAACCGTGCAAGAGACATGGTAGTTCGGCTACTCGACGCCAGGTAGCGTTGTTTTCAAATTATGGCGATGCGACCTTTTAAAACTAAAAAGTCGCATGTACTGCGAAATGCGTATGATGATAAGTCTATTTGGCTATAACGGAATAGGGATGTGAGTATGGTATGACGTATGAGTTTGACTATCGATATTTTTATAATATTCATACGGTAAATAAGCTACTTCGGTTACTTATCATTTAGTTACAAATTGTTTCTAATAAAATCTTGTTTATTATATAATTAGTAATAGGTAATAATTATAGTCAATTACTTTATTACAATTAATTTATTGTGTATGACATAATTTCAGATATTATATATTACTAACTACCGCCCGCGAATCCACCTGCGTGGACCCGGGATAAAAAATATCATATATTTTAATTTAGGCTACAACACATCTTCGTGTCAAATGGCATCCAAAGCGGTTGAGCCGTTTAAGCGTGATTGAGTAACAAACATCCAAACATCTAAACCTCTGAACATCCAAATATCTACAACATCCAATAAACTTTCACATTTATAATATCCGTAGGATTCATAAAGAAATATATTTTCATTTTGATTTATCGATAACAATTATCGACCTTAGCCACAGCATTTGAGTAGCGAACCTTCTAGACATTGTGTGCATTTTGACGTTCCGAGTAGCTAAACAATACACAGGATTATGAACTTTATTGTTAGAGAAATAGAATTGATATTTCCGTGACTACAAACGCAAATTTCGTCTGTGATTCTATAAAATAGAAAATTAAATATTTCTTTATACATATTCTAAAATAATACTTACCGATGATAGGAAATACCTCCATGAGACAAGTTTTTACTGTGCTGTTATTGGAGCAGCTTTTAATAGCGCAATACGGTATTTTACTAAAATAATCAAATATTCTCTCATGTCGTACGCCGCGTGCGGTTGCCAGGTGACTGACTATAATCTGTGCAAGAAGTATGCTAGTTATTGCTCATGTTCGGCGACACGGGAACGCCCACTTACCATTTCCAACGGTTCTTTATTCCATGTTTATCACCGATGACTTTTATGTCACCATTTTCCAAAAGCCGTATTTTTGAAAGTCACACGCTGTTTACCAACATACAGAATTTTTACAATGTCAGTCAGAGACAATCTTCCCGTTACGTTCCTTTTTACGCAGATGTTGTCCTTGATACCGGTTTTTATTTTCTCATACTATAACTTAAAACAGATTCAAACGTAAAACGTAGCGTATGTGTCAGTGTGATGCACAGACTAATAAGAATACAGACGCGCAGTATAAAGCAAGACGATGTTTCATATAGTTGTCTCTGTCACTGCTTAAGGTCAGCTGATGTGAGTTAGAATGAGACGAATAGTATGGTATTTGTAGTCTATTGACGACTTGTCTCCAAAAACTGTTAGTTAGTTAGTTAATAATGAAGTGGCAGCCTCAGGGGCCTTTGCCAAAGACAGTTTTGATTTGACATTTGACGTCTGATTTGACGTTTAACATATATTACAAAATATATAAAAAACGGACAAACTGCACAGAAGCAAGTTAGTTTTATATAGAAAAATACCGGACAAAAATGCAAATTTTACTGTTAAGTTCATTCTATACACATAAAATAAACTACTTAACTACAATCTAATGTTATTACAACTAAAAAAATCACATAAAATGGCGATGAATGGGGTGAAAACTAAACGAAGTAAAGATTTAGAGTTAACAGGGCGAGGAATATAGGGAGGAAGAATATCATATAAAGAGGAAGATAATCTACAGCATTCGAATAGAATATGGTCTAAAGTACCCTCATCCAAACCACATTCACACAGCGAGGAATCTCTGACTCGGATTTTGTGCAAAAATACGGGAGTACACGAATGACCCAAGCGCAGCCTGCAAATTGTGGACGTTACTTTTTTGCTTGCCTCACGGAATCGAAAGAACCAAGGTCTTACAGGAACTCTGTCCTGGAGATCGGCGTAATGCATACCTTTAAACTGACTAGATCGTGACCAATCAACAAACCAGTCATCATCAAGACGACACTTAGCTAGTGAAAGCAAATCTTGGGCATAACATGTAAATGTTGAAATACAACCCCTTTCTGTGGCGTCTTTTGCACATTGATCTGCAATCTCGTTACCTGGGATACCAACATGACCAGGAATCCAAGCCAACGAGACCTTTACGTTCTTACAGGAAAGACAATGTAGGAGGTGTTTAATTTGTAGAATAACAATAAATTTGATCTTTGATCGCAGTTGATTGGCTACTATAGCTTGTAGGGTACTTTTCGAATCAGTAAAAATTACACAATTATGTAGGTTATGTGAGTCAATATATTTAAGCGCTTCCAGAATACCAACCGCCTCACCTGTAAAGACAGAGGAATAAGAAGGTAATTTATAATTCAAAATTACATTAAATCTAGGGATCCACACTGCAGATCCCACATTACCTTGTACTAACAATTGAGAGGCATCTGTATAAATCGTGATCCAATTCGGCCAATGCTTATCAATAGCTTTATTTAAAAGAGAGTTCGCAGAAACCGAATCCTTATCAATTCCCAAGTCAAGGAGGACACTGGGTCGGAACATAATTGCTTCATAAGGAGTTTCAAAGATAGGATTAAGCCTAGTCTGATAAATTGGGCAGGGAAGACGAGTTATTTTAAGATAGCTTTTAATTAAACATGGGCTATCTTTGTGAGACCAGTAATTTGAGGAGATAATTAATTGAGAAAGGGAGTGAAGTAAGTGGGTGAGTGGAAGACTGCATGAGTTTGAAAAGAAATCTGTCAGACAAGTACTGTCTTCTTAAGTTAAGAGGCGGGTCAACACATTCAATTTGGAGTGCATTAACAGGGGACGATCGCATAGCGCCAATAACAATACGAAGGCTTTTAGACTGAATTCTGTCAAGAGAATTTAAACCCAATTTATTACAAGGTTCTAAAAGAAATGACCCATAGTCAAGGTTACTACGAACTAAGGCATTATAGACTAATTTTTGACAATAAGAGTGGGACCCCCACCAAACACCAGAAAGGGAACGGATAATATTAATATTTTTCTCACATTTTTGAGCTACGTAATTGATGTGGTGGACCCCGGATAACTTTGAGTCTAAAAATACCCCGAGAAATTTAACCCTATCGGTAACCGGGATAGGAACCCCGTTACAACAAACAGACAAATCAGGAAGATTTCTTTTACGAGTGAAAGGTACAACTGTGCTCTTAGAAATGGAAAGAGATAAGCCATGGTTCTCTAGCCAGATACTTAAATAACTAAGGGCAGAACTAAGCACCGGAACAGTATCCAATATATTTGAAGCTGAAGCATACAAACATATATCATCAGCGTACTGCAGAATACTACAAAAACAGTTCACTGACAATTCTAGGTCATAAGTGTAAAGGCTATACAATAATGGACTTAATACAGAGCCTTGCGGAAGGCCTTTCCACACAGGCCTAGGAGGAAGGGAAATATTATTATAACTTACAAGGATTGATCTGGATAAGAGAAGGTTCAAAGTAAAATTAACTAGTCGCTCGGGAAGATTTAAATCGTGCAATTTTTGTCTAAGGCGGGGAAGAAGAACGTTATCATACGCAGAGGCAATATCCAAGAAAACACCCACTACAGACTCACATTTTGAAAATGCAATCCTAATATCAGTAGTAAAGATGGCTAGACTATCTATAGTGCCAAGGCCCTTACGAAAGCCAAATTGGCTCCTTGCCAGCAAACCCTTGCTTTCCAGCAGCCACTCTAACCTGTTTTTAATAAGATGTTCAAGAATTTTTGCTAGGGTTGACGAAAGAGCAATAGGACGATATCCAGAAGGATCATTGCTTAGCTTCCCTGGTTTGAGTATGGGAACAATAATTTGAGTCTTCCAATCCTCCGGAGGGGTGCCCGACAAAAATATTTTATTAAGGATATCAAGAAAAAACTGTTTTGAATCAGAATTAGCATGCAAAATAAAAGAGTAAGGAATACCATCAAATCCAGGGGACGAATCTTTAAGGTGGCTAATGGCTGTTAAAAGTTCCTCATATGAGAACGGACTATCAAATCGGTTAGTTATACTACGGAAAGGAGAGGGCAGAATAGGCGTGACTTCCTCTAAAGTAGGAGCTGAAGGGGGAGATAATTTAACCGCAAATGGCTCAACCCACTCAGTAGGATCGTTAGACTGTAATTTTGATTCAGAAACAAAAACCCCACGAAAACGTCGTAAATTCCTCCATACTAAAGAAGATGGAGTAGAAGGAGAAAGACTCTCGCAGAAATTTTGCCATCCTTTTTGTTTTTTATTCAAAAGAAATTTAGAGCATTCCTCTGCAGTTTTTAAATAATTATCATAATTATCTCTATTGAAGGATTGAGAAAGCAATACTTCGGCATTTTTTCGTTTTCCTATCGCAACAGAACACTCAGAATCCCACCACGGGGGGAGAGGGGTCTTTTTTCTATGCCCCGTCTTCAGAGGAATAGATTTGTTTGCCGCGGAAATAAGAGCGCTTTTAAAAGCCTTATATATTATATGGACATTTTCGACAGATGGATCAGAAATACTGGAAATTTCGTTACCCAGTGACAAACTGAAAAGAGGCCAATCAGCTTTAGCTGTCTGGTATTTAACCCTAGGCGAAGAAAAAGTTGAAGACACAGGATCAGGGAAAGACAAAATGATGGGAAAATGATCACTACCAAATGAATAGGGGAGAAGGCGCCAGACAAGTCTAGAGGACACCGACGACGAAGAAAGGGATAAATCAACAGCACTACTAGGATTTTGAGAAAAAGTGACCCGTCTGGTGGGAGAACCATCATTAAGAACGCACAGATCGAAAGAGTCAAAAAGGTCTAGGAATAGAGGGGAAACAGAATCGCAATAGTGCGACCCCCACGATGAGTGATGTACATTAAAATCTCCTAAAATGACAAGAGGAGAAGGAAGAGCCGATAATATACACGAAAGTTCGGAGATCATTTCAGGATGAGGGTTAGGAATGTAAATGGACAGAAAAGAAATGTTATTCACTCTCACAGCAACAACACTAATGTAATCACTGTGAGGGCGAATTGAAAGTTGGGAGAAAGTGACGGACCGGGATACTAAAATGGCCGCACCGCCATGCCCGTCACTTCTGTCATCCCGGAGGCATGCAAAGCCCGCAACTCTAAAAACAGAGTCGGGCCTTAACCATGTCTCCTGGACAGCAATAAGAAATGGCTTGTATTTGTTAATTAAATAAATTAAATCAGATTTTTTATTACGTATGCTGCGACAGTTCCACTGTAGCATCGCTAGAGACATTTTGAGAAACAAGGGTTAAGAAATTTATTATCTTTTGGCGCATGCTGTTCGGTTCAGAGTCTCTTTGTAGGTATGTTGCTAAGCTTAAGAGTAACTCTATGATATTATCCTCTTTCATAACTGGGCTATTTAGAGCACAACCATTTGGTTGAGCAGAAGCAGGGTCTCTAACAATATTATTATGCAACCTCCTGTCATAACCAGGACTGGAGGCAGGAGATGGAGATTTGCGAGTGACGAATATAGTTTTTCGGTGAGATTGGGAGGGTGTTTGGCTAGGACTAGAAACAGGATGAGATGACAAACGTGAAGAGAACGATGGACGGTTGAGCTGAGACTGAGATGGCGAAGAAGAAGAGACAAAAGCTTCCGCAAATGGCCGCCTTACACTAGGATAACGGGCAGCAGCTTCCATGTAAGACAAGTTTTCCTGTGACATCGCCAATTTTATATTACGCTGTCTGTGATGTTCAGGACAAGCTTGATTATTAGCGCAATGGCTACCGGAGCAGAATAAGCAAGAAAATACCGTAGTTGTACAAGTCGCAGCCTCGTGATTTTCGCCACATTTGTAGCAACGCGCTTTCGATCGGCACTGAGCCTGAATGTGACCAAACCGGCAGCAATGATTACATTGTATTGTCGGGTATAAATAGCACTCGACATTGAGGCTATTGTCGAAACAATAAACATGAGGAGACAGAGTTCGGCCAGAGAAAGTGAGTACCACCGACTGAGTGGGTACCCATTGCACAATATTGTTTTCATTCGTAATCTTCCTACTCAGTCGACGGGCCTTAATTACCCTACCAAACCCAGGAGGTACCTCCATGTTGAGTACAACTTCCTCCATTGTCCATTCGGGAGAAATATTTCGAACAATTCCCATTCTCGTTAAATAAAAAGATGGAATTACACCACAGAAATTTGCCTTAACAAGCGCAGCATGGTTTAAACAGTTATTTGCGTGTAAAGCGGAGTCGAATTCAACCGCAAAACGATTTCGCCCTATGCGTTTCACGCCGTCTTTTATTACCCCTGGGATGCTGTTTTTATACAAGAAATGTCCAAAATTTATAGCCCTCAAAGTAACACCCGAGGCTGGGTCAGTTTCGTTTTTCTGGATGTTTATAATAAAAGGAGCAATGTCCGAGTCTGAGTACTTGCTTCGTACTTCTTCAAAGTCCGGGTGTGTGTATGTGGACTGGATACTATTATTAGAAGATGAATGGTCTGTTGGTTTTTTTGGTGCCGAAACATCAACTTTAGCATCTGAAACACGCTTAAGTGGTCGAGGTATGTTATCTCCAGAACTATTTATTGGCAGGACTGATGGAGAAGAGTCCATAGCAGTTTCAAACAACTCGCCGCCGCCGGGATCAGGCGGGTCATTATTAATGGTAGTCATTATGACTTACCAAACAGGGGCTTGATGTAAAAAACAACACTACGGATAATGGAAATAAAAATAAATAAATAGGAAGCAACACAACAGCAAATAAGATAAACCAAACAATATACTAATTTAAAATTCGCGGACTTGCTTCTGACAATTACAAGATGGCGGGCCCGAATCCCAAAAACTGTTAACCACGGTGTTAAATGCTAAACAATCTGTCAAAGTCAAATCAACGTCAAATCTCTTGTGAATCTTGAGGAAAGTTGGTTATTTCAAGAATATTGTGTTGAAAAACTAAATATTTCTGTAATAAGTTAATGATTTAAGTTGTATGAAGTGGCACAATGGCTTGTGCAGTTCCGTACTGCCGAAGTTACGCTAGATTGTTAAAAAGGACCGGAGAAACAATCGGATTTCATCGGTAAGCATCATTTGGTTATTTTTCAAATATTTCATGTACATTACGCAATATAATGGTCTGGGATTACAGCAGATGCTTGATACTATCGGATAAGTACTTTTTACATGTATCAAACTTGATATTTTTGGGATTTTTAGTAAAAATACAATTGTCGTAAACATGGGTAGTGTTGTTACCATGTATATATCGATATTTCGTCGACATGAATTATTCATGTAGGCGTTTAGACAAAATATTTTAATGTTACATGTTTTAACTGTTAACTTCAGGTTTCCGGTAAATAATAATCTTCGAAAAAAATGGATTGACGCAGTAGGGCGCAATAATTGGACGCCGAAAAAACACCATAGAATATGTTCGAAACATTTCGAAACTAACTGTTTCGTTATTATTAAAAATATAAAACACTTGCTGCCAGAGGCGATACCTACAGTTTTTCAGAGGCCGCTTGAGGTAAGTTGGTATAGTGAGTTTTATTTATTTTATTACTTGACATTTCTGAGGTCCCTCCAGATGAGTTCGTTTCATTTAAGTTTTGTATATGCAAAGAATTTGTATTAGTACATTGATTTTTTTTATATATCCATAACTACTATAATATGTATTATACATGGGAAAGTAACTCTGTGTCGGTTTGTTGTTTACCTGTTCATACTTAAGCAGCTCAACTGATAGACATTGTATAATAATGTTTTCGTTACTGTATTTAATGCAGGGATCTCACCAGGATCAACAATTAGAAGGCAACTACAACAAAATGATGCTGAGCAGTAAGGAAAGGCTACCAGATACAATACCTAAGACATCTGCATTGCCTCTTCAGGTGATGCAAGTTTACTGATTGCAAAAAGTTCTATATAATTGGATATTTATTATTTAAAGCATTAGATGTAACTTTCTTATTAAAATGAGATATTTTCAGGAATATAATTGCGTTGTTATTTTGTGTTAGCCTACTTTAAAAACAAAGTTTTAATCGACTTCAAATCAATACTTCACGAAGCCACATTCCATATTACCGCATGAACTGCTTTCTGAAAGCAAATGCACGATTTCAAAGTACCCAAATCGTTTCAAAATAAGATTTGAAGATTGCCCTGGATTTCTCCAGGATCCCATCTTCAGATCCTGACCTGCCTAGGACCACCTTTTCTAACAAAACACCATTCTTATCGGTCCAGGCGTCTAAGAGTAATCGAGGAACATACATAAAAAAATAAAGAGCCAGCGGAATTGATAAGTTTCAGAAGTCGGTTAAAAATAAATGTGTTCCACTAAAGATCCACAAAATAGTGAGACATAAAAAGTAACTCGTCTGACTACCTATGTATTTGCATAATTTAATTTGTAGCGAACATATGAAACATGAATGCAGTTTATTATATTCGTAGTCGTGTAATGGTTTTTGTTTTCTATTTGGTAAGTACCATATTAATTTTTGCATAGTATGGATAGAAATACAATTTACTTACGAGTATCGCATATCACGAATTTATTAACAGTAAATATCGATATCGATAACTTGTAAGAAAATATCTTTCTGTGCACTAAATCTCGAGCGAGCGAGAGAGCGAATTACATCGTGCGAGCGAGAAAGCGGAGACAATGACGTATGAAGACCTGTCAGATAACATGGTTCTATCCCTTTCTTACTCGGCGTTCAGTACGTAAGTGAGAAGACATCGGATGTATAGAAAACGTTCAATTTATTAGGGCCTATCTGCTTTTCTCTGTAATCTGTGGTGTGATGTAACCGAAAATTTAAGTTTTAATTTAAATTCTTGGCAGATGTCACATAGGTACGACAACTGTCAAAAACAATCGCAT
Organism: Epinotia demarniana; assembly: GCA_945867215.1. Taxonomy (NCBI): domain Eukaryota; kingdom Metazoa; phylum Arthropoda; class Insecta; order Lepidoptera; family Tortricidae; genus Epinotia; species Epinotia demarniana. The sequence goes on along the minus strand of OX244265.1, from coordinate 5,136,501 downwards.
GGTGATTTCAATTACGAGTGGGTAGGGGCACTCGTAAATCGATATCATAGGTATGACAAATATAAGTCACCGATGAGTTTCAAAAATACGAACTTTCGGAAATCACTCACATCGGTGAGAATTAGTCACTTGGTGAGATTCAAAACTCGATCCCCGGGCCCATATTAATAATGTCTATTAAGATTTATAATAATTTACCTGACTCTATAAAGGACGAAGAAGACGACAAAAAGTACATATATAAAATAAAGCAATTTTTACTAACTAAATCCTATTACACGCTAAATGAATATTTGGAAGATAAATTATAAACGTTCAGTAAGTCCTCCTCTTCCTGAAATTGCAGTGCCCAACAGGGTTCACAATGATCTGTAGCTTTAAGTTAACACGTTACCTGTTGTGTACCTAGGAACCATAAATTGAGTCCTCACGTGCAACATGTTTTTTGTCAAAAGGTTCATAGCCAGTGTGTGCATGCAAATAAAAAAGATCTAGCTCACACGTGTAAATTTTGGCAATGCTTTAAGTTTGTATGGGGTCGTGCATCATTAATGGTGCATGCACGTATCATATGTACCCTAAAATGCTACACATATGATGCATGCACAGGGAACGTGTTAACACCTGTACCTACTTTTGTGATATTGCAATAAATGATTGAGTATTGAGTATTTGTTTCTGAGTCATGGATATTTTCTATGCATTTAAGTATTTATATCTATTATATATATCGTCGTCTAGTACCTATAACACAAGCCTTACTGAGCTTACTATGGGACTAGGTCGATTTGTGTAAGATTGTCACCTTATATTTATTTATTATACATAGATATGAACTAATAGATAAAATGATGAACACTGTATTTGTGGTTTATTGGCAAATTAGTCAAGTCTTCCCCTCGTGCGTCTTGATTTTTATATGGTTTCAGAAGGTTCAATTAAAACAACGAGAGAAAATAATTACATCCCTACTTTAGGTGTAGGAGAGATTAGTAATTACCTCTCCTACACCTTAAAAAATTTTACTGTTTTGTCGGCGTGATTGGTTTATGTCAAATTACAGTTTTCTAGTAGTAATTAAGGGTTACTGAGCTAAGCCGCAGACGGACATGGCGAAACTTGGTTCCTTGTTGACTACGGAAATCTTAAAAAGGTGAGCGCTTTACAAATAAAAATAATTTAATTACTGGCCATGATAATAGCGGCAAACAAAGATACGGCCAAGTTGACAGGTTCGTTTTAAGGGATATAGGTAAGCAGAATATTAGTCGTTTCCTTTCCTTCCTGGTAATTTCTTGTTACGTCGGATTACTATATATTTCTGAATATCAAATTAAACTACAGACCGTTTTCAGTTTCTCTTAACTTTACAACTTACAACGCATCGGTTCCGAATCTGGGGCTAAAACAGCTATTCTTTTGGGGAAACGAGTCTAAAACGTTGTTTAAACTAAGGCTAAAATGAGTTTCCCAATAGGTCATGGGGGTAGCGATAGTCCTCAGACCAAGAAAAAAGATAGACAGAGCTTTACGAACTACCTATACCTATTTTAGTGAAGCCGGTGTTCAACCAAGCCAAATAGGTTTAGGTAGGTCCCTATAACACGCTCACGTACACACAAACAAACAAAATTGCAGAAGTCTTCAGCACGTTGCAATGCTGTCAAGACTGTCACCTATTTCGAGTTTTGTGCAATTTAATTTGTTTATGTGTGCGTGAGCGCCTGCTAAACTTATTTGGCTTGGTTGAACAACCTAGTGAAGCCAACCGGCTCTCGTCATTTCGTCACGGTCTTTTAGTGGGGCAGAGTGCTCGAACAAATTGTCGAAAATGTGGACACGCTGGACAAAGCACCAAATTTTTTTCAGGTACTTGTTAGGTCCATAGCTTTAAGTTTTTGATAGGAACCAACTCCTCCGTCGGCCATCTTTAATTTTATGGCGGCCATTTTGAATTTTAGTTAATTTATCAATTTCCTGAGTTGTATTTAACGTAGAATGTCCACATTATCACCTGAAACTGCCCTAGGTAGGTACTATTTCTTTTTCTTGGTCTGACTGAGCGATCGTCAAAAGTTTAGGAACTACTGCAGAAAAATATAACTCACAAAAAATAACTAGAATACTGTTTTACCGGTACTCATCGCCAAGGATGGTCAAGTCAGTCCGATATCGGGCACGGCCGGCGGTGTTTAGCTTCCCCGCGTTAATGAGCAAGACCTACCGCGCTAATGACTGAAAACTAGCCGCCGCCCGGTTAGCACTGGTACTGGCGTGATCATACTTCGTAAACAGAATCATTAAACTAGGAAGACTAAGGGCGGGTTCCATCGACACAGTCGACGACCAGGGGACCGATTTTTGACTTTCGAGCGCTCAACTCTTTCACTCAAAAACTGTCAAAAATTATGAAATTCTATTTTGAAATAGCGATATTGACCACTCGTATTCAATTCTGTTGGTAGCAGGGACCGGAAAACCCTTGCATTTGATTACAGGGTAACCCTATCAAATGATTACCCAAACGATATGGTTTCCCTATCGTTATGGATACCGTTTTGAATAGGGTAACCGTTTCCAAAGCGGTTACCAAGTCGAATAGGGTGAATATTTACCGGTTACCATTAAATAGGCTTACCTTTTCACGTCTTGATTTGATGGCTGGTTCGATATTTATTTCGTGATGATTTGTTTGCGCGTGGATTACCTAATAATAGACCCTAAGATGCAAGAATAAGCTTTATATGAAGCGTGCAGAGATTAAAATTGCTTGATTGTATCCGAAAAACACTTGATAGGGTAACCTTATGAAGGGATTTTAATGTTGGTAAGCGCTTACCTGAATTAACTCTATCAATTTGGTTACACTATCGTTTCGGTAAGTCGATCGATATGCTTACCGAATTGATAGGGTTTTGTAAAACAATTCTATCAAATACCCGATCCAAAACCCTTTAATGGTAACCGGTTCCGGTCCCTGGTTGGTAGAAAGTGCGAGTCTGCCATTTTGACACTAAAAACGTATTTACTTTTGTTTGATTTTCGAGCGAAAGTCAAAAATCGGTCCCCTGCCCCCCTACCATAAATGTATCTTGACACCGCGATGCGTAGTAACCAATCGTTGTTATAGAGGTCTAGTTTCGTGACGGATGACCGGCGGGGTGAGCCTCATTAGCGCGTAGGTAGCGATTGTAGCGAATAACAGCCCCGCCCCCCTATTCTGTAACTTGTTTTAAGGTGGTTCGATTTCCATACAAAACGTTATTTGACATTCGCAGGCTAAGTATATAACGTCTTACAAAGAAATGTATGTAACTAACTTGCATAATGGCCTTCCATTTGCGCGACATGCCCTCTTTCCTTGAATAAACTTGTATAAACTACTTAGAATAATTTGAGAAAAATGGTTTTCCCAAAGTATGACGTCACATCATCATCCTCTTAGCGTTATTCCCGGTTGTGCCCCAAAGAGGAGCACGCGGGGTCTGCTTTGACACCTAATCCCAAGATTTGGCATAGACACTGGTTTTACGAATGCGACCTTCCAACCCGCAGAGGGAAAACTAGACCTTATTGGGATTAGACGACGTTTTCTTTCACCGAAAAACTAAAAAAAAAAAAAAAAAAACGGTAAATATTCCGTACAAATTCAGATTCGAACCCACGACCGCCGCTTGACAGCCGCATGCCTGAACCACTTATAGGCTACCGTTGCTACGCTATCCAAGTAAAAACAACTTATAGAATTTCATGTCCACATTTCCCGTTCCGTCGAGGAATTAATAATGATTACGTCGTCCACCCAATGTAAAATGTTGACACATGGGTACATAATAGATTTCCGAGATGAAATAAATAATACATACACATTAGCAGAAGATTATTTTCACGCCCGATTCGAGATTCAAAATGTGAAATTCCCGGCATGTCACTGGGATTGCGATATTGGGATCTCCCCGCTGTTTTAAATACCTACTACGCCACCATACACTGACATTCCAGTAGAATCACAAGTGCGTTTAAGACCCTTTATTGATTTGAGGATTCGTTGTGTTGATAGAGACGAAATAAAGATGATCTACACAGATCTATTTTAATTCAAAAACTCATGTACTATGGTGTCCGAGGAAAAGCTATAGGTCTGCTAAAAAGTTACTTGAATAACCGCCAACAATATGTGGAAATTAAAAACATATTTGAAGGAGTAGAAACAACTGTTAGATCAAAATTGGTGAAAGTGACAAGAGGAGTTCCGCAAGGATCAGTCCTGGGTCCTTTGCTCTTCATAATATTTACTAACGATTTGGTTAATTTCATGTTTAGGAATGTTCCGGATATGAAAATAGTTTCTTTTGCCGATGACACTAATGCTATTGTATCAGCAGACCACATTTCCGATCTAAATTCTAAAATCAATGTAGCACTTATAGCGTTTCTGTCCTGGTTTGACGTAAATAACCTGAAGCTCAATATGGAAAAAACAAACGTGCTGCTTTTTAAAACTAACTCAAAGACAAAAGACAATCTGTCTGTGAATATGAATGGGACTGAAATTACTCAAGTAGAAGTCGTTAAGTTCTTAGGGATACGTATAGACTCACAGCTTAATTGGAAACACGAGCTGCAGGACATAGAAAATAGTATTAGCTCCGCTTGCTTTGCAATCCGGAGTCTAAGAGATGTACTCAATACGGATCACCTTAAAATGGTATATTTTGCACTAGTTGAGTCAAAATTAAGATATAGCATTAGGTTTTGGGGCAATAGCTATAAATACAATATAATTAGAGCTTTTATTTTACAAAAGCGAGCGATCAGAACCATGTTGCGTATTCCTCAATGGGTTTCTTGCAAAGAGCATTTTTCCAAACTGGGAATTCTTACCCTTCCAAGTCTGTATGTGCACGTACTGCTTACTTGCTTTGTAAAAAACCTAGACGAAACGGAGGAGGCTAGACAAGTTCGCTTGGCAACACGTAAAAAGAGTGTTGGTAACGACTTCTGTCCCAAGTTGCAAGTGGCTAAACACTGCGTACGTTACCAAGCAGTAAGCTTATATAACAGACTGCCAAGCGAATTAAGATTAATACGAGATCACCGTAAGTTCAAGGAATCTCTCAAAGTTCTCCTGATGGAAGGATGTTTCTATAGTATTAACGATATATTTCTAAACCTATAAATACTAGCTATATAAATTAATACGTTTAAGTAATTCGATAATTTTTGTGATTTAATTTGTGTAGGTAACTATATTAACTGTAAATTCTCTGACATTTTTTTTTTTTTTGACGAACATTATTTGCTATGTGAAATTGTACCATTTTGCGACACCCGCTCGGGTTCATGTATATACTTAAATTGTGTGATCATGAATGCAAATAAATAAATGAATAAATAAATGAAATGAAAATGAATGAGATCCTTATTCCCTTGACATTAGAGTTCGTGTGTAAATAATTTTGAGCACTATAACTGCTTAGCAACTTCTGCTGCAGACTGTACCAAATCAAATCGAAACTGGATCTTCACAAGTCAAAAATCTGAATCGGAAAAGACGACTTTATTACAATAGGTAATATAAGTACTAATGCATCTTCAAAAAAATTACAATTTAGATTTGTAAGAGAGGTTTAAAGTTACGCGAGTCTTCCATACCCTTAGAGAGATGTAAGAGGTTCTCTAAGTGTCAACATTGAAATAACAGAATCTAATGGATACCTATAGCTACCTAAGTATCTTCAGGTCGCTGACAATAAAATGATATAATCAAATGAAAATAGTAAAGTCTCTCATGCCAATTCCGCAGAACGCAAGTACGTAGTAATACTTGTAGTCCTGACATTCCCGTTGTCCGTTTTATCGCAGTTGTTGCGGGAAAAACCAGGGGCCGTAGACAAGGTTACAACCGACAAGCGCTAACGCCAATATAAAATAATAAAATGTATGGGAATGACAGATGCCGACGAAACACTTTTCGTTAACATCTGTCATTCCCATACATTTTATTATTTTCTATTGGCGTTAGCGCTTGTCGATTGTAACCTTGTCTAGGCCCCCAGTAGTTCGCAGTTCACACTGGAGTAACCAACCCGTAATCGGCCCCAGCTCTAGGGAATCATACATGTTTGCTGTGCTTCAAATATGGGATATTACACAAACAATAAAAATAGATACGTTTACGAATGTAAGGCTGAATATATCGACCCATAACTCATTTGTTAAATCACGAGGCCCGCAAAATCAGGACCAAGTACCTACTTAAGCTTTTATATTTCGACCTCGAATATAAACTAACCCATTTAATTACGTGTTTTACCAACAAATTACATGCACTGACCCATAACAGTTCGTACGTCAGTTGATTAATGTTCCCTTACACGAAGTTTATGACCTCTCAGTAACTTTCATGACCCGCCTGATTATACACTGGGTGTAATTACTAAACATTATATCTTAGCTTTATTCGCATCGTGTAGTTCATTGTTGGCTAAGGACCTACTTTGCTATGAAACTATGTTGCGGTCATTAACTACGGTATTTTGAATGACTAGTGAGTAAATCATATTTTTATAACATGCATAAATATTTACAAACAATGAGGAATAAAATGTGAATAAGTTTGCAAGCACGATTCGTATTTAAACTAAAGTTATGTTTTCCCTGGAAAGCAGACTGAACTATTGTACCTACCTAGTTATTATTATAAAAGACAGACTACTTATACTTTATTGAAACGCGATTGTACAAATACGAAAAGTTCAATTCTCGTTCAATTGGCCGATAATGCATTAAGTCAACCTAGTTGTAGTTGGGCAGGATCATAACCGCTGACACGCTTGATATTTAAATAAATATTTGCGGACAATCTTACACAAATCGAAGTCCCAAACTAAGCAAAGCTTGTACAACTATGGGTAGGTGTACTAGCCAAAAATAAATATACTTAGGTAATATAAATAAATAGGTACTTACATACATAGAAACATCTAGGTATGACTCTGGAACAAAAAGGTGTTCGTGCGCATTACACAAATAAATGCCCTTACCGGGATTCGAACCTGGGAATTCGTTGGCAGGGTCACTTCCAACTTAGCTAAACCTATTAATTCAACTTCTATTTCGTCCATTCTTTATAACAACCATCTAGTTAGTGAATTACCCTTGTCGGCTCCACGGCGCTCATGAGGCAGCCAGGTTGCTGGAACATTGCCAAGGCAGGACTAGTGCCGTCTACTCACCGTCCGTTCTTGGTGACGATCATCTCGTTGGTGAGCGTCTGGAACCGCACCCACAGCTCGCGGTCGTCGAGCGCGACGGACACCTCGCGCTCGCGGCCGCCGCGCGCGCCGCCGCCGACGGTCGCGGTCGGCTCCACCGCGCTCATGAGGCAGCCATGTTGCTGGAACACAGCCAAGGCCGGACTAATGCCGTCTCACCGTCCGTTCTTGGTGACGATCATCTCGTTGGTGAGCGTCTGGAACCGCACCCACAGCTCGCGGTCGTCGAGCGTGACGGACACCTCGCGCTCGCGGCCGCCGCGCGCGCCGCCGCCGACGGTCGCGGTCGGCTCCACCGCGCTCATGAGGCAGCCATGTTGCTGGAACACAGCCAAGGCCGGACTAATGCCGTCTACTCACCGTCCGTTCTTGGTGACGATCATCTCGTTGGTGAGCGTCTGGAACCGCACCCACAGCTCGCGGTCGTCGAGCGCGACGGACACCTCGCGCTCGCGGCCGCCGCGCGCGCCGCCGCCGACGGTCGGCTCCACCGCGCTCAGGATGTGGGAGGCAGCCATATTGCTGGAACAAAACCAGGTTTCATGCTGTTATACGTTTCATTGTTCCTTCTTTTCATTTGGCTTGTCGATGGTTTCTTATTTTGTTGGCTTAGATTGTGCGGGACCAGAAGCTGGCGAATTCCATTACTGAACTCAGGACTTTGCCATCCTATAATGGCTACACAATACACATGTATACCCGGAAGTGTAAGACCAACGAAGTCTGTAGGCTACGACGGAATATCGACAATGGTGCTCAAAAGGTGTATTGGAGAAATTGCAACGGTACTAACACACTTGATTGATTTTTCGTTCTCGACAGGTATATTTCCAGACCGCTTAAAAAAAACCATTGTCAAGCCATTATATAAAAAGAACAGTAAAGTTGATCTTAATAATTATCGGCCAATAGCCTTATTACCTGTTTTGTCCAAGATTTTCGAAAGAGCGATGCATGTTAGAATTACTAAATTCTGTGACAAGCATGGAATAATAGTTAAAAGTCAAAATGGCTTTCAAATAGGCAAATCCACGTCACTGGCTGCGTTCAATTTAATCAAAGCCATAACTGATCAAGTTGATAAAAGGAAACCCGTTACTGCAGTAGTTTTCGATATGGGCAAGGCTTTTGACTTTGTCTCTCATGATCGCCTTCTTGAAAAGTGTGAAATGTATGGCATTCGTGGTTTGGCCTTGAGTTGGATAAAATGTTACTTATGCAAGCGCACACAATCTGTTGAAGTTGAAAATATTAATGAAAGAAATATAGCGTATTACTCAAAATCGTGCTATAAGGAAGTTAAAACCGGGGTACCACAGGGTAGTGTGTTGGGCCATTATTATTTTTGCTTTATATCAACGATTTGCCTTTGATCACCAGACATGAATGTATATTGTTTGCCGATGACATATCTTTAATTATTCCCTGTGATGTAAATAATATTGAATTATACAATAAGGACATAAATAACACAATTAGTGACATGATAATGTGGATGAAAATGAACAATTTACAGCAGAATTTAGAAAAAACAAAATATGTACAATTCTATAATCGTAACGGTAGTGTTGACATTAATTTAAAATACAACGACGAACAAATAGCAGAAACAGACAATATATTATTCTTAGGTATATTGTTAGACAAAAACTTAAGAAGAAAGACGCGAACATACTCCAGATCTTTTACTGCGCGCGCTGTTAAATTGTGGAATGAGTTGCCTTTGTCGCTGAGACAGTCGCAGTCTGTTGCGTCACTTAAGATGAATTTGAAGAAGTTGTGGCTTTCCAATGACTTGTGAATTGGTTGAATATAGTATTTATTTATTTATTGTATATTTGCGATATATATGTAACATATGTTAGTGTGTATTATATTTTATATTGTATATTTATATATGTATTGGCATGTTTTTATTTGTCTAGAATTAATACTAATTAGGATTTGCTTTATTTTCTCTGTTTTTGTACACGGTATAAGTTTGCCTATCTCGTTCTACCTACCTTCCTCTCAATTGCTCAAAGGTTAGCTGGAAGAGATCCCTTATAGGGATAAGTTCGCCTTTGTACTTTGATCTATTGTGTGACATGTATATTCCTTAACCTGTTATTGTGTACAATAAAGTGCTTACATACATACATACATACATACAAAACTGTAGTTGGAAACCACAAATTGACAGAATTTGTAGCAAAATTAACCGTTTTGTCTATGTTCTCAGAAGACTGGCTACATTGGTAAATAAGAGTACAGCATTAACTGCCTATCACGGTTATGTAGCCTCAGTCCTAAGGTATGGTCTGGGGTAACTCATGTGACATAAATAGAGTGTTAGTCAGTCAAAAAAAATGCGTCCGAGCTATCTGCAGATTACCACCACGAACCTCATGCAGACCTCTATTCAAAGATCTGGGAATACTGACCCTTCGCTCTATATTTTTGAGGCTTGCAAATTTACTAGATTACATCCTGACCTATTTATTTAATTACGCAGTGTTTGTAAATTTAATGTCAGAGATACTGAAAAACTTGTATTGCCAGCAACTTATAAAACCAAGCTTTGCAGCAAAAACAGTTATGCCATGGCAATCAAATTGTATAATAAGCTACCAATTGACATAAGACGGCTTGCCCTAAAACCATTCACATCTGCATTACACAAATGGCTAATTGACAAATGTTTTTACACGACTCAAGAATTTTTAATGTATAATAATGGAATAAATTGATAGAAATCAAAATTATAAGATACTGTAATGAATATAAGACATTGTAATGAAATACGTAATATTATTAGTTATAAGTTTGTAAAGTTTGCATGTCCAAATGTTGGCGAGATGTGCTGATCCTAATAAAAAATTTCCACCTTATTGTTGACCATGTCTCAAGCAAATAAATTTCATTTCATTTCATTTCATTTATTATCTATATAGATTTTAGTTTCTTACCACAATGTTTTTTGTAGATATTGTTAGAAAACTTTTAACCTGCTTTTACCTACTTCGCTTTTAATATACAATAATCACTCAGAAAACATTCAAGGAAACAAGCAAGACATTATCATAATCACCGGCTTTTATAATGTAATCTACCAACGAATTAGGTAGGTGTATTCAAAGGGTTAAATTACACCTAAACGTATACATAAACTTTCCTCGATCCTACTAATATTATAAATGCGAAAGTTTGGATGTTTAGATGTTGTTACTCAATCACCCTTTGACGGCTCAACCGATTTCGATTACATTTTGCACGAAGATATAATAGCCTGGATTTAAATATAGGATATTTTTATCCCGGGTCCAAGCAGACGAAGTCGCGGGCGGAAGCTAGTAGAAAATATAATCGATTTTACTACGAATCTTAATTGTTCATCACCTGAATCGTTATAGCCTACCCAAAGCATAAAACTGCTACTGCTGGCCATTAGGTTTCCGGTTTATAAAGGAACGTAGCCCCCAAACTCCATCTGACCCAGTGCGGATTTCACATACCCCTTTGAATTTCTTCGCAGACATATGCTGATTACTCAACCGGCATCGAACAAAAAATGCTAGTTAAATAGGTAGGTACTTAAAAATGGTGCCAATTCTGTACAAGATCACAAATCAAAAGGCCCCTTAAAAGGTACCTATGTAAATATGACATATACTAGTTAAATAAAATCTGTACACCTACTGAAAGTACCTATTTCAAAATGACCTATACATTCACTCGTAAATATCTTATCCTAACGTGTATTAGCTTGACTCATGGAAGCATCAAGAAGGAACGTGGCAAAAATAAATTATGAATCATATGTGAGTCACAGGACGAAGGTACCTGTTAATTATTCTTCAGAGAGCCAAACAATTCGGCCTTAATGATTAAGTACTTGAATTTCAGCCAGTTATTCTTTTTACGTGCGCATGAGAACGCTGTTGAGGAGAACATATTATTTATACGCTATTCTATTTTCTTGAACAACGTAATACCTATTATTTTCGGAAGGAATTATTCAACTGTCTATTTTGCTAACATGGTAGGCATCTGGATATATATAGTCATTGCAAAGTAGAAGAAGAATTAGTACCAACCCAACAGTACTTACATATCCTTTTACTCGGAGTAAAACTTGCAGGTTGCACCCTTCCTACACTTTTCTGCACTCTTTCTATCATAATAATAATCATAATGATGTGTTATGTTACGTACGACTGTCCTAATAATACAAATAATACTGTT